>JAEIFJ010000284.1:0-123930 GCA_018903435.1 Leucophenga varia
AACCAAAAACTTTGGTGTAGATTTGTATGGGGCGGTACCCCTTAAAAGAAAACCCGTTTGCAAGTGGACACTTGACGACTCAGGAGAGTCTAAGTTTCAAATATGGTGGCCCTATCTCTTATAGTCTCTGAGATAATCTCTCTCATACGGCAGACAGACATAGCTAGTTCGGCTATCTTTTCAATGGTGATCAATAAAATAAATACTTTATAGGGTCTAACTTGCCTCCTTCTGTCTGTTACATACATTCGCACAAACTTAATATACCCTTTTACCCTTTGGGTACATGGTATAAAAATATAGAAATAACAATAATTTTCTTAAAAAATTCAGAAAATGAGGGATAAGTTTGTATAGGGCTATATGTTATAGTGTACCGATTCGTATCATATTGGTGGTGTGTACATAGGATCATGCCAGATGTATTTTTATCCAATTTTAAGTGAAAACATTCATAAATAATACCAATCTTCATAAAAAACTCAAAAATGGGTGGTAAATCTGTATGCTGGTTATACATAAAAATGGGCGTAGTAAGTTAGTCTTGATATTTGATGACATTAGAAGTGTTTTTAGGCAATATGGAGTGAATACATTCATAAATAATATCTATTTTCAAACAAAAACTATGATGGGCGCAAATTTCTATTGGGGCTATACCTTAAAATGGACGCGGCGCCTTGAACTTTATATTGGCAGACAAAAGAACTCGCAACAGACAGACGGATGGACAAACAGACGGACAGATAGACATACGAATATGACTAGATCGAGTCGTCTCATCGAACTGCTCTACAATATAAATACTTTATGAAAAGTGGTTCTTCTCTTCAAAGCACATGGTGAATACTTATTTCAGTCGAAAGAAAATGGAAAAAAATATTTTGTTACGTAGCGGATATTAAATAGCGATGGTCTTACATTAAGGGTATTCAGAAAGGTCTTGCAACTCTAGTAACAGTGTACAATGCAAAACAAATGATGCACAACCAACAAAAATTTCCCTGAAAGATGTTAATCTAGTTTGCACTATCCATGGGTTTGAGTGACAAATTTCATTACATCGGTGTAATGCTAGGGCTGCAAAATATATACGAAAGTATAGCAAGTGGCATACTGAAATTCAGCAATTGGTTGGCAACGCTGCTGTCGGACAGCTGACTTCTACGAAAAAAAGTCAGTAAAAGGTTTGCTTAGAAAGTGAGAAAAATAGTAAATTCTATTTCGCCAACAGTTTCTTTTATTTTAAATTTTTTCACCTTTTCTTTCGTGGCATTTTTGCATAAACATTGAACTATTTTTTAAAACAAATAAAGCAAAGTCACGAACAGCTGATTGCACAGAGTTGCACAAGTTTACTTTCACAAGAGGCGCTCACTTTGAAATCGAGTGCAGATTTAATTTTTACTTTTTTCAAGAGTATTCTGAAATCTTTAATTAATTTTTTTGTTCTAAAAAGCTTTTTAAAATTTTTCCATGATTAAATTAAACCTATAAAATTTATTTAAAGCTGTTTTATGAATAGTAAAAAAAAACCTTTCAATTTCATTGAGTTGAAACAACTTCAAAATTTTTCATTTTGTCGTTCTTTTTTTCTCGGATTAGCCCATATGCATTTAATTAAGTTTGTTAATTAAAATTTGTCATTTAACAATTAAAAAGTAACTTCAAATATTTTGTTTATATATAATTTTTTATACCCGCCACACATAGTGTGAAGGGTATATTCAGTTTGTCGGAAAGTTTGTAACGCATTGAAGGAGACGTCGTAGACCCCTAAAGTATATATATTCTTGATCAGCTCGATGAGACGAATCGATTTAGCCATGTCCGTCTGTCTGTCTGTCTGTCTGTCTGTCTGTCTGTCCGTCTGTCCGTCTGTCTGTTTACTTCTACGCATTTTTTTCGATGAAGATATAAAGATATTACGCCGAAATTTGGAACTTAAGCTTTTTCTCGGCAACGACTACTTTGTATGTTAAAATCAAGTTGCCACGCACATTTTTAGGTGTAGCCCCCATACAAACTTACCGAAAATTTCTGAATTTTTGTATGAAAATTTGTATTATTTAAGCATGTATTCACTCCAAATTGGGTAAAAACTCTTCTATTGTCATCCAAAGTCGACACCAAGGTGTGGTATAGACCCCATACAAATTTACGGCCCATTTTCCAATTTTTGAATAAAAATTGGTATTATTTATGAATTCATCTACTCCAAATTGGGTAAAAACACTTCTTATATCATCCAATTCCAAAACCAAGAGGCCACGCCCTTTCTTATATATAGCCCCCATACAAACTCACCGATTATTTTGAGCTTTTGTATGAAAAATTAATTATTTTCGTCTATATATTTATAAATGTATATAAGCCACGGATGATCACACTTAAACTATTCAAAGATTCATGTGGCGGGTATTTAAGCTTCGGTTCCACCGAAGTTAACGTTTTTCCTTGTTTTTGTTCATTGTCCAATGTCATCGTCGCGCCACAACATCCGTTTCCGTTTCATCATTCATTCATTCATTCATTTATCTTTAAATAATTTTCGGCATTTCTGGCAACACTGCGCGCGTTAAATTTGTAAATTAATGTTGGTGCGGCTGTCATTGGTGTCAATGCGGTTTTATAAAAGCGCGGTATTACATTGAACGCATCTAAATGATTAAAATGTAAAATGATTTTGATGTTGATAATATTGTTTAATGACGATGAATGGCTGACGATGATGTTGTTGCTGTTGATGATGATTTTGTTTTTGATTATTTTGTATAAAGCTTTTGATATGCATATTTCACAGTCGTCATACAAACATACATAAATATGCTCATATTGACATGGAATTATACGCTTCAATTATTTGGAAAATGAGGGTGTTGTGCTCAAAGTGTTTTTGTTGTATTTAATGTTGATGTTTACGAAGATATATTTAATGCAGCCAATGTTGATATAAGTTTTAAGCTGTAAGATAATTTTTTAAATTAGACTAATTAATTAAAATATAATTTAGAAGAAAAACATGAAAAAAGTTTACTTCGGTTGGACCGAAGCTTATATACCTCTTACACAACATTTGACGTGGATAGATCTTCGTGTGCAGCATTTGTATTAAATTTTATCTTAAAATAGTAAACAAATTGAAAAAATTCTTTAAAATTTAGAAATTCACGATCCGATTTTAACCAATTTTTAACTAAAGATTTGGCATGGTATAGGAAGCATTTGTACGATATTTGAAGCCATTCGCTTTATAAATACATTTTTTCTTATAAGAACTTGAAAAAATGTTGTACTTTTGTATGGGAGCTATACCTAAAAGTGGGCGTGGTACATTGATTTTAACATAGAAAGTACACAGGACACAGAAAAGCTTAAGTGTAAAAATTCAGCTTAATATCTTCAAAACTAAGCGAAAAAATCGAGCAGCAACAAACAGACGAACAGACAGACGGACATGGCTAAATCGATTCGTCTCGTCGAGCTGATCAATAATATATATACTTTATGGGGTCTCCGATGCCTCCTTTAATGCGTTACAAACTTTCCGACAAACTGATAATACCCTTCACACTATGTGTGGCGGGTATAAAAATGCTTGGTGGAATAATACGAATAACACAGAGAGTTACAAAAGGTTGCGATTGAAATTAAAAATATAGACTTAGAAAACATTAACTTATTTTAACAATTATGTTTCATTTAAGGGCGAGACGGGGATCATTAACCTTTCTATGATTGAAATCAAAATATTAAAAAAAATACACCACCCAACAGGTCACTGGTAAAACAATAATTTTAAAACAATATAATTACATAAAAACTGCTTATTTATTTTCAACATTCATTACAATTTTCGGCGATTAAACACGATTTACTTTAAAAGATTTAATTTTTTTTGGAGGTATAAAATTAATACTTTTTTACTTCACAGTCCACGTGTTTTTATTGTCTCTTCTTTCCCTTTTTGTCGCACGAACGAATGGAATAGAGCAAAAATGCATTTACCGTTTGTTTTATTGCTCTTTTAAGAAATAGTTTTGATATAGATAGCGGCAAGTTTCACACTTTTTTTTTTTTTTTGCCTATAAAATCGACCACTGTGCGTCGTGGAATTGGTGCTATAAATAGTTTTGGTTGCAATTATAAAAAGCAATATTAGCAATAGAACATATGTTGATCTTTTATTACCCCAATTACATACTCGTACCTATGTGATGTCTCTTAAAAGTTCAATTTCTACCTGGGTTGTATTATGTTATGGGAAAAGGGTTTAATTAAGAAATGCTTTACGGAAAAATACGAAGTGGAAATATATGTAACAGGTTTAAAAAAAAATACCAAGAATAAATTGCATAAATCCTTTTTATTGTGTTATTATTTATTACGTTCAGGTGTTTGTTTACCTGTCAACATTTACAACCTTCTCAAGGACTCAATCGATGTATATAAAAGATCCGTAGTTTAAAAAATATCAAACAGTTCTTCACAGAATTACAATTGAGTAACATCTATCGTCAAATTTAATTATAAAATTTATAAATTATAAAAATGGATCCAAAACTCCGTGTTTCCGACAAATGCATTGTCAATGAAAAAGCGTTGATGACGACAACTTCTTATAAAAGCGAAATGCCTCCAGTGAAGAGTACGGAAACAAATATTTACCAAGGAGAAGAAAACGAGGAACGTTTATCAAATCGATCGAAAACTTATCGAAGAGATGACAAGCAAACAACACGTCAATTGATGCCTCCTCAACCACCACGATCAAAGGAAAACGAAAGTGGTACAAGTCAACCAATGCCACAACGTAAAATGGAAGAAAATGAAACACGTCGGGTACCAAAATCAAAGAAAATTGAGAATTCGACTTCAAAGTTGTTCATTGAATTATTTGGATCGGATTCACCAGTAAAGCGTGATCCAATGCCACAACGAAAAATGGAAGAAAATGAAACACGTCGGGTACCAAAATCAAAGAAAATTGAGGATTCGAATTTAAAGCAAGTCGAGGATTCGACTTCAAAGATTTTCATGGAATTATTTGGATCGGATTCACCAGTAAAGCGTGCTCCAATGCCACAACTAAAAATGGAAGAAAATGCACCACGTCGGGATATGGTACCAAAATCGAAGAAAATTGAGGATTCGACTTCAAAGATTTTCATGGAATTATTTGGATCGAATTCACCAGTAAAGCGTGCTCCAATGCCACCACGACAAAAGAAAGAAATTGCACCTCGACGGGAAATGGTACCAAAATCGAAGAAAATTAAGGATTCGACTTCCAAGATTTTCATGGAATTATTTGGATCGGATTCACCAGTAAAGCGTGCTCCAATGCCACAACGAAAAATGGAAGAAATTGCACCACGTCGGGATATGGTACCAAAATCGAAGAAAATTGAGGATTCGACTTCAAAGATTTTCATGGAATTATTTGGATCGGATTCACCAGTAAAGCGTGCTCCAATGCCACCACGACAAAAGGAAGAAATTGCACCACGTCGGGAAATGGTACCAAAATCGAAGAAAATTAAGGATTCGACTTCCAAGATTTTCATGGAATTATTTGGATCGGATTCACCAGTAAAGCGTGCTCCAAAAACACTTACCGCAAAACAGCTTGAAGAAGTGGCACGTCGAGCAGTTCCAATACCTGTCACAAAGCCATTCCCAGTTGAAGCGAATGAAACACGTCGCGAAATGGTCGCAAAACCAAGGCAAATCGAAGGACAGGTTTCAAAGAAATTGAGAGTATCTGCCAATGATTTATTTAAGCCCGATTTACCAACAGTACGAATAGAACTAACTGCAAATCAACTTGAAGAAGTTGCACGTCGAGTTGTGCCACAACCTGTAACAAAGCCAAAGGAAGAATATCTTAGTATGACGGCGAAGAATTCGTACAAACCGGAATCAAATCAGCCAAACTTGCCAGTGCGTTCCATACAAAGATACGAGCAAAATAAGTCACTAATGAACCGACCACCACCAAGAGAGCCATACCCACATCCGTTACAACAAAATCGACGTGAAGTCCTTCCATCTTCGAATAGGCCTATCGGAAACCCATATAAGGCAAAACTACAGAAAAGAACCAGAATTCATCCAATAGCGCCAAAAGGTTATTACGAATCGTTAGCATAATAAGTTAATTTTAATATATACACACAAATGTTCTCTAAATACAATTTATAGATAAGAGTTTTTTATTAATTAAATTCATAATGTAGTAGGTATTGTAACACTTTAGTGGATTAAATATCTAAATAAATATGAAACTATTTGAATTTAAATTTTCATTATTTTTTTTATTTTTTATGAATGAATGAACAGTAATCTCCAATGACAGTAAAACACGATAAATACATTCAAAATTGATCTTGATTTTATCAAAGTTCTTTAAAACCATGATCCATCATCCGTACATCAGGACTGCGATAATCACCGTCTTGTAGAGTTTGATTTTCGTTTTTCTGGATAAAACTCTACTCCTCATTTGCCCACCGAGACCAAAGTAGCATCGGTTAGCCAGAGTAATTCTTCGTCTAATTTCTAGACGAAGTTTTCTACAACGTCGAAGGTGAAATTCCCCATAGTCACAGAATCTTTAGGTCGTGTTATTGATTTGCGAGAGGATACCAAGTACATACTTCGTCTTACTTTCGTTCACCGCCAGTCCCATCTTGCGGGAATTCTCTTCAATATCGTTGAAAGCCCAGCTCACCGTACGTGGATTTTTGCCGATTATGTCAATATCATCGGCATACGCGAGCAGCATAGTTTCTTTTAAGAATATGTTGCTAGTCAAATCGACGTGTGGGCATTTGCGTAGTATATACTCCAACAAGTGATTGAAGGAGTCGCACGACAACGCATCTCCCTGTCTAAAGCCTCTCTTGGTGTCAAAGGGGTCGGAGAGATGTTTGTCAGCGTCATCATACAGAGGCGAATGATTTTTGCAGGGATCCGAAGTTCAGTCAATGCTATAAAGAACTTTGATCTGATTGGTGTGTCGAAAGCGGCTTTGAAATCGACGAAAAGGTGGTGTGTGTCGATATGCTTCTCCTTGGTCTTTTCCAGGATCTGGCTCAGCGTGAATATGGAGTCGGTGGTGGACTCCTTCGGTCTAAAACCGCTCTGGTATTGTCCAGCAGTGCTTACTACGTGCGGTTTCAGCCTATTGCACAGTAAACCAGATAGAATTTTGTACGCGATTTGTATGAGACTGGCTTTGAAATCGACGAAAAGGTGGTGTGTGTCGATATGCTTCTCCTTGGTCTTTTCCAGGATCTGGCTCAGCGTGAATATGGAGTCGGTGGTGGACTCCTTCGGTCTAAAACCGCTCTGGTATTGTCCAGCAGTGCTTACTACGTGCGGTTTCAGCCTATTGCACAGTAAACCAGATAGAATTTTGTACGCGATTTGTATGAGACTTCTAGCGTGCTTAATGTACGAGCGTACAGAGGTCTTAAAATCAACTCAGACCACTACCTTGTCCTAGCCAAGGTACGTACTAGACTCAGCTCAGCGCACGCCAAGCGAGCTACCACACAACGGAAGCTAGATGTTGGTAGGTTAAAGACACAGCAGACTGCCGCTGCCTTCTCAACAAGGGTCTCATATCTACTCCGAGATAATCCTCCGGCCTCCGACTGTATAAACGATCAGTGGAAGCGTATCTCAAGCTCATTAGCCACGGCAGCCAAAGAGGTTATTGGCTTTACTAATCCTCGAAGGCAGACATGGTACGATGAGGAATGTCGCGTCGCTACTGCAGAGAAGAATATGGCACGACAAAGAACTCTGCAGGCGGGAGCAACACGATCTGTTGTTGAGCGATATAGGGAGAAACGGAGGGAGGAAAAACGCCTTATCAGATGAAAGAAACGAGAACTGGAAAGGCGTGAAGTGGAGGAGATTGAGATGATGGGTAGCAGAAACGAGGCCCGTGGTTTTTATCAAAAATCAAACGTATGACCGATGGTCATAAGCAAGGAGCTTCTTTCTGCAAGGATAATCAAGGAAACATGGTAACAGATGTCCAGGAATCACTAAGGTTATGGAGGTCCCACTTCTCTACACTACTTGGTGGCGATGACGGGAACAATACCGCTGGTGGAGAAGATGAAAATCTGGGCCCTCCGGCCGATGATGGGATTCCTGTGGAGCCACCAGACTATGACGAGGTCGAAAAAGTCATAGAAAAGCTTAAAAATAACAAAGCGGCAGGCGCAGACGAATTACCCGCCGAGTTATTTAAGACCGGCGGCGACGAGTTGATTAGATGCATGCATCAACTCTTGTGCAAAATATGGTCTGGTGAGCGCATGCCTGATGACTGGAACCTAAGTGTCCTGTGTCCAGTTTTAAAGAAAGGAGACCCTGCAGTCTGCGCAAACTATCGCGGAATAAGTCTCCTCTTCTCTATCGCATACAAAATACTATCTGGCGTAATATGCAATAGACTGAAACCGTACGTAGGACGTATAGTTGGACAGTACCAGTGCGGTTTTTAGACCAAAGAAGTCAACCAGCGACTCCATATTTACGCTGCGACAGATCCTGAAAAACCAAAGAGAAGCAAATCAACACACACCACCTATTCGTCGATTTCAAAGCCGCTTTCGACACGCCAATCAGATCAAAGTTTTTCAAAGCTTTGACTGATCTTAAAATCCCCTCAAAAATCGTCCGCCTCTGTATGATGACGCTGGAAAACACCCAAAGCGTTGTCAAGGTCAGAAAAGAATCTCACCGACCCCTTGATGACACAGAGAGGCTTCAGACAGGGTGATGCGTTGTCGTGCGACTTTTTCAACCTCTTATTGGAGTACATCCTGATGCAGTGCCCAAACGTCGCCCGGACGGGCAATATTTTCTATAAAGAAACTATGCTGCTCGCATATGCCGACGACATAGATATTATCGGCAAAAATGCTCGAGCGACCACCGGCGCGTTCTCAGACATCGGAAAACAATGTCGTCCTATGGGACTGACGGTCACGGTCTGCACACGTCGCAGACGGTCTTTGAATACAGAGAACTTCAGCTTTGGGGTGAAAACTTCATCTATTTGGGCTCAGATGTAAACAACAACAACATTATCAGTCAGGAGATTAAACGAAGAATCACTCTTGCAAAACAGTAATTTTGTTTTTTTTGGGCGCGTAGTGAGAGTGCTGTCCCAGAAAAACAAAAAAGGTTAAACTCTACAAGACGCTGATAATGCCGGTCCTAATGTATGGCTCTGAAGCATGGGTCATGACTGAATCGGATAAGTCGGCGTTGGGCGTATTTGAAAGGAAGATACTTCGGAGAATCTTTGGTCCAGTTAGAGTGGGAAATGACATCCGTGTGCGCACGAACAATGAGCTGTACGAGCTATATGATGACATCGACATAGTCAGGAACATCCAATACAAAAGGTTGTCCTTGGTCACCTGTGTCGGATGGAACAGAAGCTCCAGCAAGAAAAGTTTGGAAGCAAAACGTGAATCTAATCGGAGGGGCGCAGCAGAGAGGTCGTCCGCCGCTGCGTTGGGAGGACCAGGTCCTAGATGACATCCGCAGGATCGGTATCCCTAACTGGTATCTTCAGGCACTGGATTACAACCGCTGGTGCCAAATCTTATGTGATGCCAAAGCCGACAATCGGCTGTAGTGCCACTTATATATATGTACATTTTCCAAATGATTTTCAAAATTTCTTGTCACCAGAATTAATTTGCATCTTTATAAAATCTAATAAAAATACTCCAGTTCTTGTCACCTGTGCGGTTTATCGTGCGTTCCACAATTTATCACACATTAAATAATAATAATGATCAACTTTTAGAATATTAGCACTTCAAAAATAGCGCCCTACATCACAGAAACTGACCTCTCTTTTTATTATGAGTCATGACAGTCTTCAAGTAAATGTGTCTTAAATAAAACTATTGGATTTGTAAGTTAGAGAATTGGTATGTATGTATCTCTATTGTTCTTTTTGTCAAATAAATTATGTGCTACACAGGTAATAATTTTATCAGAATGTTTAATTATTTTCTTTCTGACTAAATTGTAAATGCTAAATTGCAAAGTGACAGCACCAGTTTTGCAATTATTTCGTCAAATCCAAAAGAAATATGGCCAACAATAAACTACCTGCCCGCAACATAAATAGACCTCGTTAAAGTTGACTTAGGTTGCGTGTTACTCACAACGTCGCTTAATTGGTGCTATAAATAGTTTTGGTTGCCATTATAAAAAGCATTAGCAATAGAACATATGTTGATCTTTCATTACCCCCAATTACATACTCGTACCTATGTGATGTCTCTTAAAAGTTTAATTTCTACCTGGGTTGTATTATGTTGTGTGAAAAAGGGTTTAATTAAGAAATGCTGTACGGAAAAATACGAAGTGGAAATATATGTAACAGGTTTAAAAAAAATACCAAGAATAAATTGCATAAATCCTTTTTATTGTGTTAATATTTATTACGTTCAGATGTTTGTTTACCTGTCAACATTTACAACCTTCTCAAGAACTCAATCGATGTATATAAAAGATCCGTAGTTTGAAAAATATCAAACAGTTCTTCACAGAATTACAATTGAGTAACATCTATCGTCAAATTTAATTATAAAATTTATAAATTATAAAAATGGATCCAAAACTCCATCGTGTTTCCGACAAATGCATTGTCAATGAAAAAGCGTTGATGACAACAACTTCTTATAAAAGCGAAATGCCTCCAGTGAAGAGTACGGAAACAAATATTTACGGAGAAAAAAGAAAACCAAGAACGTTTATCAAAGCGATCGAAAACGTATCGAAGAGATGACAAGCAAACAACACGTCAATTGATGCCTCCTCAACCACCACGATCAAAGGAAAACGAAAGTGGTACAAGTCAACCAATGCCACAACGAAGAATGGAAGAAAATGAAACACGTCGGGTACCAAAATCAAAGAAAATTGAGGATTCGACTTCAAAGATATTCATGGAATTATTTGGATCGGATTCACCAGTAAAGCGTGCTCCAATGCCACCACGACAAAAGGAAGAAATTGCACCACGACGGGAAATGGTACCGAAATCGAAGAAAATTGAGGATTCGACTTCAAAGATATTCATGGAATTATTTGGATCGGATTCACCAGTAAAGGCGTGCTCCAATGCCACCACGACAAAAGGAAGAAATTGCACCACGTCGGGAAATGGTACCAAAATCGAAGAAATTTGAGGATTCGACTTCAAAGATATTCATGGAATTATTTGGATCGGATTCACCAGTAAAGCGTGCTCCAATGCCACCACGACAAAAGGAAGAAATTGCACCACGACGGGAAATGGTACCGAAATCGAAGAAAATTGAGGATTCGACTTCAAAGATATTCATGGAATTATTTGGATCGGATTCACCAGTAAAGCGTGCTCCAATGCCACCACGACAAAAAGGAAGAAATTGCACCACGTCGGGAAATGGTACCAAAATCGAAGAAATTTGAGGATTCGACTTCAAAGATATTCATGGAATTATTTGGATCGGATTCACCAGTAAAGCGTGCTCCAATGCCACCACGACAAAAGAAAGAAATTGCACCACATCGGGAAATGGTACCAAAATCGAAGAAAATTGAGGATTCGACTTCAAAGATATTCATGGAATTATTTGGATCGGATTCACCAGTAAGCGCTCTCCAAACTCTTACCGCAAAACAGCTTGAAGAAGTGGCACGTCGAGCAGTTCCAACACCTGTCACAAAGCTATTCCCAGTTGAAGCGAATGAAACACGCCGGGAAATGGTAGCAAAACCAAGGCAAATCGAAGGACAAGTTTCAAAGAAATTGAGAGTATCAGCCAATGATTTATTTAAGCCCGATATACCAACAGTACGAAAAGCACTAACTGCAAATCAACTTGAAGAAGTTGCACGTCGAGTTGTGCCACAACCTGTAACAAAGCCAAGGGAAGAACATCTAAGTATGACGGCGAAGGATTCGTACAAACCGGAATCAAATCAGCCAAACTTACCAGTGCGTTCCATACAAAGATACGAGCAAAATAAGTCACTCATGAACCGACCACCACCAAGAGAGCCATACCCACATCCGTTACAACAAAATCGACGTGAAGTCCTTCCATCTTCGAATAGGCCTATCGGAAACCCATATAAGGCAAACCTCCGGAAAGGAACAGAATTCATCCAATAGCGCCAAAAGGTTATTACGAATCGTTAGCATAATAAGTTAATTTTAATATATACACACAAATGTTCTCTAAATACAATTTATAGATAAGAGTTTTTATTAATTAAATTCATAATGTAGTAGGTATTGTAACACTTTAGTGGATTCTAAATATCTAAATAAATATGAAACTATTTGAATTTAAATTTTCATTATTTTTTTTATTTTTTATGAATGAATGAACAGTAATCTCCAATGACAGTAAAACACGATAAATACATTCAAAATTGATCTTGATTTTTATCAAAGTTCTTTCAAACCATGATCCATCATCCGTACATCAGGACTGCGATAATCACCGTCTTGTAGAGTTTGATTTTCGTTTTTCTGGATAAAACTCTACTCCTCATTTGCCCACCGAGACCAAAGTAGCATCGGTTAGCCAGAGTAATTCTTCGTCTAATTTCTAGACGAAGTTTTCTACAACGTCGAAGGGTGAAATTCCCCATAGTCACAGAATCTTTAGGTCGTGTTATTGATTTGCGAGAGGATACCAAGTACATACTTCGTCTTACTTTCGTTCACCGCCAGTCCCATCTTGCGGGAATTCTCTTCAATATCGTTGAAAGCCCAGCTCACCGTACGTGGATTTTTGCCGATTATGTCAATATCATCGGCATACGCGAGCAGCATAGTTTCTTTTAAGAATATGTTGCTAGTCAAATCGACGATGTGGGCATTTGCGTAGTATATACTCCAACAAGTGATTGAAGGAGTCGCACGACAACGCATCTCCTGTCCTAAAGCCTCTCTTGGTGTCAAAGGGGTCGGAGAGATGTTTGTCAGCGTCATCATACAGAGGCGAATGATTTTTGCAGGGATCCGAAGTTCAGTCAATGCTATAAAGAACTTTGATCTGATTGGTGTGTCGAAAGCGGCTTTGAAAGTCGACGAAAAGGTGGTGTGTGTCGATATGCTTCTCCTTGGTCTTTTCCAGGATCTGGCTCAGCGTGAATATGGAGTCGGTGGTTGACTCCTTCGGTCTAAAACCGCACTGGAATTTTGTAAGCGATTTGTATGAGACTTATACCGCGATAGTTTGCGCAGATAGCGGGGTCTCCTTTCTTAAGGATTGAACAGAGCACACTTACGTTCCAATCGCTGGGCATGCATTGACCAGTCCATACTTTGCATAAGAGTTGATGAATACATCGAATCAACTCTTCGCCGCCGGTCTTAAATAACTTTGCGAGAAGTTCGTCTGCGCCCGCCGCTTTGTTATTTTTAAGCCTTATTATGGCATCTGAGACCTCGTTATAGACTGGTGGCTCCACAGGAATGCCATCATCGGTCAGGGGAACCAGATATTCATCTTCTCCGCTGGCGGCATTGTTCCCGTCCTCGCCTCCAAGTAAGGTAGAGAAGTGGTTCCTCCATAACATAAGTGACTCCTGGACATCTGTCACCACATTTCCATGCGCGTCTTTACAGAACGATGCTCCGGGCTTGTAACCTTCGGTCAAGCGCTTGATTTTTTGATAGAATTTTCGAGTCTCATTTCTGTCGCACATCATCTCAACTTCCTCAAGCTCACGCCTTTCTTGGTCTTTCTTTTTGCGTTTAAAAAGGCGTTTTTCTTCTCTCCGTTTTTCTCGATATCGCTCAACAACAGCTCGTGTTGTTCCCGGTTGCCGGGTTCGCTTATAGGCAGTGGTCTTTTCTACCGTAGCAGTGCGACGTTCCTCATCGTACCAAGTTTGCCTCCGAGGTCTAGTATAACCAACAACCTCTTTGGTCGCCGTACTTAATGAGTTGGAGATATGCTACCACAGATCATTTATACAGCCGGAGAGGTCTCTCTAAGCAGTTGAGTGACCCTTGTTGAGAAGGCAGCAGCGGTCTGCTGCGAGTTTAGCCTACCAACATCTAGCTTTCGTTGTATGGTAGCTCGCTTGGCGTGTGCTGTACTAAGTCTGGTACGTACCTTGGCTAGAACAATATAGTGGTCCGAGTCGATGTTGGGACCTCTGTTTGCTCGTACATTAATCACACTCTGGCATCGATTAGCACGTGGTCTATTTGGGTGCGGACGCCTGGGAGATCACCGCGCCAAGTTGCCTTGTGGATGTCGAGGTGTTGAAATCTGGTGCTACTTATGAGCATGTTGCGGCCCGCTGCAAAGTCGATTAGCTTTTCTCCATTGTTTTTGGTGATGTTATGTAGGCTGAATTGTCCGATGGCCGGGCGAAAGATTTCTTCTCTCCCAACTTGGGCGTTGAAATCACCGATGTAAAGTTGTCCTAACCGCTCATAGAATTCATCTTTCCTTGCATCGTCTTTATCCAATGCCGGGGCGTGTACACATATTAAGCTAATGTTGAAGAACTTAGCTTTGATGCGTATCGAGGCAAGGCGCTCGTCTACTGCTGTAAATTTGGAGACGAGACCACGTAGTTTCCTACTAACCACGAAACCACATCCAAATATGCGTTGACTCTCATGGCCACTGTAGTAGATTTCGCAGGTTGCTTTTCTAGGTGTCCGTTTCCAATCCATCGCATTTCCTGGATGGCTGTAATATCAGCCTTAAATCTGTCAAGAGTGTCAATCAGTTGTTTAGTTCCACCATCCCTGTTAAGGGATCGGACGTTCCAGGTGCACATTTTTAAATCGTGTTCCATAAATCTTTTCCGGGGTTTGTTATGGTGAGTAGCAGATTAAACGGTAGATGGGGCTTCCAGAATCCATGCCCCTGCCGCAGAGTTCACCGCGGGTGGATTTTCACTTGTGTCTGCCACCTGGAGGTTTTGTTTCTTCTAGCCGTCTTATCCATGGTTCGTGTGATCAATTGGTTTTAAGTTGTTTTTCGGTTGAGGGACCAACACCCTGCGAAACCAACCTCATCCTGAGGGGTTGTCTCTTTAGACGACTCTTACGGTGGCATTTTGGTGGTATTCTTGACTGCCCGCACACCACACGGGTAAAACAAGTACACTTAAGCGCCATTAAAATAGGCATAGTCCGCACTATATTTAGTGTTGACAGATTACCTAGCACAGAAGTGTTCCTAAAAAAAACAAAAATGTTTTCGTCAGGTTTGTCTGGGGGTTACCACTTAAAATGGGACTAGCCGTTTGTAAGTGACCACTTTTTCAACTTTGGAGAGTCTACGTTTCGAATATTGTGGCACTATATGTGATAGTCTCTGAGATAAACGACATTATACGACAATCGTCAGGAAAAACGGAAAGCCGGACAGACAGACATAGCTATGGCGACTCGCTTTTTAATGCTAATCAAGAATATATATACTTTATAAATAAAAATTAAATCTTCAGCACAATATCTTTAAACCGAGAGAATAAATCCAGAGAGAGAGACGTGCATAGTTAAATAGATATATTTCGTCAAGCTGATCTAGAATATATATAATTTCGAGTTTTGAAAAGTGCTAAGGAGGAAAAATAAGGAAAGAAGAGACGAGTCAACCAGACATGTCCAGCGATTGTTGGAATTTGGAAAATTGATTGGCGCTCCACAACGCCTGACGACTCCTTACAATCTAGACTTAAGCGAAGCTTATATTTTCTAAGCCAAAAGTGATATAATTTTCAATTAGAGATCGATCTAGTCATGCCTATCTGTCCAGATATATCATATAGTTCACATACAAGCCCCACTTAACAGCATCGAATAGACACCCGATCAACTATTTTTCTCTAAGGCTTCAGAAAAACTCTTTCTTTAAAATTGATTAATTCTCTTTTCAGCTCGATGGGCATCTCTGAGTTAGGTATAGATAGGACATATATGAAATAACCACATATGTATAACATATAAGTAAAAACCACCAAATCGATTTAGATTTAGAAACATTATTTAAGGGGTTTCACCACTCCAGCAGTATTTAAAAAAAAAAAATCGATTTTTTATTGGCCTTCTAGAATAGGAGGCAAAAATTTTTATTCGTGAAACAAATTTTCCGCGAAATTTTAAATTTTTAGAGGACGCCCCAAGCGACTCTGAACGACTACCTATGTTGGACAATGAATTGCTGTAGATGTAATTATCTGTTGGGTTTCAAATTTCGCAGAGACTCTCATAGGTGTCAATCAGGTATATAAGTGCCGTATTTGAAGCATTTTGAAGGGGAAAATAATATCATAAAAATATATTATATAACGCAAAAACAAGTGCTCAGATCTTGCTACCGGCATCGCTGTATTTAACTTTAACGATGCACTGTTATTGGTGTTCTAGGTATGCATATTAATGTCCATTATTACAATTTTTGCCTCGAAGCCGGTACGGAACGCACCCAGCAAGCCTAGCGTTCACTGACCGATGCTGCGAAAGAGGCGCGCTAAAATATTTAATAGTCCCGGAAGGAACTCGACCAGGAATATTTCAACACGGTTTTGGAATTAGCACGCAGCATAACTCGAAAAATGTTCAAAATTTTCTCGAATCAAATTGCTGACACGTTTAGGATGCCAATATGAAGATATTGTCAAAGGGGATTTTCGATAAAAAATAATTAAATGATTTTTAATGAACGAAAAACCTGTCAATTTGAGGTCGAAACTCAAATTTTTTTAAAGACTTCGCCAAAAACACAGTAATTAATATTTTTAAAATATCCTATGACACATGGTGTGAAGGGTATATTAGACCTTTTAAAGTATGTAGATTCTTGATCAACTCGATGAGACGAGTCGATAAAACCATGTCTGTCTGTCCGTCTGTTTCTTTCAACGCGATTTACTCGAAGACTACTGGAGACATTTAGCTGAAATTAGGCCCCACAATATATATATATATATATATATATATATATATATATATATAAGTGGCACTACAGCGGATTGTCGACCTTGGCATCACATAAGATTCGGCACCAGCGGTTGTAATCCAGTGCCTCGTCATACCATCTTGAGATTCCGATCCTGCGGATGTCATCTAGGACCTGGTCCTCCCAACGCAGCGGCGGACGTCCTCTCTGCCGCGCCCCTCCGATTTGATTCACGTTTTGCTTCCAAACTTTTCTTGCTGGAGCTTCTGTGTCCATCCGACACACGTGACCAGCCCAGGACAGCCTTTTGTATTGGATGTTCCTGACTATGTCGATGTCATCATATAGCTCGTACAGCTCATCGTTCGTGCGCATACGGATGTCATTTTCTTCCTTTCTTCCTTCTTGTCAAGTATCTTCCTTTCAAATACGCCCAACGCCGATTTATCCGATTCTGTCATGACCCATGCTTCTGAGCCATACATTAGGACCGGCATTATCAGCGTCTTGTAGAGTTTAACCTTTGTTTTTCTGGACAGCACTCTACTTCGCATCTGCTTACCGAGACCAAAATAGCTACGGTTCGCAAGAGTGATTCTTCGTTAAATCTCCGGACTGATGATGTTGTTTACATCTGAGCCCAAATAGTTGAAGTTTTCTACAGCCTCAAAGCTGAAGTTCTCTGTACTCAAAGACCGTCTGCGACGTGCAGATTGCCTGCGAGTGGATACCAAGTACTTCGTCTTGTTCTCGTTGACCGTCAGTCCCATAGGACGACATTGTTTTTCGATGTCTGAGAACGCGCCGGTGGTCGCTCGAGCATTTTTGCCGATAATATCTATGTCGTCGGCATATGCGAGCAGCATAGTTTCTTTATAGAAAATGTTGCTCGTCAAATCGACGTGTGGGCACTGCATCAGGATGTACTCCATCAGGAAGTTGAAAAAGTCGCTCGACAATGCATCACCCCTGTCTGAAACCTCTCTTGGTGTCAAAGGGGTCGGAGAGATCCTTACCGACCACGCTTTGGGAGGCCCCACACAAACTTACCGATTATTTTCGAAGTTTTTTGAATATCTAAAATTTAAGCTTAAAATTTAATACCAATATTGTGTCTAAACTTGAGTTGTATCAGACCATTGACCCCAAACCATCCCATCTCGAAGTTTTATCTAAGCCACTGATGATTACACAAACTATTTAAAAATTGGTTTGACAGCTATTTAAGCTTCGATTTTCTTCCCTCTTAGATTCAGATTTGAAACAGTTATCGTGCGTGCACCTGAGTGCCTCTGGCCCAACACGTTTGGGGAGCATGGCAGTGACGGCACCATTTTGATTTTTTTTCCTGAAAATTTTTCTTCAATATATTCCTTATAACATATCGATCGTCTTTCTATAACTATCCATATCTGGTTTAAAAAATAAAAACCGTTCGAAAACGGAAGGCTGGAATGGTGTAACCCCTTAATTTTCAAACAGCGTTTTTCTCTCTGTGTATTTATCTCGTAACAGAGTATCTCATAGTCGAACTTTAACGACAATTTCATGCTTTCATGTAACATTCGCGCACAAAGTTAATCCATTCATCTAGCCATTTATAACTTTACTTCAGAAGACGACAAAGAAATTCATCGACTAAAGTTTGCCAGTCAGTCCAATCAATTGTGTCAATGCCAAGAAATGGTTGCACTACACTAAAAGTCAGACTTCATTTTAAAATTGTCAGAGTTGTCAACACTTTGTTGAATGCGTTGCTTTACATTTATTATCGTATAAAAGTATTTCAAAGAAAATAAACATTTGAGTTTTCATTTTACTAAGAAAATAAGAGAAAACTATTTGATCGATTAGAAAAAAAGTATGAAATAAGATAATTGCAATAAACTTTGTTGTAGAGAAATAAACTATGAAAATTGTACCATAAAATGGAAACTTTTAAACAGAAATTTTAGTAATAACTCGTTTTAAGCTAAATCATAACCAATAAAGCTCAGTTTATGTGCAAACTTTTAGTGCAACTAACTTTATGACGCACTCAATCAAAATACAAAACTAATGAAGCACATAAATGGACTTAAAGTGAGTAGTTCATATGAAAAGTTTTTTGAGTTTCGGATTTGTGCTTTTAAAAATGATTTAAGATGTTTGCGAGTTTATAAACAATTTCAAATTTTCAAAATGTAAATTTTGCAAACGACAATATTCAAATTTTTTTAACTAATTTTCTTCATTCTTAAAATATTTGAAAGAAGAAAAAAAACTTACAAATTTTTTGTATTTTTATTTAATAAGCGCTTCAAGGCTTCGTATATATATATTTTTTTTTACTTCACCCATGAACGCCCATTTTGCACATGAAAAATAGTTCAGTCGACACCTTTCGAATTCGCTTGATTGTTTTTCAGCACGATATGATTCGGTTCACTTCATTCAATTTAGACTTTATTCAGAGTCAACCGAAATTTGTTCGAAATTCATTTCAATTACCGTCAATTTTCAATAATTTTGTTAAATTATATTCTATTAGCTTACATTTTCTGTATTTTCTCTTTTTTTTTTTTTTTTTTCCAACAATTTTTACACGTGCAAAAGGGCTTTTGTTCTAAGCGTCGACTTTTGATTTTCCCATTGCCTTTGGCTTTTGAGTGTTAAATGTCAGTTCACGTCTGGTCTGGTGTGGCTCGACGTGCCGTGTGAAATGCATTTTGGCATTTGGCAGGTGTTGGCATGCGTTGAGTCTAACATTTTGATGCAATTTTCGAAATAATAATTAGCGCATATCACGGTAGGCATATGCAGTTTTGAATAAATTCACAAATACACACATAAGAGGGAAAACTATTTGATTTAGATTTTTAATCAATTGATTTGTATAGCTCAAAATTGTTTGTTGTTTATTTTACTTTTAGATATTTATATTTTTTTAAATAACTAAATCAAAAGTTAAATTACATGGTCTGGCACTCGAAGTGCAACCAACTTCAGACTTTATCGCAACTATCACATTGGCATCAGCTATCTGTAAAATTGCTAAATGGCAATTCTAAGTAATGATAGCCAAAAAATCACCTTGGGTAATTTTTTCACAGTGATTTAAAAATCGCAAATGACGCACTGCGACTGAAAGTAAGTGATTTGCGATTTTCTTGTTCCTCAGTGAACATGTTCCGTTTTCGGCACTTTTGTGTATCGCTCTTCACGAACAGTAAAAGTGAATGGTGCTTTTATCACTCTTTGCGAATTGTTCATCTTCGTTTGAAAACCGAACCTGTACAAATTCGTTGGTACATTTGCCAGTCACTAGGTTCTACAAAACGTGCCATTTACTGACTGCGCGGTGTATTGAAACGATTGGATGGTGAAAGCGCAATTGAAACAAAATTATGAATAGAAAACGAAGTGAAATGTCATATTTTTATACAAGAAAATAAAGTAAACGGCAGATTGCAAAATGTTTTTTGCCAAATTGCATGGGAAGCAAACAGGAACACAATTGTTTTTCGAAAATTTTATTTTTTGGGCAATTTCAATTTTAACAATTTTATCTATATATATAAAAGAAAGTCGTGTTAGTTACACCACTTATAACTCAAGAACGGCAGAACAGATTTGGCTGAAAATTGGTAGGGGGAGGTAGCTTAGAGCCAGGAGACGGACATAGGATACTTTTTATCCCGTTCGACAGCGTTCCCGTGTGACTTGACATGAAACGTCAGTCACTATAAAACGTGGTATAACAAAAAAGAATCAGACTTGGAATAACAAAACGCAAATGACAGCTATGTAATTGACGTAAAATGACAGCTATGTGATGACGTATGGATGACAATTTGATATTTGTAAGAAATCAATATTAAAACTATTTCTATTAAATAAATAATTAACAAGTGGATTGAAGTGAAGTTTAATTAATAATGCCGCGACCAAGACGATCGAATCTTTCCCGACAAAGCCGTAATGCAAGAAGAATACAAAATACTGCAAAATGAAAGGACTGAAGAAGAACAAGAAATATATATATACATATATAACATATATTAGCAAAAATTTAATGTACCCATTTAGCTTTGGAGTACAGGGTATTAAATTGTACAGAAACTGGATATTCAGAAGTGACAAAAGGATGATTCATTGGAAAAGTTGGCGCTATATGCGTAACCCGAGCAAGGCCGGGTATTTCGACTAGTTTTTTAATAAATTGAATCAAATTTGTTCATTCAAACATATTAAAACTTATTCCTAGCGACGAGAACTGCAAAATAACAGATTATATGACCACGGTTTTTTTGCTTTGGCAGACGCTTTTCGTTTCTTTTCCCCAATCGGTCGGATTGGACGAGTGGGAACCTTGGTTTCGAACCATCATCCATTAAATGGTTCACTTATGGTTCGCTCACCGAAACGGGCACTGGTGCTGGCATTTATGGTCTCAACACCAGCATCTCTGTTGCAATGGGTGCATGGCCCACAGTCTTTCAATCTGAGATCTTTGCCATCGAAGTCTGCTCCCGCCACCTTTTGACTCATAGTCCTAGGGGGCCAATATCACAATTTTCTTAAGATAGCCAAGCTGCTATTAAAGTTAATTATTCAGTGCTATGATGCACTTCAACTCCTCTCTCAGGGTCGTAAAGTCACTATATGCTGGGTCCCGAGACACAGGGCTATTGCTGGCAACGAAGCCGCTGACGACCTCACCAGATTAGGAGCGTTTCTGCGGGCTCAGTTGGGCCTCAGCCTTACGCTTAATCGATAGGTTCTCCGCAGAATCTCTTCGAGAAGATTGGTTTCAATACCCGTGCCTACGGCTTGGCTTAGCAATTGGCTCGCCCTAACTAAAAAAAAAAAAATATTGTATATTTCAGTAATCATGACCTCAGGTTGCTAACTGGCTACCTCACCGGTCATAACAGAGTGAGATATCATCTAACAAAATTGGCCTGTCCAAAGAGTCAGAGTATAGACTCAGCTTGAGGACGATGAAACTAGTTGCTTCGCTTGGACGAAAGCGGTTAATTTGCGATCCAATTGAGTAACTTGTCAACTCTCAAAACGATTGGGTGTACTTAACCGAACGTTCATATGAGAATTTTATCCATTGCACTGTGGGGTCAAATTACGATCGAAACTTGATAAAAAATTAATATATTATTACATTGGCTCGAAACTAGTTACTCGAAGGTTCACGATTCTGACAATAAATTTATAATGTCAAAATGGCGGATTCAATATAGAGAACGATTTTCTTCCAAATCGATCCGATTTGCTCGAAACCTGTTATTCGGGAGTTTTTTGGGTCGATGATTACGAAACTGACAATTAATGCAAAAAATTATTTAAAGTAATTTCATTTTATAGTTTTGAATTTTATATATATATACTAAAATTTGGGTGATTTTGGGATAGTCACAATAAGTCCAAAACATTTTGAATTATTTTTTTTATTAACTCTTAATTATCGGGATCATATTAAAAATAATCTTCAGATTAAATTTTAGAAAAATCGTCCCCGCCCTCCAAATAACCCCACTCCTCAATCTCACATATTTTTTTTAAATTGAGCTTTCTTAAGGAATTTCTAATAATGGTAATGGGTAGGTATCACGCTCGACTTCCTCCTTTCTACAAACAAACACAAAAAAAATATTAATAAAAAAAAATTCGTTATTTTCCTTTAAGCCACTGGACTGGCATCAAAGTAATGCGACAAATTTTCAGAAAGTATTCTGGAAGCCGTGGGCAGACAAACAACTCGGTCAGGGACTTTGGACGCTCCAATAAGACTCGGCAACGTTTCGCAAAGAGCGATTGAAACAAGAATGACTAAATAACAAAAGTTTCAAGCTTCTATTTGTTTCCAAATTTTGACCTACTCTACAAATGTTTGTAAAGCAATCCAAAATTTGCTGCATAAAACATCAAAAAAGTTAAACCAATGCAAAAATACATCGGTTGAAGGTTAAATGCATAAAAAGTTGTTTCCGCAATGCAATTTACGTAAACTATAAAGAAAATGTAAAAAAAAAAATATAAATATCTCAGATGAAAATGAAAATCCGCCATGAGTAATTAACTTTTGTAATTAACATTTGACTTAAATAGCAAATTGCAAAAAATAACAAACCACAAAAAAAAAAATAAATAAAAGCCACAACTAAAAATATCAAATAATAACAATCACCCATAATTGTACAGGATCTAGTTGCACAGGTCGCGTCGGAATCGCGAATACAATTAAAAGTAAAATTGGAAGTTGCTGCCAAAAAATAAACAAAATAAAATTTTAAAAATTTTTTGGAATTTTTTTTTATCTGCTTTGAATATCTAGCATCGAAGTGAATCTGATGAGGTACAGTGGTTTGAAATGTACAATATAAAAAATAATGAACAAGTTTTTTGAAAATCTAATGCATATATAGTACTCTAAGAAAATCTGTTCCATAAGAACCATAGATCCAAAGTCAAATTTTGACCATTCGCCTTTTTAATGGAAAATTTACTCATAATATTTCTTAAAAGTATGCTTAAGGTATTCTGAAAATCTTGCAACCCTTGCAACTTTGTAAAATGCAAACAAACTTTAGCACATGCAAAAACGATTTTCGTATGACGAAATCCATTTCAAATCAAGCAGGCGGATAAGTCTAAATTTTAGATTTAGTTGACCATCGAATATATTATTCTTCATCGAAAATAAGGGGACACGTATTTTACCGATTTTGAAAATGATCATTTTTAACGAAGTTATGAATTTTTTAATTTTTTCCGTTAAAACTAAAAAAAAAACGTTAAGAAAAAATTGTTTTGTATGCCATTTTTTTTCTAATTAAGATAATCGAATAGCTCAAGAGTATTATCTTAATGACGATTTGGATTGTTCTAGAGAGAGTCCTAATAAAAGTGATGTAAAATGGCATACAAAACAATTTTTTTCTTAACGTTTTTTTTAGTTTTAACGGAAAAAATGATCATTTTCAAAATCAGTAAAATACGTGTCCCCTTATTTTCGATGAAGAATAATATATTCGATGGTCAACTAAATCTTAAATTTAGACTTATCCGCCTGCCTGATTTGAAATGGATTTCGTCATATATATATGCCCTGGCTAACAAATATATCAGCATCGGTGAAAGTCTAGTGTTGGAAAATAAATAAATTCGAATTTTGATAGCACTGGTGATAAATAGCCGTTAATTCAAATGAAAACTGACCACTTGGAAACAGGGGCCATCTTTTCGCCGGAAGCAAAACCAAAGTGACAAACATCTGATTCCTAAGTGTTGCACAGACATAATTTTCACAAAGGGCACCCAGAGAGCCTACTTGTAAAAGGTTTCATTTTTATTTCTTGCCAGACATTCTTACCTTCCTTTACACCAAAAAAAAGAACTGGTTTTCCATAGTATTTTTTGGGAAGTAGAATTAAACAAGAAAGAACGCTGAAGTCGAGTATGCTCGACTGCAAGATACCCTGTACCCAATCTATATGTACCTTAAGTTAGGTTCTATTTTACTACCATACCTCATTGAATTGAATTTTCATAGAAAAACTTAAAAAAAAGGGTATATCTTTTGTATGGGGTTATAAATAAAATTTTGTTGGGCCTACCCATATTGGTCTATTTCATTGGGACTATCATGGACATAATTTTTACTAAATTTGAACTTCCTAGAATAAAAATAATGACTTTTTATGTAAAAACCCAATATTTCGGGGTAAATTTGTATGGCGCCTATACCTAAAATTTTGTTGGTCCTACCCATATTGGGATATTTTATTAGGACTATCATGGACATAATTTATACTAAATTTGAACATGCTAGAATAAAAAACAATGACGTTTTTATGAAAAAACCCAAAAGTTTGGGGTAAATTTGTATGGCGCTATACCTAAAATTTTTTTGGTTCTACCCATATTGGGATATTTTATTGGGACTATCATGGACATAATTTATACTAAATTTGAACTTCCTAGAATAAAAAACAATGACGTTTTCATGCAAAACCCCCAAATTTTGGGGTAGATTTGTATGGGGGTACTCCTTAAAATGGGTCTAGAGAAAAACCGTTTGTAAGTGCACACTTGAAGGCCTAGGAGAGTCAAAGTTTCAATCTTGAAAGCTCTACCTCATATAGTCTCCGAAATAATCGTCTTCATACGGCACACAGCATGACGGACGGACGGACGGACAGACGGACGGACAGACAGACATATCTAGTTTGACTCCCCTTCCAATGCTGATCAAGAATAAACATACTTTATAGGGTCTATCTTTCCTCCTTCTGTCTGATACATACATTCGTACAAACTTAATATACCCTTTTACCCTTTGGGTACTGGGTATAAAAATGGGCACCAAAATATTTTCCCATTACCTGTTTTACAGATATAGTTAAAAATTCGTTTTTGAACCCTTTTTTTCAATTATGTCTTTAAAATGGGAATGGATAGGCGGTATTAAAAAAATATATATATTTTTTTAAATCTAATAGGGTATTTACAAAAGCCTGTGTGTAAGCGGAAGTTTTTGAATTCGTGGAGTATTTCTTTTTCCCCAAAATTGCGCGCTGACTTTGCCGATCGTCGTGCTCTCCTGGCTCTCTGACTCACTTCACGATTTTTTTCCACATACAGCGGGTTTTGAAGAGCATCTGAAGCGCTACATTCGACTTCATCGATTGGGTCGATTAATATTTCAGCAAAACAATGCGTCAATACATGCTAGCAAATCTACAAAGAAACGGTTGAACCAGAAGAGTGCGGTACTTCAGTGGTTTCGGATTTCTTCAGACATTAATCCGATTAAGAATGTTTGGGGCATGATGGTTGCTGATCTCAAGGAAGCGATAAAGTCAGCTTTCGATAACATCTTCGAGAAAACTTTGAAAAATCTTAATGATTCGATTTGGAAACGAATGAAAATAGTTTTTAAAAACGAAGTTAAAGTTTTATAACATAAAAAATCTACTTTTTTCACAAAAGCTATTAAAATTAATGAATGAATGACACAATGCTAACCATAAATTTTTACTATTCAACTTTATAATCCATAAAAACAAAATTGGTGCAGTTTGTTAAAGTATAAAAAATTGTATCCTTCAAAGAGTTCGGTCTAGACAATGATCGAAATGGTTGATTTAAATCATTGATTCACTTTGAAGATGGGGACTATATATATTCAATATTTCAGAATGATATGATGAATCAAAAAAGAAACTGGTAGCTTCAAATCTCCAAAAAAAGTTATAAAAAAACTTGTGGTCATTAGAATGTAAATTGTAAATTTTTCTAATAGATCATACCACGGTGCCACAACAAAAAAAATGTTCGCAACCAATTATTGTTTAAATGAAGGTAAACGCGTGCAAACACAGAAACACAAAATAATCTGATTAAACCATCAAATTTAACGAAACACTACCACTAACAAAACCGCATTTGAACTTCTTGTAACTACAATTTTGTTGTATCTATTCCTAGACACTTCAGAAATTGTTATGGGCAAACTTTTTGAATCACTGTCAGCGCTTTGAAGCTATGAAGTCAAACTAGGCATCATTGTTCGTTAATCTTTGTGCAGATATATCCCAAAAATGTTATATAACAAATTCTAGATTAGATACAACAAATTTTAAATGAAAGAAGCTACGGCTAAGAAAATCTGTTACAAAACTCTTCTTTAACTTCTTTTCCAAGTTGTTTAGTGTAATTGTGAGGTTTGCTAAACCGAAAAATCATTAAGCGTAACCCCTTTGGGTTCTACACAGCAAATTTCTGTCTATTTTTTCCCTTTTTCTAATGGTTTTAACTTGAAACGCTTTCATTACTGCCACATTTGGCATTGTCCTTCTTTTACTGTTTTGTTTTTTGTGTTACTTAACCGCTGCACCACCGTTTCTGGCTAAGGAGACAATTTGCGCTATAATAGTCATTGCGGTGTTATTTCTTGAAACTAAAATAGCTAAAGAGAAATATCTGAACCGAAGGACTACTTCTACTTTTGCAACTATTCGCAACAACAAATAACTTTTTAATTGCAATTAAATAAGTAACAACTTTTTATGTGTATGTCTTTTTGTTTGTCTGTCCGTCTGTTTGTCTGTCTGTGCAGTATATTCGTTTGTAGTTTTAATAGAAGTACAATAGTTTGTTTTGTATTTAAGTTGAATGGATAATGATAATGCTACTTCAATTCATTGAAAATTTTATTATACTTTACTACAATTAAATTAAGCTCATTGTTTTGCAGTATTGAGTTATTCACTTTTATTTGTTGATTGTTTGCAGTATTATATTATAGTAGTAATGAAGATATTAAAATGGACAGACAGACGAACAGACAGACGGACAGTAAGTAAGTTGTAATTTAAAGTTTAAAATTTAAATTATTCTTAATAAATAGAGCGCTCTTTTGCGAATACGAGGTGTGTTCAAAAGTATCGCATATTTTGTGTTTTTTTTTTTAAATTATTTATTTATTAATGAATATCTATTTTGTCCCCTTCAAAGTAATCCCCTCCCGATAAAATACACCTATGCCAACGATTTTCCTATCCTCGAAACATGCCAAATAGTCCCTTTCCGGTATAGCCATCAGCGCCTTCTTCGATTTAGCTTTTATCTCATCAATCGACACAAAACGCGTTCCCCGGAGTGGTCTCTTGAGTTGTGGGAATAGCCAGAAGTCACACGGTGCCAAATCAAGCGAATACGGTGGTTGCGGAACGGATTTTTTTTGGATTCTTGGCAAAAAGTCACGAAAAATCAGTACAGTTTTTAAAAAATCATCATTTTTGGTACCAACCGAGACTTGACACGTTTGAGCCCCAAAACATCCTTCAAAATTGTATTAATTGATCCTTTCGATACGCCAATTTCATCAGCAATGTCTCTCATAGTTAATCGACGGTGTGCAAGCACTAATTTTTACTTTTTGGATGTGAGCATCGTCCGTTGAGGTCGATGGTTGATCAGGAGTTCGCTCTTCAACACGTTCGCAACCTTCCTTCAACAATTTATACCAATCAAATGTTGTTGATTTTGATAGAGCTCGGTCGCCATAAGCCTTCTTCAACATTTTTATTCCATTTATTCCATTCAGAAAAAAAAATTTGATACAAGTTCTTTGATCCATTTTTTTGAATAGGTAAAAATCGAAGACGATCCAAAACACGTGCAAGCAAAGCAGCTGTCAACAATTAAGTGAACATTCAAAATGGCCGAGCTTGTCGGCATAAGTGAGAGACATGAGTACCAACATAACGCCACAAAAAATCGAAATTCGAATATACGTAACCCGCGAAAATTCAAAATTCGCGATAATGTTTGAACACACCTCGTAGGTAGCCGAAAATATTCATGCGTTACATGTATTCACTAATTTAGTTCATCTTAGACAACGAAGAGCGAAACATAATCGAAGCAGTTCCTTTCCAAACATGAAACGAACTATCTGGGATACTATTAGAGATAGAGACATCAACCATGTACAGTGGTATCCGTAATAATAAGAACAACGCAAGTTAAAACTCAATTCGCCTTATAAAATTTTTTAAATCCATTTAATTTAATTTTTTTTCTTTTATTCCAGCTAAGCCTTTTATTAACGTTAATATTTATTTTCTGCTTGCCCTTTTTTTTTTTTGCTGTTCTGCCAAGTTTGTTGGTTGAAGTCAAATATCAGCTGTTCGAAAAAATAAGAACAAAGGAAAAATAAACAATCATTAGTTAATTAACGTGAACAGACTATAAATACACATTTAGGCAAGTACATTTAGTAAGAAGTCGTAACCCCATTATATTTGATTACTTCGATGCATCTGAACTTCATGGAAGCTATCAGCGTGCGTCATCTGAGAGTGAAATATTCTCCCAATTTTTTTGCTGCTGGCCATAAATCTTCGTAGTTTTTTGGCTTAGTAGCTCGTACACCTTTCACTACATCTATCCTGAGGAGTTCTATCGGATTCAGGTCCGGTGATTGTGCGGGCCACTCCAAAACATTGATTTTGTGGCGTCGGAACCACTCCTGTGCTCCTTTAGATGTGTGTTTTGGGTCATTCTCATGCTGAAAAACCTACCTATCATTTCCACTTCAGAGTATGGTAACATAACACCTTCCAATATGTTGCAAACATAGTAGTTGGCATCCATATTACCCACAATCTTCACAAGACAAATTCTCCAGAAATTAGTTATATCACAAGTTTTTTATTCCCGTTACACATAGTGAAAACGGGTATATTCAATTTGTCGGAAAGTTTGTAACGCACTTAAGGAGACGTCATATACCCCATTAAGTTCTGATCAGCACATTGAGACGAGTCGATCTAGCCATGTCTGTCTGTCTGTATGTTGCGAGGTGATTCATTTGCTCTGTTTTAAAAATATTGAGTTCAAACTCGGAACTTAATCTTTCTCAGTCCTAGCCAACAAACAAAATTACAGCCTATTTTCGAATTTTTGTATGAAAATAGATATTATTTATGATCGTATTTACTTCAAATTGGATAGAAACACTTCTAATATCATCCTACAACATATAGCCCTATAAAAACTTACTTCTCATTTTTTGACACTTCCAAGTAAATTATTGCAATATCTGTATAGCAATATTTTGTATAAACTTGAGTTGTATCAGCCCCTTGACCCCCACCGTTGTTATCCGTTGTTATCTATTGTCGATCCACTAAATTGTTAGACTCTCACACTCTCCTTTGTATAACTCCCTTGAATTTTTAATGCTCATAGCTGTGTTGAAAAATTGAACAGAGTGAGAAAAGTTTTGGTTTAAAATTTCAGATTTTTATCTTCAAAACTGAGTGAATAAATCGCACAGCACCAAACAGACAGGCTGGTTTTCCTGATAAATTACAACATTTTTGGGTTCACAAATTGACGCAACGAAATTTTAAGGACTAACATTTTTAATTAATAAAAAAAAAGCAAAAAACACAAAGAAGTTCGGGACAAACTCTAAAATATCGATCAGGCTGAATATCTTTGTAAGTAGATGAGCTATAGACTTTTATTTTGATTAATAGAATAGCCTTATAGAAAAACTCTTTGTTTTATATAAAAACTTAAAAATAGGCTGTACCAAAAAGTTGATGTAGAATCCTTATCTTAAGTTCCGGTTATGCGGCCGAAGTTAACCGATTCATTCGATTATTCGATCTTTTGGATATGTCTTTAGTTTTGACTCGATTAAATCATTTTTTGTTATTACAGATCCATCGTGAGGGAATAAAATTTATTAAATTTTTAAATGGCTTCTAAGATAAAACTTTTTATTTCACATTGAAAAAAGTATTAACATTTAAAAGGTTTAGGAGCTTTAGTACAATTTTGACTAGAGATGGGCTTGGCTTTTGTTGTGGTCCGTCGTGGTGCTTTGATTTTTTTGTATTCGTTTGATTTCGTAGTTCAAAAAATTTAAGTTTGTGCATGTTTGTGCGTATGGCTCATTAAATTTTTTATTCGTTTAATAAAAATTAAATTTAAAAAATATTATTTGGGACTTGAACCCCTCACTTCCATACGTGCAAGCTCAAGCAGTAACCCTTAGCCTAGCATCTACTTCAAATTCTCAGAAATTCTATTATTATTTTAATGTTAAACGATTCGAATCGAGTTGTTTATTTGCCTAGCAGTAGACTTGAGTTATTCAAATAAATTTTAGCAAAAATAAAAAATATTTTTTAAATATAGGTATGCAAAAAAATTATATTTTTCCTAATTCAATTATTTTTGCTTGAGTAAACTTTTTATAAATTCCTTTATGCATATCTGAAAATGTAACATAATCATTTATCATATTTTCATCTCTTTTTTTTCAACTATTACAACTATTTGCCACAAATTTTCACAAAGCCTTTTTTTTTGTTGAAGCCAATTTGTTTTCTTTAAAGATTTCTTGTTTATTTTATGTTGACAGCTTGGCTATTCATGAAACTGAAACAAAAAAGAATGTGATTCTGATATAAAATACGCATACCATATATACTATATTGTAGTATTCATAAAGTTATTTATTCATTAGAATGTATAGTACATGCATAGTTTTACCATAGAAACTAGTGTTATGATTTTTTGTTTGTTTAAATAAACTCTTCAGAAAAGATACCCGGCTTTGGAAAGTGGATATGTTTAGTTACATTAAGATGAAAAGTCATAAGATAAAAAATTTTCTCATCTGTTTATGAATTATTTATAGAATGAGTATATAGAGTACTCTGAGTACACTGAGTACTATGCAGCTGTACCAGCTACATTTAATTCTTTATATCAAGTTTTTTTTTTTTTTATTTAGTAAATAATGTAACGATTATGTTTCTAATTAATAATAAAACTACTCTTTTACGTAAAACATACAAGTTTCATTTCAAAAGTTTTCATAGAAACAACAAGACCAACAACAATACTATTGTATATGCATACAAAATGGCATAACAAATTGAACAAACGGACAGACAGACAGACAGACAGTCAGTCAGATACAGATACATGAACAATATGAATAATTATTTTTAGCATAGTTAAAACTTTTACACTTTTGTTTTATAATATACAAAGGCTCATATTTTTTTCTTATACTCTTCTAAATTCTTTTGTTTTATTTTATTACACATCAAAAAATATATTCATAAATAACTAAGAAGAGTACCTCACTTGTGAAAAGGCAGCTCAGTCAGTTTGATTTGTACAAATAGCCAAAGGTTTTCGAATAGTTTTTACTATAATTTTAGTTAAAGTATATTTAATTGTTGTTTTGGCAACAGCATGTTTTGTTGAAAAATAAAATAAAAATAAAAACCCAACACTGCCAATTATTTGCTTTTATTTAATATTTTATATTATTTACTGCATGAGTTTGCTAATTGAATTTGATATAAGAGTATAAAATAAATGTACAATAAATGAAGAGTCATACGGAATAACTGCATTTAAAATATAATTTTAGAAATAGTTTAGAAAAACAAATTGCAAACATGAGTTTATTCATTCTCGTTTGCATAAAGCGAGTATATTCATTTGACATTTTGACTCCATTCGTAAGAATGAATCGCTGCACAATATACATGCTTAATTATCTACTTCTAAGCTTACTACATAGTACAAACATCTACTCAAATGAAGTTAAAAAGCCAGTGCAGTCTATTTACACATTATTGAGTAACTTTTTAACCTGTCAACCAATTTATATGAAGTTGGCTGTGTTTGAAAGGTGAGACCTGTACCTTTCTAATGTTATCAACGTTCCATGATTATTTAACATACTGTGTATTTCACAAAATATTATGTATCCATGACGTTGCAACTACATTTCATACATTTCCACCTTGATACCTGTTTGACACAATTACCACAAGAATCAGACGAACAAGGGGAGCGATTTCACCAGAACCCCATGCGTATGGTAAAGTAATTCCAAGGCAAGCAGAAGTTTTTTGGTGGAGTGCCAAGATGATGGAATATAAAGATGAGGCACCGAAAGAGATATTCCCTTCTATCCCAAGTAAAGCACGGAAAATGACGATGATGTAAACAAATATAAATTACGCACGAAGAAAATAATATCGTCAGAAACTCAGTCGTCAACTTTAAAAATCATGAAAATCCAAGTAACGAATAAAAATATCATATTTTCAATATTAAATTGAAGAACATTTTTTAATGCGAAATAAATTTGAAAAATATATATTAACATTATTCGTAGATTTTGTTGGGCAAAACGGCAAAAAAACACGGAAAAAAATTAACAATTTTGAGGCTGCTAATGCCGCGACACATAGTGTGAAGGGTATATTCAGTTTGACTGAATGTTTGTAACGTATTGAAGGAGTCGTGGAAGACCCCACAAAGTATATATATGCTTGATCAGCTTGATGAGACGAGTCGATCTAGCCATGTCCGTCTACCTGTCCGTCTGTCTGTCTACTGGAGATATTTAGTTGAAATTTGAAACTTAAGCTTTTCTCGGCAACAACCAGCTTCAAGTTTGAATGTGAAAGTGCCACGCCCACTTTTAGGTATAGCCCCCATACAAACATACCTTTTTTCTATTTTTTGTATGAAAATAGTTATTATTTATGAATGTTTTGACTACAAATCGGGTAAAAACACTATTAATCCAATATCCATCCATCCAATATCAGAAGAAAGGTGCCACGCCCATTTTTAGATATAGCCCGCATTTTCTATGAAAATATTTCTTATTTATGGATATATGTATTCACTCCAATCTGTGTAAAATCACTTCTACTACTATCCTATGAATATGCTTCCGATATGACAAGGATCTAGCCACTATAACATATAGTCCCATACAAACTCACCTTCTATTTTTTTATTTTTTCAAGAAAATGAATAAAGTTTCGTGTGGCGGGTATTTGAGCTTCGGTGCTTCCGAAGTTAACGTTCTTGCTTGTTTTTTTTTTTTTTGTTTGTTTATTTCGCATTTTGTTCTCCTACTCAATACATAATCAATACCTAAAACTTTGCTGAAAACACAAAAACAAAATTCTTTAAGGCTTACGGAGATGTAGTCGTACCAATTTGAGCCAAAGCAAGGAAAAAACGTTAACTTCGGTGGAACCGAAGCAGAAATACCAGTTACACAACACTTTTAATAGTTTATATGTTCACCAGGTGCTTAGATTAAATTTCACGATGAATTTGGTCAAATTTGTGTGGAGACTTTATGTTACAATATATTTGCCCGATCATTACCATATCGAAAGTGTTCACTTAGGTAGACATTGGAATTGATTTTACCAAATTTAATTGAATTCATTCAGAAATAATAAAGGTTTTCATATAAAAACTCGAAAATGGGCGGTAACTTTTATGGAGGCTATACATAAAAATGGGCGTGGCGCCTTGGTTCTGACATACAAACTGCCAATCCGAACCCAAAATGGCAAAACTTCGGTTACTTGTTTCAGCAGTAACACTCAAATCGGATTTCCCAATCGATGATCCGAAAAATGTTGCACTGTGTTATTAAATAATAGAATCCCACGCAAATTGAGTTGAAAAGCCAATGCAGTTATGTATACTTTTAGGCATGAGTGTGCTCATTTGCCCTTTGAATGAACTCAAATTAATTTTAAAGAGAAATCTATACAGCCATCAAATACAGAATTTTAAGTATTTAAAAAAAACATTTTCCACATATCAAACTTTCATTTTCACTGCATTTCGTTTCCTTGTGTCACTTTAAAATCAGCAACTTACAAGAAACATATACGCTTACCCTCATACAATATAACTCATGAAATGACAATCTAAAATTCGACATACTTTGTATTTAGTAGCTTTTACTTACAAACACAACTTTGTTGTACTTTTGTGGCTTATGTTCAAATGTTTCATTTCATTTAAATACAAATTAAAAGATGACAAAGTCTTCACGAAGTTCGTCGGTTCGTCTGTCCGTCCGTCTGTCTGTTTGAATGTCTGCTTACCTTGGTGATGATTTGAATTTGCTGCAGGTGCTCAACTTTTTTTTTTTTTTTTTGAATGCTACTAATGAAACTTTATCTTTGAGGTTATTATTTTTTTTCCCTTTTATATTGGTTGTTGGAAAAAGGCGCCTGTGGGTAAAGGGAAAAAAACTATTTTTTTTAAGGAAGGGAACAAAAAAAAAAAAAAATTTTTTTTTTTTAATTTTTTTTTTTTTTTTTTTTTGAAAATTGGGAAAAAAAATATTAAATAAAGGAAGGAAAAAAAAAAAAAAAAAATTTTTTTTGTGTCACACAGTGTGGAGGGTATTATCATTTTGTCTGAAAGTTTGTAACGCATTAAAGGAGACATCTTAGACCCTATAAAGTATATATATTCTTGATCAGCACGACGAGACGAGTCGATCTAGCCATGTCCGTCTGTCTGTCCGTCCGTCTGTCTGTCCGTCTGTCTGTCTGTCTGTATTTATGCCATTCATTCGCTTAGTTTTAAAGATATTGTCCTGAAACTCGGAACTTAAGCTTTTCTCAGTCCTAAGCAGCTCAAGTGTTAAAATCAAAGTGCCACGCCCATTTTAAGGTGTAGCCCCCATACAAATTTACCCTTTTTTTTTCGCATTTTTTGTATGAAAATAGCAAATATTTATGAATGTAGTCACTCCAAGTTGGGTAAAAATAGTTCTTAGGTCATCCAATGTCAAATCCAAGCTGCCACGCCCATTTCTAGATATAGCCCCCATACAAACTTACCGCCCCTTTTCGAATTTTATATGAAAATAGCTTTTATTTATGAATGTAGTCACACCAAGTTGGGTAGAAATACTTCTAATGTCATCCAATGTCAAATCCAAGCTGCCACGCCCATTTTTAACTATAGCCCCCGTACAAATTTAATGCCCGTTTTCCAATTTTTGTATAAAAATAGGTATTATTTATGAGACTATTCACTCAAATTTATGTAAAAACACTTCTAATGATATCCAATAACAAAAACATGCCACGCCTATTTTTAGCTATAGTCCCCACACAAACTTTATGAATTATTTTCCACCAAATGTATAAAAAAGTAATTATTTTCGAATATATATTTATAAATGTAAGCCAAAATAAGCCACTGATGATCACACTTAACTATTCAAAGATTCGTGTGACGGGTATTTAAGCTTCGGTTCCACCGAAGTTAACGTTTTTACTTGTTTTTTTTCTTTTTTTCAGATGTATCTGTGCAAAATTTTTGGACTTTACCTACGCTAAGAAGTGTTCTTGTCTTTTGTTTTTTTTTTTTTTTTTGGTTGTTAAGACTAATTTGACCGCAATTTACATAAATGCGTATATAAAGTTATTACGATTATGGCATAAAAAGTAATTTTGTACATTTTGTTGCAAAGTATTTTTTCTTAAAACATTTTTTTTTTTTTTTTGTTGAAGTTTTTATATGTCACTAGTAACTTTATTAAATTAAAAAACGTAATCGTTGCTATATTTTTTTAAGTTTTTAACAGCTGATATTTACTGGATTTTAATGAGGCTTGTAATTATGTATATGTAATAAATTAGAATAAAAGTATGAAGTAACAGAATTGAAAGATAGTGAACGAGCAATTCGTTATATGAATGGCAAAAAACACTCTTTAAGGAGGGACCTACAAAAGGCAGAGCTGTTCCGTAATGCCTTCTCCAATACTCCACAGATCGACAAAATGTAACCTTTTTTTATTTAAGCATCGGACTGGGCCTATCTTAAAAGATTTTTCATAGAGGAACACGCTTTATTTTGAAATTTTGCTTAAGATCTCAAAAACACTGTTTTGGTTTGTTTTTTTAGAATTATGTTTTTAAATGAAGCTTGAATCTTCAGTGCAGTGTCCAGAACACCCTGAATCAATCGTGAGTTTTGATTCTAGCACAAATTTTTTTTGTTTTTCGATGCTTTAATCATTTTCGATGTCGACCTCTTAACTTATTATAAAGAACCAAAAAATATATATTACTCTTAAATTTTTAAGGTTAGAAAAAACAGATAATGCAACTAGGTCCTTTAAAATGATCGGGCTCTGGTTGTTCTCCCTCTTACGACGGGACGGAGGGCTGTGTGATTGTTGGAAATAATCGATTGTTGATGATTGTAAGGAAAAATCGTTATTGGTGATTAATCATGATTAGCACAAAATATTTTTTGATATAAGGTTTTAAGAATATTATATTTCATGATCTTCTTTTCAATGTAAAAATTAAGGTTTTTTTTTTTTTGTTCTCACTTTTAAAATGTTGTTTTTCGCTTGGTTCGTCAATTTCGAGACAATTGCCCTCTATTAATTAATAGATAATTGATTGTTGATTAATCAATTGTTCATTCTTTAACTAATCGATCACTTGATTATACAAAATAATTGATTGCTCCTTGATTAATCGATTAATCACACAGTCCTACGGGCAAAAACCATCTTATACTGATGACATCTTTTCTACAAAATCAAATTACTTTCTACGTGTTCATGCCATAACTTGAGTATGACTTCACCAATTTCACCCATCTTTTTTAAAATATTTTTTATACTTTGTTGATGGTTGTTTCAAAAAGAAAAAATTATAAAATTTATAAAAACTACTGCGCCCTAAAAATTTACAGAAATGAACCCAAATATAAAAAAACAGTTCAACAAAAACAATGATGTTAAAATACCTGGTCCCAAAATCCTTTGAAAGGAAAATATATGGACGAGCACATTTTTATTATCAGTTGAACTTGGATTCTGATCTGATTACCACACCTTTTTCCATTGGATTTTCATACAAAAACTAAAAAAATTAAGTAAAGAGCCTTGGCAAGGCCCATGCAAAAAATGACGGGTTTCGGAACCTCGATTTTTAAAACTTTAAGTATAGAAAAAGTAAGTTGATGGCCCAATAATCCATGCAAAATTTTAAGATGAGCATACGACTGACTTTGAAATATGAAGTTTTTTTTACATTGACCCTCAATTTTTTTTTGTTTTAAATACAAAAAAAAAGGAAAAAAGGGCATTATAAACTGCTTGCTAATGCAGAGTCCACTGTGACCTCAGATATATCCTAAACCAGTCGTATGCTCATCTTAAATTTTGCATGAATTTTTGGGCCATTATAACAAATTTTTTGGTATACAAAACTTTTTTTAGAATCAAGGTCCAGAAAACCAGCTCTTTTTGCCGAGGCTCTAAAAGTATTTTGGTTCCACCCATATTGGGATATTTCATTGGGACTATATTTGGCATAATTTATAGTAAATTGAGAGTTTCTAGCATTAAACACAAAGAATATTTGGGGTACAGTGTATAAAGAAACTGGGTATTAAGGAACGGAAAAAGTATAATTTATTGGAAGTGGGTGCTGGGAAGAGTTATTTGGTGTCACAAAATTACTGCCGAGCAAGGCCGGGTACTTCGGCTAGTTGTTGTATAAACTATAGGCGAAATACCTGCAATTGGTCAAAGGTCGAAAAGAATTATTTTCAAATATTTCTGTCGTTTCAAGCAGCTTTTCCCATCATATTATTTATATGGAGATACACCCTCCGTCAATTTCTCCAATCGATCATATATCATCCGTTCCTATTATCATGTACACAATTTTGGTAGCTCAAATACTGACAAGAAAGTGGCCACGCCCACGCCAATTTTCCAATTGATCGATCTCTTTCTTAGGTTTAATTTTTATAGATCAAATATTTGAAAAAAAAAAAAATGAATAATTTTTTTTTGGTATCGTTTATATGATACCACGCACACCGCCCATTTTCCCAAAAGGATCTTATATCCCCAATTTGAGTATTTGTTTTTTTAGCTTATATGGGGTCACGCCCACCGCCCATTAAAACTATATGGCCGAAAAGTATCTATTTCTGTTCATCAAAACGGTTTTGTTGATTACCACAGAAATGAGATCCACACTGACTTACATATTCAAAATCCTGAGGATAATTCCATAAAATATAAATAAGCGGACTTACTTATAGTAGGCAACTCTGAAGGAGAGGAATTCCCCGGTCCCGTGTCTTAGTATGAATTCGTTTTCTTCATTTAAAAAAATTTTCCTACACAGAATTTTTTCGGCGTGCCTGCCTATAGCTGAAAAAATAAATAAGAGCTTTAAAGGTTTTCAACCAATCAGCGTGTTGCAGTAAAAGCTTTTCGAAGAATTTTAGGCCAAATTTTCAGTATTTAAAATAAATTTCTTTCTATTATTTTTACATAGCTTTAGTAGCTTTTAAATAAAAGAAATGCAAATCTTTTTACAAATAGAAACCATATAAAAAAAGAAGCTTACATATATGCAATAAAAAATGTACTGCTTTCTAAAAAATTCTATTCAAACAACAAATTTATGCATTCGTTAAAAAAGAAATGCGTTAAATTTTGTACGTTCAGCGAATATTTTCCATTTTCCATTTTCACAATTTCACTCGCATTTAACGAATTTCAATTTTTGCTAAAAAACTCGACGACATGAAGCTTTCTTTTTTTTTTCCTCTGTCTTTTTTTTTTTTTTTTTTTTTTTTTGACTATGCAGCACAACACAGCTGAGGCAGTAAAAATGGCTGCACACAGATGTGCTTCATTGCTACTCTGGCCTGCGGCAGTAAGATTTTATTAGCCAAGGTATTAGAACACTGCGTTGGGGCTAAGATGAAGAAGAAAGTCTAAAGTGCCTTCTTGGACACACTGTGCCGCATATTAATGTAAACATAAAAAAATATTTATTTATTTATGTACAATAATTTTTGTTTATATTTGCAAATTTTGTTGCGGTTTTATGCAATTTTTGGTCATTTAATGCGTCATTGAAAAATTTGCGTAAAAATGTTTCCATTTTTGTTGTTTTTTTATTTAAAAGTACAACAAGTGTTTGGCACATTATGGCTTCATATTTTTTTATGCTTAAAGATGATTTTGTAATACACCATAAAGCTTTGTCTGTGTAGTCATAAAACAAGCAAAGAAATTATGATCTTGCAGCTGTAATAATTCGTGAAAAACAAAAACATTTTACCGCAATTTTGTCAAATAAAGTTTTTTTTTTTTATTAAATTTTTTTTTGTACTCACACCACTGTGCTGCATCCTTTGAATACGTTTGTTAGTGCTTCTAATCTATGCGGCTTCTTAGTGGCAAGAAATGCCAAATTTAACAGCCGAAAAAAGCTTCACTTCAATTCGAATGCATTCAAATGCTGACTTTGCTTTGCTCTTTCTGCTGTTGCTGCGGGTTTTTGTTTTTCGTTAAATTTTATGCCATTTCTTTTATGCTCCAAAAGGATTATACAAATAAAAACTAAAAAGGCCGTTGAGAACATATAAATTCTGACAGCAGGTGAGAACAATTTCGGCATATAAACTTGTCGCTTTGGTTTTTTTGGTTTTAAGGTAATAATGGATTTGTGCAGTATGCCAGTGACACCAGCGGATATTTTTATAAAAAAAAAAAAAATAAAGAAAGAACTATGCTGAAATTGAATGCACGTTTTTCTGTTAAGGCAAACTGCAGATTGGATTAAGCAGCTAAAGCTTTTAGCTTGTTTTTAGTTTAAGAGTATTAAAATATAAACTTAATTTAAAAATCGATTACATATGCAATTTTCTTAATAATTGCTCTGGTCCCAATTTTATTTTTTTTTTACAAAATTTAAACCTTTAAGTTTTTGTTTTTTGGTCAAAGAATTTAAAGAAGCCAAAAAAAAAAAAAATTTACATCGATTTGCTACCATCACTCTCTCAGCCCGTTCATCCGTTCATTTGTATTATTCATTTCAGTAACCATAAAAATTTAACGGATCAAGCTTTACGCGAGATAATGCAGATTCGGATCTATTAAATAAATTTTTCACCTAGTCCTCAAAACAAAATTAATTTACAAATTGATCTGCATCATGTTCGGTATCAATATCGTTATCGAAATCCTTATGATTACATGTAATAGTCCATTTCCACTGAGCCGCGTTTTGTAATCGCGTTAACAATTTATCGAAAAACGCGAAGCAGTGTTCCCATTGCGTTTTAGCGTTAGCGATCGAGTTGAAACAGCTGATTTTGTTTAAGTAGTAAAAAAATTGTAGAGCATGAAAAAATTCTTTTTATTTTTTTTTTTGAAATCCATTTTATTTAATCAAACGAATGGATGTTGGTGTTGTTGCTTTAGTAACTGCTGTTAATGCGAGCATGAAAAGGTAATCCGTCATTTGGATATATGCAACTGAAGCGTTTGGGTAAATGTTTATTTTTTTTTTTTTTTTTTTTGCGGCTACTTTGTCAGCTGTTTTCATAAATATGCGCATCTTACGATTGCCAAATTATTCGAACCGATAAGAGAAATCGGTTTAAAATCGGTGTGAAATCGGTTTGAACGCGTGTTATCGAAAGTCGCGTTCAAAATTAAGGCGACTTTTACCCATACCTAACTGACTATACTTTTTGTATGCGATTTAACGTGAGTTTGTCACGTTTCTAACTCTAACGCGAACGCGGCCTAATGTAAACGGCCTATAAGTATTACAAAAATTATCAATATATGATACTATATATTATCACCTCTGATGGAAAATTCATCTGCTTCTTATTTTTTAACCGTCGTTTATCAAGGAAAACACTGGATATTAGTGGATCTGAAGAATCCTTTTCTCCACAAAAAAACATCATTCATATTATGTACTAGTGGATACCCTGCGTGGGCCACTACGTTCTACGGCATGTTCTCTTCTCTTCGTTCTCTTTCGGCATATTTCGCATCTGCTGTTTTTGTGCAATTGTAGTTCTTTTCAATGGCATTACTTCATTTTTTGTTTTTTTAAATTTTTTTTATTGCAGTGCATCCAAAATATGTTTGGTCCAACATAAAAACATACGAACATACCAGCCCAAAATATATTGGTGAACGCTGTAATCACTGTTTTTTTAATTGATAGAAAGCAAAAAAATTTTGTATTGCAAAATTAGAAAATTGACTTCTTAAATGAACCGAATGTGCCATATGCATTGTTTTAGTGAAATTCAATGTACTTACATGGTTTCCTTTCAAATGAAAGCGGTTTGGGACTCACCGTCTGGATGGTGGACATAAAAAATGTTTACTATTTTATATACTATGATTCGGCTGTTTTGTCGAGCATGCAAACGTCTATCATTTTTATATTATTATCTGGGCATCATGTGCCAAAATTTTGTGAACTGTCTATGACATCGGGTGCCAAAAATTTTTCTCATATATAATGAAGTAGTTTATTGGCAGAAATTTTGAAATTTCAATTTTCTTCTTTATTTTCCTTATTTTATGTTTTCTAATTTATAAGAAAAAACCGAACACAATCAAAGGTTGCAGTTGGATAAACAGCTGGCATGCAGAGCTCAAAAATTTTCGGGGCTGCACTTTAAATGAAGTAACAATGATTTTAAATTCCACTGGTGTATTTTCTTTCATAAAACGTATATGTTTTTAAATCGTGAATGCTAAAATTAAATTCTCCCGCATTGCTTACACAAAAAAACATTTAGTTTCTCTTGGACCTATTTCCATGTATCTTATGGCGTAGATTTCAAAGGATTTGTTTTTTTTTTTTCTTAAAAACTTCTAGTAACTACTGAAAGAAGTAAAAAACGGGTTTGTGAGAAAATCTCGAAAATATAGTAGTTCTTAAGAAATAATCTGCCTTATTATGAAAGGCGTAGTCGACACCAAACTGTGTGGACAGCTTTCGTATTGTCGTTTTCGATAACTATTGACTACTGTCGACAGAAATTTAGTATTATGTAACTTCAATCGAAATCGTCGTCGTTTTCAAACGACACAAATTTTATTGACGAGTTTTAACGACTCGAGCTTTGTTTGAACTTTTAAACATGGTGAAATTAAAAATAAACAATTCTCGGCAATTTGAAATTCCAAGTGGAATGATGTGGCAACAAAGCTTAATTCTCTTGGGCCCCATTAAGAGATGACGATGGTTGGCAAAAGGTAAGAAAAGATAGCGCTTTTTGGTCTAAAATTTTTTAGGTGCGTTAAAAAAAGTGCGTGGGTGCCATAAAAAGTTGCATAGGTGCGATAAAAAAGTGCATAGGTGCAATAAAAAGTGCATAGGTGCGATATGAAAAAAATGTTTTCAAAATTAAATTTATATTTTTTAAAATTTTAATGGAAATTTCAGAATTGACACTTTATCAATTAAATTTATCGATAAATAGTCGACATCGTCACGTTGCTGTTAGCTATAACGATTTAGCATTGAGACGACGTCGACTACGCCTTTCATAAGAAGGCTGATTATTTGTATGCACATAGTTATATAAAAATTTGGTGAAGGTCCTTCAAAAGAATTAAAATTCTCACACGACGCACTGTCGCCTTCAAAGCCGTTTTTCGCTTAATGCTTTGACGCCAGACGTCACGTGTTTACGTTGCTTGCTTTGTGTGCGTCGTACCTTTAGATATTGCCTATATCAGTATTTAAAGAGACACGAGGATGTGTTTGACTATTTAAACGATCGTATGAACGCTGCGAACACACGTTATTCTTGCTCGGTCAAGCATTATAACAGTAATCAGACTGATGATGGATATGACCCGACGTATGTATACTTAAATGTGCCTTATTTAAAATCCACGTGAAACAAGTTTTAAACGAATCCGAGAGTTTATTCGGAAACTTGTAAAGCCATTTCGAACTTTCAAAATCTGTCATCAAATTCGAAATCAAAATTGCGTTCCGATCTCCACCAATTTTAAATTGAAGATTTGGCTTTTTGTAAGAAGCATTTGTAATATATTTGAAGCTCTATAAATAAATTGTTTGACAAAATGTTACTTTTAATGCGTTCCTTTATTCCACGAAAGCAACAATAATTTAACAGTCATGGATATGTGTCAAACACAAAGATCCTGATTATTTATAAAAACGGATATTTTATTGACAAATCACAATGCTGGCACATATAATTGGTGAAGATGGATTCGACGAACTATCATTTGCCGATGTAAAAAAGAATCGATAATGACAAAGAAAAGAAATCCATTTAAATGCAACTCTAACTCATACAATTGACTTAGGTAATCATTTTGAACAGAAAAACAGATTTCTTAATGAATTCTAAAAATATTGTTTCTTTTTTACACAAATTTTATATAACACGAATTTTTTGGGAACGTATCTTTCGTGTAAAAAGAGATTTAAGTGAACTACATTTAACTTCACTGTTTTCATCTCTAAAAAAAGTTGTTGACTTAAAAAAAATTTACGATTAACGTGCACCTTCCGAAATTATATATTGGAGTAAAAGTTTCTTTTCAATTAAAATCAGTCTTCTCTCAAATTAATTTTTCAGATTTTAAAAAAATAGTAAGCAAGTTTGTCGGTCGCTTACTCCATATAAGTTCGACCATTGTGCAGAAAATTTACTGCAGTCAAAAGTATTTTGGAAAACATGTGTTTAAATTTAGAAGCTTTATCCGCAGTTTTGCTCAATTTGAATTTTTCTCTTGTTTTAGCATATTTTTCAATATATTTGAAATTCTTTTAAAGTTTTATGCATATTTAACATGTTTTCAGCATTTTTATATATGCAATCAGTTGGCAGCACTAAACAAAATAAATAATTTGTCGTAACTAAAATATTACAATGCATTCTTAATATTCATTTTTCTCTAAAACATTCCAAACATAACGTAGCAATTCTGTATTTTACATTTAAATTCCAATTCATATAAACAATTCAATATAATTTCTAGTAAAATGCAAAAATGTGACAATCTTTTTCCGAAGCAAACTACGAGATAAAATGATGCAATAAAACGCACAAGACAATTTCTTCAATTTATAACTGAATGAATTTATGATGCAACAAAATAAAATCTACATTCATAAAACTAAATTTTATTTACCATGGAATTTTTGAGCAAAAAAAAAAAGAAATATATGTAATATAGAAACGACAGTAGTTGTACGATACTCAAAAAAAAAAAAAATTATATATATATTCCATTCCATTCCAAGAGTGCTGCAACTCATGGGAATCACGTAACGAAGTGCATTGTTAAAATATAATAAAATCGCAATTTTGTGTTCATGTTGCAATGTGGCGTCATATCCTTTTCCTTTAATTTTTCACGAATTCGCCATTTTCATAGTTCCGTTTTGCTTACTTCTCATACTAAGTTCTTTATTCTTTGTCGTTTTTATTATTATTATTTTGAATTGGTTATGGTTCGGTGAGATACTTTTAGATAGTATTGCAGCAGTACTGTTGCTGCTTCTTCTTTATCCTCCTCCTCCTCATCCTTCTTTTTCAAAACAACGCGCTGTCCACTTGTGCACAGCTGTTATTTGTTTCTTTTTTTTTTTTGGTATTTTTGTTGTCGTTGTTGTTCTGCTTTTCTGGTTACGTCATGCAGTTTATAATAGTTTTTCGCTTCATGTCGATGCATTTTACAAAATTTTTTTTTCCTTTCTTACTTTTTTTTATTTTTTTTTTTTTTCAAACTTTTATTCCGTGCATTGTTCTTTTAGAATACTTTTCTATGCACACTCCATAGATTTTAATGCAATTTTCTATGGTTTTATATGCGGATATTTTATTTCGTTGACTGTTGTCATTGTCGCTGTGCATATTCATTCTTTTTGAACGCTTGCTGCCTTTTGCTGTATCTTTTTGGTCGATTTTTTTCCAAGTAATACAAGTAAATATATACAAAAACAAAAAAGAAAGAAATTTGTTATTGTGTTCTCGCCATTGCCGCAATTGTCGCCATTCTGTGGAAATCAACGATATATATGCTTTTGCTTGTCTCAAGCTTCAATGCAGTCAGTCCTACCATTTTCAATATACATACATTCTAGTGTTGGCGAAAAAATCACTTTCGGTGATTTTTTCACAGTGACTTAAAAATCGCAATGTCGCACTGCGACTGAAAGTAGTGATTTGCAATTTTCTTGTTCATCAGTGAACATGTTCAGTTATCGTCGATTTTGTGTATCGCTCTTCGCGAACAGTGAAACGGTTCATTTATCAATGATTGGTGTTTTTATCACACTTCGCGATTCGTTCATATTTGCTTGAACACCGAACCTGTACAAATTCGTTGGTACATTTGCCAGTCACTTGGTTCGTCAAAACGCGCAATTCACTAAAAGCGCGGTCTATTGAAACGATTGAAAGGTGAAAGCGCAATTGCAACAAAATTATGAATAGAAAACGAAGTGAAATGTCATATTTTTTATACAAAAAAAAAAGTAAAAAACAGGTTGCAAAAAGTTTTCAGCCGAACCGGCATTTGCATAGGAAGCATAAACCATAACCATAAAGAGCTTGACGTAGTGTCTGGATCGCGGTCGCAAGACAAGCAAGTGGTCAAATCGAAGTTGAGGGCGCATAACGCCTTCAAATGTCTACCCTCGTCACGAAGGCCGGATTGCAGACATGACGGGCTTCTTGAACATGAAAACGGGTACTGCGACCCATATAGGACTTTTGTACCCAAACACAGTTATGGTTAGGTTATGAAACTTAGGACATTCTCAGCTGCTTTGATAAGCCTGAAAATGTTCTTCGTCGAAGAGTTTCTGATGTACTCAGGGGTTATGACGCAGGATCAAGCTGCATGAATCTTAATCTAGCCACCGGCCGGGCATTCACACAAGATGTGTGAACTAGTTTCGTTATCCTCCAAACAGAGCTGACATTCCGTTTCGGAGGACTGACCCATTTTATTCAGGTGGAATCTCTGGACGTTGTAACCCGTAAGGTACCACGTGAGTAATCTTAGATCAGCACGTCTGAGATGAATATTAGTTCTAGGAAAAATTGGCAGAATAAGTTGTTTAGCCTGCCGAAGGCCGGGATAGTGCAGCCTGTGATGAGAGATCAGTGAGAGTGTTGCAGAGGCCCAACTGAGCCCAAGAAAAGGTTCAGGGCCGATTATAGGGGGCTATCGAACCTATCCTGGCAAGTTCGTCTCCAACTTCATTTCTTCAATGCCTCTATGACCAGGGACCCAACATAGGGTAACGTCCTACGGACAGGTGCTGAAGAGTGTCATAACACTGTAAAACTAATTTGGAAGAAAAGGACCTCGAAGTTAGCGCTCTGACAGCAGTTTGACTGTCCGAAAAAATAGAAATAGTAGCGCCCCTTGGACTATTGCATAGGAAACAACTAAGAACTCAATTGTTTTTCACAAATATTCATTTTTGGCCAATTTTAATTTTTACAAGTAAAGCCGCGTTTTATTTTTTAATAAATTAAATCAAATTTGGTTTGTTGTGATGGTGTAACGAAACAGTTCCGTTAGCAGCAATTATGTGTATCACTCTTTGCGAACAGTGAACCTGTTCAGTAAGTAGCTGATTGTTTTTCGCGAGCTGCGATTCTATCACTGTTTCCAGTCACTGCGATTTTCAAGTCACAGTCGCTGATCACACTGCGACTCAAAAGGCATTCTTTTTGCCAACCCTTAATCACAGTTCAGTTAGCGGCGATTTTCAGTAATCGTTCAGTAATATTTTTTCGCGGACAGCGATTTTATAACTGTTTGCAGTCACAGCGATTTTTAAGTTGCAATCGCTAATCACACAGCGACTCAAAAATCACTCCTTTGCCAACACTAGTAACATTTTTTGGCTCGATTTTCATGTTGGTCTTTCATTACTTTAGCTGCTCATTGCATTTTTCGTGTGAAGTAAATATGAAGTTGTAAAATATAATGCCTTTGTTTGCGTGCAATAAAAAATGATTACTTTAATTTCCGCGCATCGATGCAGAGAAGGAAAAAAAAGAAAACGAAAAGGGATAATAATGAAATACTTGTCGTCGTCATCGTTGTCCTGGTAGTATGCTGCACAGATTTGGCATATTGAACAAGAAAAAGAAAAATATTGTATAATAAAATGTTTCCTTTAGAGTAAATTTCTCAGTTGTTGACGTTTATGGAAATTAAATGCGGCGTATGTGGTTTTATGATTGAATTATTATTTTTGAAGAAACTTTTTTTAAGAAAAATATTAAAAATTTGATTATTTCTTAAATTTTTTAAAACGAAATAAGTAATAAGATGCTTGATTGAAAATGCGTGATTTTGTTATACAAAATGTTTATAGCAAAACTTCGTTTATGGCAACGCCAAAGCATTTAAGTCTTTTTTTATCGTCTCTATGTAACTGTACTTATATTAAGAACGATTGTACATATGTAAAGAACGAATTTAGCTTATAGTATATCAAAAAAAAAATTTCAAACATATCAAATTTTTTGTCACAAAAACTCGGAAGTTTGAATGTCTTCTTTATTGAATCCGTGATAAAGATTCTGTTATCGCGTCTGTTCTGACGTTATTAAAAGCACCCTTAACACTGAGAAAATCTGCTAGGGTATACTGTTTACATTCCAAAAACCATTCTATCAATCTTATGACCTCGTGATGGGCCGTCTCCGTAGACTTTCCTTTGAGGTAGGAGTGTTGAGCACTGGAGAGACTAGTGCTACCTAGTTTCTTCCTCCAGAAGAAGTCTAGGATTCTTTCTAGTGTTTTGAGTACGAAAGATGTTAGACTGATGGGTCTAAAGTACTTCGGTTTTATTTGACCAGTCTTCCCTATCTTGGGAATGAATACCACTCTTGCTTGTCTCCAAGAACAGGGGGATTTAGTCGAGACAAATGCAGCTGATATACATTTGACGAAGCCATTCGATCATGTCTTTGCTAATTGACTGCAGCATGATCGGAAAGATATTGTCAAGTCCAGGGCTTATATAGGGCGAAAAGGTGCCAATAGCCCAGATGGATACGATGTACCTAGCTACTTGCTTATCTTCTGCACTCCTGTTGGGATGTACTTATGGTTCCCCGTCGGTACACCCTAGGACTGTGAGATTAATAATTAATCAAGGAGCAATCGATTATTTTGTTTAATGAACTGATCGATTATGTAAAGAATCAACAATTGATTAATCAACAATCAATAATCTAGAAATAAAAAGAGGGCAATCGTCTCGAAATTGACGAACAAAGCGAATAACAACGTTTTAAAAGTGAGAAGCAAAAAAAAAAAAACAAAAAAAATGGTCTTCACTTTTTAAGTTTTTTACATTGAAAAGAACATCATTAAATATAATATTCTAAAACCTTATATCAAAAAATATTTTGTGCTAATCAGGATTAATCACCAATAATCGATTTTTTTTTACAATCATCAAGAATCGATAATATCCAACAATCACACAGCCCTAGTACACCCCGGAGAGTGCCCATCCATGAGAATGCTGAGCAACTCCCTCAAAGTCAGAGAGGGGGTTGGCATGTTTCTTTGACAGCACTTTGCTCAGTCTAGTAGAGTCTTTAATACTCTCCACTGATTCGCAGAACGCTTGGCAAATTTACCTCTTGGCTGCGCGAACTGCTTTTTTGTACCTACGCAGACATTATTTGTAGCGTTGCCATTCTTTTGTTGATTAACAATCGTTAACGGTTTTCCTTCCTAAGTTCTGCTAGGTTACTGTTCCACCACGAAGGATAAGCTTTCTTGACGTGGCGTATAGGACAACTTGTTTTGAAGGCTGTGGTGACAGCTTTCTCGAAGGCCCCTGAGCTTAACTCTAATTCTCTGGATGACCCAGCGTTACTGTTGAAAACTCCTTAAAAGGGACTAGGTTATTCTCTTGCACTTGAACTAGTCAGTTTTCCGAGGGTTTCTTTAAACTGAGTACTCAGTCAACTTAATATTTAATATTAATAGACCCGCCTGATCTAGCAATAAGGTTATGTTTAACACTACTTCCCAGCCCACAAAGTCGGCTGAGCTGGGAAAAATAAAGGTGGGAGTAATGAGTACCCACATTACAAACCAAGTTATTAAACTTTTTCTAAAAACAAAATTGCACTTTGTTACCATTTTTCATAGAAAAATTATTTTAGAAGAAGCCTCAAAAAAAAAAATTTTTTTTTGAACTGTTACAAAGTATAACTCAAAAATTTGGTAGGAATAGTTGCTGACCCATCAAAACTTGGATATTTTTTATCTTTGTTGTGGGGGCCCATCTCTTGTGGAGGCATGAACCTCCATAACCAAAAAGGTAGAAAGTTTGTAGGGGTGGTATATCTAAACATGGGAAAGAACCTTGGTTCAGACATACATAGGAATAAAAAAATCGGAAATGATAAGATTTGTACCTAGGACTGCGGAAAGCAAATGTTTTGAGTTTCAGAACAATATCTTGAAAACTAAGTGAATGAATCGCCTCGCAAAAAAACAGACAAACGGACATAGCTAGATCGATTCGTCTTGTCGTGCTGATGAAGAGTTTACTTTAAATATACTTTAAAGGGTCTAAGATTTGTGAGAGTTTAGATTACGGTTTGCATCTCATTGATCTCTCATTTTACAAATTAATCCTTTAAAACTTAAATTAAGCACGATTGTTTTTAAAACAAGTACAATGCGCTTGATCCAAGAACCAATGTTCTTAATTCAAGTACAACCGTTCTTAATTTCCTAACAGCGTTTTTCTCTTTGTACAAATAATATTTTTGACATTTGATAAGTTTCTTAAATACAATCTTAGTTGTGATAATAATTATGACAGCAATGATAACACTAAGGCAACTATTTTCTTTTCTTAATTTTCTTAGTAGACCACAACATCATGCTGCAATTCAGATACAAATTCACAGGTACATCTCGTCAACAGCTTAAATCACAGCACACCTTACGTATGCATACTACTGCTACTGCAATGGCTGCCAATTTTTACAAATCAAACAAGATGAACAATACTTGATGCCATCTAACAAACGCCATCCAATGTACAATATGTACATCCCGTAAAACCAATGCCGCAGCACAAATTTCAAATAGATTTTTGTGCGATTTTCCGAAAAAATACGCTTTGATTTTTGAGGCAAAAGTGCATATTGCAAACAACAAACAGTTACGAGTAGATACGTTGTTGCACAAGAAAACAACGGAAACGGCACGAATGTGAAATTGTGCAATGAAAACTCTTGACAGATGTATGGATGAATGTATCTATGAATGTATCTCAAATACGTTACGAACGGATGTGCGAATACTACATAACTACAATATGTATGACTACTATGTTGCGATTGTTACGATTTTTTACTTTGTATTATTCTGATGCTGCTCGCTGCTGTATGCAATTGAAAAATGCTTATACAAAGGCAAAATTTCTGATTTCCCCAAACGGAAATTGATGGTGTTTGAGCAGCAGGCAACAAGGACGGACAGACAGACAGAGCAGGGCAGAACATCAAAGCGCAAGCGTAACCAACAAGAAATACTAGACAATCGTTCATTCATTCATTCATTCATTCATTTATTCATTCGATGCAATGGGGCGTCAGTTTGAGATATGATTCTCTACAAATATTCACTTGGCCCAATGCCACCTTGTAACATGCATTCACACACACACATGCATACATACTCGTACATACATGGTACCTACGACTGAATTTGTCATTTTCAGTTACGACGAGTCAACAATTGTGAAGTTTTGTTTATTCGGATGTCACTGGCAATAACAAGAGCAACAACAACAACAAAAATAACAAGAACAACTAAGCCACAGTTCGGCTTGGTTCGATTGGGCTCAATGAGCGCATACAAGAAGTACAGAGTTGTAATTCAAAAAAAACAGGGTGTGTAAATGAGAACAATTTGCAATTGTAAAATATTGAATAGCACTTTTTTCACGAGATCGTTCAGTGGGCAAGATGATGTCTGCAGCTACTGTATTTTTGGAGAAGCTGTTGAAGGTGCTACATGTATTTAGCTAATACGGAACCGTCAACTGGGGCTGTGTTCGGAGGAGAAGAGTTATTAGCAACTAAATTTAAAAATCGAAGAGAACTCAGTGGACACGTCTTTCCTGTCGTTTTTGCGTCTGCTGAGACTAGCGGTTGCCATTCATGTTTTTGTTCGCTTGATTTGCGTTTGAAAGTCGCCGCAATCAGGGCAGTCACAGGTCGCCGCTACTTACCCGGAAGGGAAAAAGGAAAAACGTTAATTTCGATGAAATCGAAGCTCAAATACCCGTTACACGAATATTTATATAGAAATCATCAGCGGCTTAAGTAAAATTTTGAGAAGGAAGGGGTTGGGCGCCAAAGATACGATACAACCCGATACAATTCAAGTTAAAATTTAAGCTAAAATAGCAATTATATTTATTATTAATTTAATTTCTCTCGCATACAGCCCATTTTTCTTAAACGTAAGTGGGTGGTTAGCTTGTCCTCCATAGATGTAGGAGCCAACCATTTGATCACCACTATGTACAAGATGAGAGATGAACCATTGGAATTATATACCTTTTGTTGAATTGTTATTAGAAGCAAAAAAAAAAAACAAAACAAAACAGAAAAAACGTTAACTTCGGTAGAACCGAAGCTTAAATACCCGCCACACGAAACTTTAAAGAGTTTATGAGTAATCATCAGTAGTCACCCAAGTTTACACACAATATTAATTTCAAATTTTGAGCTAAAAATACAGATATGTGTAACAACATATTTCTCGAAAATATCTGGAAATGGGCGGTAAGTTTGTATGGAAGAAACACCTAAAAATGGGCGTGGTACCATGATATTGGAAGAGTTTTTACCCAATATGGAGTAAATTCATGAATAAATTATAACAATTTTCATACAAAAAATTTCGAAAATGGGCGGAAATTTTGTATGGGGGCTATGCCAAAAATGGGCGTGGCACATCTGATTTGACATTGGATGACATAAGAATGTTTTTTAGCCAAATTGGAGTGAATATATGCATAAATAATAACTATTTTCATACAAAAATTCGGAAAAAAAGGAAAGTTTATATGGGGGCTATGCCTAAAATAGGGCCTGGCATCTTGGTTTTAACACTAGATGACAAAGAAATGGTTTTACCCAAGTGGGAGCGAATACATTCATAAATAATTAGTATTTTTATACAAAAATCGGGAAAAAACGGTAAGTTTGTATGGGGGCTATACCTTAAAAAGGGCGTGGACTTCCATTCTCGAACTTTAACATAGTCGTTGCCGAGAAAGGCTTAAGTTCCAAATTTCAGCTTAATATCTTTATATCTTCAACAAAAAGATGCTAGAAATATACAGACAGACTGACGGACAGACGGACATGGCTAGATCGATTCGTCTCGTTGAGCTGATCAAGAATATATATACTTTATGGGGTCTACGATCAGGACTTATTGGGGTATATGACGTCTCCTTCAATGCGTTACAACCTTTCAGACAAAATGAATATACCCTTCACACTATGTGTGGCGGGTATAAAAAAGGTCCTCACTTTTCATTTTTTTCCAGTTATCCAGTGACACACAAGAGATGAAAAGTGAAGATCTTTTTTTTTTGCCTTCTCATTACATTTCTGTCGTACATTTCCGCATTTATTTTTGTATTCCGAGTAAAGAAACAAAACTTCGAGTTAGCTATTCTTTCGTCCGTGAGCGGTTCAAAATCTTCTGGGGGGGATTTAGACCCCCAAACCAAAAAAAATTGCCAGCAAGTTTGTATTGGAGCTTCACACAAAAATTGACGTGGCAACTTGGTTTTAGCAAAGAAAGAGGTGGTTGCCGAGAAAAGCTTAAGTTCCAAATTTAAGCTTTATATATTCATATCTTCAACGAAAAAATGCATCGAAATATAACTGAGAGACAGACGGACAGACAGACTGACATGGCTAGATCGTCCCGTCTTGTCGAGCTGATAAAGAATATATGGGGCATACGACATCTCATTCAATGCGTTACAAACTTTAAGATAAACTGAATATACCCTTCACATTATGTGTGGCGGGTATCAAAAAAAAATTAAATTTTTATTTTTTATGAATATTCCCTTAACCTAACATGCATAATTTTTTTTAACCTAAGAGCAGGGTTTAAAATATCAGAAAATAGGAAGTGTATTTGTATGGAGCTGTTTCTAATAGTGGCCCGAGTCATATTGTTTCAGTAGCGAATACATGGGATGACATAAGCTGCGTTTTTTTACCCAATTAAGATAGAAAACATTAAAAATTACAACAATTTTCATATTTTAACTGGAAAATAACACTGGTCCGCAAGACTTTATAAGAAAAATTAATCTTGTCTATTCTGAAACAAGTTTTTATTCCCTGTACTCAAAAGGTAAAAGGGTTTATTACGTTTGTGCGAATGTATGTAACAGACAGAAGGAGGCTAGATAGACCATATAAGGTATATATATTCTTGATCAGCATTGGAAAAAGAGTCGAACTAGCTATTTCTGTCTGTCTGTCCATCCGTCCGTCCGTTCGTCCGTCTGTCCTGCCGTCTGCCGTATGTAAGACATTATCTCGGAGACTATAAGAGATAGGGCCACCATATTTGAAACTTCAGTTCTTTTAAGCCGTCAAGTGTGCACTTACAAACGGTTTTTGTACAACCCCATTTTAAGGGTATCCTCCATGCAAATCTACCCCAAACTTGTGGGTTTTTGCCTAAAAACGTCATTGTTTCTTATTCTTGGAAGTCTTAATTTTTTATAAACTATGTCTATAATAGTTCCAATGAAATATCCCAATATGGGTGAGACAAACCAAATTTTAGGTATAGCCCCATCCAAATGTGACTTAAATATTTTGTGTTCTTCCACAAAAAATTAATGGTTTCTTATTCTAGGAAGTCTAAATTTAGTATAAATTATGCCTAGGATAGTAAAAATGAAATAGACCAATATGGGTAGGTCCAACAAAATTTTAGGTATAGTCTCCAAACAAAGATTAACCCGATTTTTTTAAGTTTTTATATGAAAATTCAATTCAATGAGGTATGGTTGTAAAATAGAACCGATCCTACGGTTCATAAAGATTGGGTTGAGGGTATCTTGCAGTCGAGCATACACGACGTCAGCGTTCTTTCTTGTTTTTTTTTTATACACCTAAGTGTGCCCTGCCCGTCTGTCTAACCGCCTGTTTGCCATTGTGTGATCCAAGCGCTCAGTTTTTAATATGTTGACCTGAAATTTCAAACTTTAGGTTTTGTCGACAGTGACTACTTTGACTAATTTGAAAATCGGCGCCACTATTTTCGAGTATTTTTTTTATGTAAAAGTTATTATTTATATTATATTTACCCCAAATTGAATAAAAACACTTCTAATGTTAACCCAAAAGATTGATGAGGATAGGGGAAAAAAATGGGTTCTGTAGTTGTATTTTTCGTTAAAATTTGAACCCTAAACTTTTTTTCGACGACCACCCAACTTCTTCGCGAAATATGTAAGTTATTTAAAGTTTCGTGTAAAAGTTGAACTCTGTTTTGTGTAAACTTTACCAAGCGGAACTTAAAACAAAACGTTATTTATTAGAACTACTTTCTCGTCTAACGAAAATTAAAGTTCAATACAAAAAATTTTACTTATTAATTAAAACACCCTGTACACATACTCATTCATTCGTTCATTCGTTGTTAGTTAATGGGAAAGGAAACATGTAAGTGACACAATTGGAATGAAAAACGACTGGCACACTGATAAAGAGAAGGAGAGATGTGATCTAAAAAGAGACAGCAAACGCGAGCGCTTCCGTTTCCACTACAAAAACAAAAAAACAACAACAGCACAACTTGTAACACTTTGTGTCACGCCGCGCGTTATTTGCTACTTCCGCTGATTCTCTCTTTCTAGCTTTAATGCAACTACGCCATTTTATTATTTTTTTTTTTTTTTTTTTTTTTTGCTTTTTCATTTTTTTACAAACGATTTACCTTTGCAATTGCGATTTTACGAATGTAAAATGAAACGAAGCGCAATCAGTTGTAAATAACTTCAAATTGGATATACAATGTAAAACATGCAATATAACTCTTTCGATTTGATTTGAAGTTATTTAAGTTGGATTGACGATTACTATGTAGATAGATGAATGGATGAATGAATGAATGGATTTTGATGAAAGTGCATTGAAGCAAATATCACGTGTAGCTGCGTCAAAGGTTTTGTTTAACACTACAACGAAACAGGCTTTAATTTAATTATTTCACTATATGATATCGATAGTTGTGCATCACTAAAAATATATCGATATATGTATGTGTCTTTGAATAACCTAATCAAAAACCAATTAAATTTTTTTTATTTCTTTATAATTTGCATATTTTTCACTTCAACTTTATTAAAATTCAGTGTCAGAATTAAGACTTATATTTTTTTAGAATTAATATAATTTATGCCAAGCAAAATATACTAAAATATACCAGCAAAAAAGTAGCAACAACCGAAAAGAAATAATATAAAAAACGCGTTGACAGGTCAAAGCAATTATTTTCTACAAAAAACATGAGAAATGGCGACAAAAAAATATGAATAACGAATGCAAAACATTTTTACAACACTGCCTTACGTTGACATCGTTGCCAACATAGTCGTAGTCGTCCTCGTCGTCGCCGTCGTCATATGGAAAAACAATATGAAAATGCATTTTTCACAGAAAACACACAAAAGCAAGTGAAATAAATTTTTTTTTACAAGAAATTATCATATATTCTCGTAAATATTTTAGAATGTTAAAGACGTGAAAAAAAATGTTTTGAAAAAAAGGTGCCAAGTTGCATAAAATAGAAAAAAAATAGCCGCTCAGTTTGTAGCATTTAATTAAATGAATTGTTTTTTTTTTTACTTGTGCTGTTGACCGCAACAGTTCAACTGGAAGTAAAAAGGACTAAAAATGTAAAAAGGTGTTAATGCGACTATGAATTTTATATAAAAATTAATTCGACAGAAACGAAGCTTTAATACTTTTTGAAGTAAAAAAAACACGGACGGACAAAAAAAATATGAATAAATCGAAAAAAATTGACACTTCTTCGGTGTTCTTTATAGCGTTGCTTCAAAATAAATATAACAAATGTTAAAATTATTGAAAACGGATGGACATAACTAGATGGAATCGTCTTAGCTTCACAGTCTGCAACCAACTTCATATCAAAATAATTGTATAATTTGTGTAGCGTACACAAAGTTTTTTTTTCATATTTTTAGACAAAAAAAAATTGTATAAAATTTTTGCAATTTTTAGTTCTTGAATTTAATATTTTTTATGTTCGTTTATTTTTGTATTTTTTTAGCCACGTAATGGTAATTAGGCTTGGCGAAATCCATTAGTTGAACGTTGCTTCCAGAAATGCTATGCGAGTGTTCGTTTGGACGCTAGTAAAGCAGCTGCAATTAGAGTACAGCTTGGACTTATTTATGACTATAAATTTAGCTTGGAGAAAAAAGGGATTTCATTTAATTTTACGCCATTTTTTTTTCTTATTTGTTTCTTTTTTTTATTATTGTAAACAAAACAGGAAATTACTATGCCATTCTTGTTGTATTAAATTTAGGAGAATTAAACTAAATATTTAAAATGTTTTGTCGTAGCAAAAGAAAATATTTTCGATTTTTAAGGGTTTGACAGGGATTAGTAAATCTCTTCGTTTTACTAATCATGTTTGTGCCTGCACTAACTTTTTTCTATTTCTATATAGTTTACAATACAACTGATGCAATAAATACTCTCCTATACCAATTACCCCTAGATCTCTTAGCCAAAGAACTGGCAACGAACACAGCTATGAGAATCAGAGAGACAGCTGGTGCTACGGCACTCGCAGATACTCAACCTTTTGTTAAGAAGTACAAAATTTCTATCCTAACAAGAGTTGAATGGGAAGACCTATCCCATTATGAAACCAACGCCATTAATATTTACTCAGTCGGGTCCAAACTCGAGGGAAGGGTAGGAGGAGGTATCTTTTCCCCGGACGTAAAGATTAGAGAATCTTTCAGACTTCCTGATCACTGCAGCGTTGTTTCAAGCTGAAATGATTGCTATACACGAAGCCATGCATTATCTAGGGCACCACCCAGGTTGTAGGCAAAAATGTTACAAATCATTTCGGATAGTCGGGCTGCCCTAGAAGCACTTTAATCTTACAATAACACACCCAAAACTCTCTCCCAGAGCCTCAATATCTCCATCTCTCAACGAGATGGCTGAGCATTGGCATATTTGCCTCACATGGGTTCCGGGTCACCAAGATATATTTGGTGATTGCGAAGCAGATAGATTGGCCAGAGAAGGTACAAATTCCCGTTATGCCTCCTGGGAGGAGTTCGACTGGAATTCTTATGGCCTCTCTGAAGCTGCGAGTGAAAGAGGAAATAATCAGAATAGCAGAGACTAGATGGACCACAAATCCCAAATGTAATATCTTGAAACTTACGTGGCCAGAGTATAGCACTAAACGAACAGCCCAACTCATGCGCCATAAAAGACAGACCCTATTCATGATGGTGGGCGCTCTCACGGGACACTGCCTGGTGGGAAGACATGTCGTCCGACTAGGGGTGGCATCAAATGACTTCTGTAGGAGCTGTAGAAACGAGGAAGAGGAGGGGGGAGAAAAAAAATTTTTCCCCACTGGCCTACCCTTGGGAGAATAAGGTTTACCGTACTTGCTAGTGTAGCCGTTTCTTGATAGTCTGGCGGAGATTGCATCAGTCAAGATTGGTGCTGTAGCTGCTTTTATAAGGAAATCGAGCTGGTTCGAGTAGAAGAATATTAAATAGGGATCATATGGTATCCAATGGGCCTTTTTGTAAGGTGACGTTGCGAGAATTTGCAGCGGCCATTTTAACCTAACCTAAACATGGTGCGAAACAGAAAAAAAAGTGGCAGCTTCCCCTCATTTTTATATTTTAAACAGATTTTATATAATTAAACTAAAAGTTTAATTTATGTTAAACAAGAAATTAAAATTCAAAATAAAATTACTTATTTGACAAAAAATAATCTTTGAAAAGTATAAAAGTCCATTTCGAGCATGTTGGTTTTTTTTTTTGTTCGATTGGTTCTACTCTAGAATTTTATTTGCAATTAATTTACTAGAGATTTTGTAAAGTGCTATTATACAATTATACCAACGTAATTTTGGATTTAAATCGTGCATTTAATTCAGAAATAGAATAACTTTTCTGCTAATATAACTTTTATAATTAAAACATATTTCTTAATGGTGTATTTTACTAAAACTCTATTAAATCTATAACCAAACTTGAGAGATTTGAAACCACCCCAAAAGATTGTGTGACACCTGAAATCGCTTTTGGTTGGATTGAGATTTCCCTGACACCCTGGTGTGTATTTTACTAAACTCTATTAAATCTCTAACCAAAACTTGAGATTTGAACCGCCCGAAGAGATTTGTGTGACACCTTGAAATCGCTTTTGGTGAATTGGGTTGGTGAGATTTCCCTGAACCCTGGTGTATTTTACTAAAACTCTATTAAATCTCTAACAAAAACTTGAGAGATTTGAACTCAGCCCGAATAGATTTGTGTGACACCTTGAAATCGCTCTTGGTTGGAATTGGGTTGGTAGAGATTTCCCCGACACCCCTGGTAATGTATTTAGCAATGTATCGATATGAATAATGGCTGATCTCCCTACTTCTGACGAAGATATTGCTGACTCTACGTCAAAATCAATGATTGCTGCATATGCTGATGATGTCTTTATTCCATACAGGTCTAAATGCGAACGGTAATCTGGGAACGGATTGCAACTTTATTTAGGCATGCTTCAGGACTGGGAGCAAAATTATGGAATGTCAAAATTAATAGTGCCAAGAATGTGTTAACGTACAATTTATCTATGCGAGATAATTGCTCTAATTTGGAGTTTATATGGCATCCTTAAGATTTGGGGCTTAGCAGCCAAATCAAATCTTGAAATGAAGATTACGAAAACCCCTTGGTTACTTGGAAGAAACCAGACTCGTTTCGCAAACGTTCAATTTACTGGCAGATACTTGGTTTTTGAGATAGGCATCTACTGGGCTTAGCATAAAAATAAAATCGAAATAAAATGCAAACGCTTAAAGACCAGACGTTCCTTCGATTCGCAAGTCCTTGGTTTGTCAGATGCTCTACCTTTCATTAAAAATTGCAAACTAGTCCGCGTGATGGATCAAGTTGCCTTCTTGGCTCAAACAGTTATAATAATCGGTTGATTAACCAAAATGCCAAAATCAGTTGGCTTGACCTTTGGCTAAAGCTGTTTAATTAGCGTCTCAAACGCCGACTTTTCTCATCTGATTCTTTTATTCTGGGATATAATTTGTTTTCTTAATTAACAAATTTAAGTGGATCTGTTTTTGTAAATATTTTTTTCTTCAATTCTTAAAGGTTAAGTAGACATAACTTTTGAATGTTTCAATTTATGCCTAAGATAATAATTCTTGTATATGGTATGGTAAAAACAGTTTTTCTCATTTTTCATTTATGGGCTTATAACTCAGTCCATTAAGACCCAAACTTTGTTTTTACCCAGTGTGTATATTTGGAAAAAATTATATATATAAGATAAGGACGGTGGGCGTGGACCATATACGATCGATCAAAAATTCATCGAATATTTCCGGAACAATTTCGATAAATAAAATTCGGTATATATGATGCTAGGGCCGGGAAGATCATGAACCTTTGGAAAAATGGGCGGAGTTAATAGGAACGGGAGAGGTATGAACTAATGGACAGATCGTAGGACGTAGCTCCGATACTTTAAAAAAAATGTGTATTAAAGAGAGGGAAAGTTATGATTGATTGGAAAAATGAACGGTGGGAAAAGGGTTGGTGCTACAAAAATATTTAAAAATAATTTTTTGCTACAACTGAGCTGGGCCATGTGTTTCGGTTAGTAATACCTATATATATTTTTCGAAAGGTCAAAGATTTTTCTTTTCAAAAAAAAAAAAAAAAAAAAAAACAAGGAAAAACCCGCTACATTTTGGTTTAGTTTATTTTTGATAATCAGTGGCTTTGGTAGAATTTGGAGAAGGGATGGCTTGAAGTCAATAGTCTGATACAACCAAAGCTTAGACACAATAATGGAGTAAAATGTTATCCTAAGGACAGAAAAATAAGCATTTTCTTACAAAAAAAAAAAAAAAAAAAACAAGAAAGAACGCTGAAGTCGAGTATGCTCGACTGCAAGATTCACTGTGCCCAACCTTTATGTACATTAAATTAAGTCCTATCTTTGTATATACCTTATTGTATTGAATTTTCAAACAAAAACTTGAAAAATTGGGTAAATTTGTATGGGCGCTATACCTAAAATTTTGTTGGTCCGGACTATGTTGGGATATTTTATTGGGACTATCATAGACATAATTTATACTAAATTTGAATTTTCTAGAATAAAAAACAACGACGTTTTATGTAAAAACACAAAATTTCGGGGTACATTTGTATGGGGGCTATACCTAAAATTTTATTGGTCCTACCCCTATTGGGGTATTTTATTGGGACTATCATAGACATAATTTATACTAAGTTTGAACTTCCTAGAATAAAAAACAATGACGATTTTATGCAAAACCTAAAATTTTGGGGTACATTTGTATGGGGGTACCCCTTAAAATGGGTCTAGAGAAAAACCGTTTGAAAGTGAACACTTGACGGTTTAGGAGAGTCATAGTTTCAAATATGGTGGACCTATCTCTTATAGTCTCCGAGATAATCTCTCTCATACGGCAGACAGAAGGACAGACGGACAGACGGACGGATGGACAGACAGACATAGCTAGTTCGACTCCCCCTTCCAATGCTTATCAAGAATATATATACTTTATAGGGTCTATCTTGCCTCCTTCTGCCTGTTACATACATTCGCACAAACTTAATATACCCTTTTACCCTTTGGGTACAGTGTATAAAAAATAAGAAAATGGGTGGTGACTTTTTTTGGGGGCTATATATTATAGTGGGTTGGTCCTTATAAATCAGTAGAGTAGATACAGGAAGACTTAAGAAGTGTTTTTACCCCATTTGAAGTGAATATATTCATAAATAGCTATTTCACACAAAAATTACAAAATAATCGGAAAGTTCGTATGGGGCACCTGAATAAAAGTGGGCATGGCACCTTATTTTTGATGTTGGATGACATAAGAAGTGTTATTACCCAACTTGAAGTGAATACATTCATAAATAGCAGTGTTTTCACGTAAAAATAAGAAAATGGGCGGAAAGTCCATATTGGACCCATATCTTAAAATGGGCGTGGCATATTAGTTTTGACATTGGAAGACATTAGTATTTTTACCCAATTTGGAGTGAATACATTCATGAATAATAGTTATTTTCATACAAAAAATCGAAGAAAAAAATGGGCGTGGTTTGATTTAGTCGTTGGAGAGAAAAGCTTAAGTTCTGAAATTCAACTTAATTTTTTTTTAAACTGACCGATTGAATTGCGAAGAAACAAAAAGACGGACAGACAGACGGGCAGACGCGGACAAATATGGCCAGATCGATTCGCTTCGTCGAGCTGATCAAGAATAGTTTTTTGATCATTTATCCAGTTTTTGGGTGTCTCCCCGAAAATTCTATGTGTACAGTCTTCTGCGATACTAGTTTCCATATGGTGGACAGCATGACGGACGAACACATACACACACGAAGCTTAAACGGCACAGCTATCGATGTTAATATAACAACTCTCCGATGATACATCAAAATATAACATCGATATCAATAATTGGCTTTACACTGAAAAAAAGTTTTTAAAAAAACAAAAAAAAAATTAATTAAAAAAAAAAAACAAAAATTAATGCTCCATAATTTTTATTCATTCGTTCAATCAATATCTTTTCAATATTAAACGCATAACAATAAAATGAACTATTAAATCGAATATAATGCAACATAGATAGCATATAAAAGCTAGTACGAGTGAGCTATAAATATCAATACTATAAGCGTTCTCATGTTGTTGATCGTCATCGAAAAATGAAGAATCGGAGACAGCAAAGTACAGCACCACAATAGTTATGACCATGCTCACCTTACAAATCCAGACACATGAACGTTCAAAACGATTCATAGCGCTCGGATTATTGCTATTCTGCCAGGGACCAATCAGCGGCTGAAATAAAAACCAATTCGTAAATAGTTCCTCATATTTATCCTTAAAACGTGTACGACAATTATCCGGTTCACGTGGATGCTCCTGCGTTGAATAGTATGGTGAACGTAACCAATTCGTGGTACCACCATAAATCCAACGACGTACTTTAAATGTTTGACTTTCTTTACGTTTCAAATCGTGTATGACAATACGACGACAATACCATGTCGGATAGCGACCCTGTGTATCCAATTCAATGCGTATTTTCGTAGGCAGCTGTATAGCATCAGCGCCCAGCGTCAGCGTACACATTGAATTCCGTTTCATGCGCGGATGTTCCGGATCTTGTGTTATGTGATAAACCACCTCCGGTTTGCCATGTGTTTTAAAGAAAAATGCAAGATTTGCTGTTGTGCCCGCATGTTCATGACCACCGGTACGTATTATAACAATAACATCATCACCCTGTGATACTCTAACTTTTTCCTCAAATACAACACCACAGGTAATTAAATATTCCTTTTGATGTGCCGTAACATTACCAACATAGGTAACCAAAATGAATATTAACAGCAAGAATAGCACCACAAATACAGCCATGAGTATATAATTATACTCCAAAATGGGCGACAGCATGGTAATACTTACTATCTTCGGAAATGCCATATATATGCGCGGTGAATATGCACCCAAACCGCGACATTGACAACGCATTGTTGACTCTGGATCATCATCGACCATGGTGCGACAATAATTTGGTGACCAACCGGGATCTCTTGTAAAATTCACCCAATCCGTACATTCATAGACCTCCAACATGAATGAATAATTTAGCGGTGGCTTCAGTGGTGTATCTTTTATAACAAGTTCTTCTCTTTTTTCTACATCATCTGTTTCACGACGATGTAGTCTTGCTTTCGAGGTAACAACTTTAGCTAAAGTCGAGATGTATGCGGTCGTTTGTTGTTGACAATAATTTGTAACGCGTATACGCTGTGTTGCCGTTGTATTACTCTCCAGTATAACGCAACCCTGTGAATGTATTTCCAAACCGGTCGGCGGTTTATGTAATTTAACCATTACATATATGGGTCCCGTCGAATTTAACATTGTTATGACTAGTACCGAATTTTGACGTAATTCCACCTTATACGTATGTATTTGCATGGTCGAATGTATGCTATCACGCATAACCCATTCATCGGATACATTATGCGCTTGTGTTGCTGTTGTTGAAAATTCAATGGGATTACGTATTTGTAGTATACGATTTTTATAGGTGCTCTCATCGCTGATGGCGTAAATAACAACAATGCTACTGCTGCATGGTACTGTTTCCGGATACCACCAAAATTGTCCAGCATCATTTGGTTCGGTTAATACTTGAAATAAAATATGATCCGAATGTGTACGTACGCCCAGTTCTTCCATTAATTCAGTCGAAAGCGATATGTTCACCAGACCATCTTCACTTTCTATATGCTCCTTGGCTATATTCATGAATGAATGTGCCGATAGTGAAGTGCCATGTACTGTTACGCTTGTTGGTGCATCATATGGATTAAGTTTTCTCGCTGCCAATATACCCAGCATGTGTACATTTTGTAGACTACTTTCGGTTACATGCAGCCAATGTTGTTTCTTTGTGCATATATCAACATCGAAATGTCCCAGCAATTCATAACGTTCTATGCCCTCCTGTCCCTTATTGCATTCATTATCGGTGGCAAAACACATGGCCGGCATATGTTCCTCAACAATAATGCCTAATTTATAGATAATATAGACCATGTAACGATTTAAATTTATATACGTATTATGATGTAGAAAATCATTATCGTTGATCACAATTTCAAAATTTTCCGCTGTTTTATCCAGAAATTGTGCTAAAATCTCGGCAACACGATGATCTGCCGCGGTTATACGTTGCAATAGCGTTGTTATCATATAAATCATTTGTTCCAATTGTACTGCAGTTGTTGTTCTATAATCTTCCATTTGTCTATAGAGCATTTCTAATAGTTCATAGGTTCGTGCCTTTTTTGCTGCTGCATGTACTATTATAAAAGAACGTTGCCATTCACCATGATCCAAACGATAACGTAAATTTGTATCCAAATGATCATCATAAAAATATTCTTCATATGATTCCAGATTACCGTGTACATTTATGGCTTCAATTTCAACTTCAATTTCGGCACGTGTACATTTGTATAAATTATCACAAATGCTAACAAATATGCCGCTCGTTTTTGGTAAATAAAGTGTAAACGTATTGGTTAGTATATACGAGGCAATTGGAAAACGTTTAGTTCTAGTTTCGACACGATATTCTAATGGTTCATTTTCGGTTTTATAGTTTTGACATGATATTGTAAATTCTGTTACCGCTTCAATGCCTGATTTTGGTTTAATTGTACATTCACCACCCGCAGGACCTTCATCCATGCGTAGATATACTTCATTGAATGCTTTTAGTTGTCCCGATTCTATTTTTAATGAAATACGTGCATATTTTCATCTTCTTCATTCTCAACATCGCCAACAAAATGATATTTATTTGAATTAGCACGCGTCTGCCTCATGGATGCTCCGTTAAGTAACCAAGTAAATGTTCCAATTTCTCTGCCTCTTCCATCGAATGGACAACCGATACAATGACCTTCTAAATGTACATAAGAACCATATAAATATTGATTATGCTGACAATTGAGACGACAAGTTATATCCGCAATTATAACATCGGTATCCGTTACAGTTACTAACTGTTCAGCTTCTTCGTATATAAAGTCAAACATATCGGATCGTAAAACCATAGAGAAAAGATATTGCTTACCTAGCACTAAAGTATATGGTTGTATTGTGACAACTTGACCTATAATTAACAAAAAAAAAATAATATACATTATATATTTTCTCAAATAAGATAAATATCAAAAATATGAAAATAGTCTTATATGTACAGTATACGGTTAAGCTATAAAAAATTGCCTTTCATGAGTCTCTGGACATAGTGATATTTCCGGGAACGAGCAGGCGGACACACTGACTAGACGGAATTCATCGAGTGAATAACAGCTAGTTGCGTTTCAGATCATAATGAGCGCTATGGTTGCCCTTATTAGGAATCACTTCACCTCTTTAGGCAATAATAAATGGCAAAATATGAATAGCTGCAGGAAAGCTAAGCTTATTTGGCCTACGATTGACCCCAAACGTACCAGAACTGTACTCTTGAACTTTCGCAAAGATCTTGCGACTAACAGCCGCTATCACGTTGGCGCTGGACCATTGGGAAACACGCGGCCAGATTAGGTATCCCATACAACAGCACATGCAAATGTTTTAAAGAAGAGGATACTCCAGAAACGTTAGAATACTTCATGCACTCTGATCGAATATACTAAGGTACTTTTGGACGTTGGCAGTTGGAATCGCTGACCGATCTTTTTCTCTTATGTCCCTAAAATGCTACGGCCCTTCCTTAACTGTACTGGTTGGCTCCAGAGCCTATCATGTACTTAAGGCTCACTTCTGAGAAATTTGTTTAGTGGTAGCAAAATAGCAGTTATTTGCTAATTTTGTGGGGAATATGGGTTTTCTCCTAAGCCCCCTCTATCTATGCTATAAAAAAAATTGAATCTCATAACTAACAAGAGATCCTGGAAACTAAACTCAGCCAAAATGTTTAATATGGATAGATCGGTTTTGTTATTTCTCGCAGATAAAGAGTTCCATTCGATAAATGACTTGTCCTCATTTACGATAAAAATTTTTGGAAACTATCGATATTCTGAAATTATTATCGATGTTTGAGGTCATATATGATGACATTTTTCAAAGTCAGAAGCCGCAATAAAAAAAAAACATTATAAATGCTTTAAAACAGATCAATATGAAAAGTATTGATATATCGATAACTAGACCAATAATGAAAATATCGATATACGCAAAATTATAGTTACCAGCATAAAAATAGAAAGACTCCTTTTCATATAAATATCGATATGAAATCCATTTCAATAATGATTCCAATATTAAAAAATATATCGAAAGACCAATATTAAATAATATCGACATAATTCAATAAGATAAAAATAAGTTTGAAGTATACCAAGCTCGAGACTCAGTTTCTCCTAATGATCGATACAATGATATATACAAATGATTACATAAGAAATAAGATTCATTTTATGGGGTATTTTGAGCATTCCTCTGACGAAACTGCTAGCGAATTTGAAAACACTCTTTTCGAAGTTCGGTGTCATGGTGTAAAGGAGTTTTAGCCAAAACTCTAGTGTAAGTGTTTTCAGTGTCACTCCTGTATATATCTTACACCTGAGTGATTTACTGACTGATTTATTCCCGGGCGATTGGCCTACATCCCAAACGGCTGAAGATAGAAAGCTGAAATGTGTACTGTAGATTCGATTTATGGTAAAAGTGAGCAATAAGAAAGGAATTTAGAAAATTTTGACCAAGAGCCTAATTGATTGAATAGACGCAGAGAAAAATGTTTACGCATTCAAATTGTATGGAGTAGTTGGACCTGGGACCCAGTGGTTGGGCCCATTAAATTTGAACAGTTTAAAAAAATGTAGATGTATTTATTGCTGTAGATTCAAAGTGCTATATAGATAACCTCTAAGACGAAATTTTGGAAATTTTGGATCTAGGGTCCAATGAGGACCTTAATCCCAGAAAAAACATATCTCTGGAATGAATACTTGATATAAGGAGTGTTTTAAAGATGGTTAAAAACTATTTTTGAAATGTTTAAAGGGCTTCTGAAGTTTGGGCTTGGGACCAGCGGAGAACCTAAACCCAAAATTTGATCAAATTTAAGATTTTTTTTTATTTTGCTGTAAATTTAAATTACCATAAAGGTAATCACTTAGGCGAAATCTAGGAACATTTTGACTAGGTGCTAAATGGGGCCATTAAACCAGAAAGTAGATATCTTTGGAGCGAGTAGACCAAGAGACTTGAAATAAGGCGCATTTCAAAGATAAAAAAATTTTTTGACGTGTTTCTGAAAATCAAACCTTGGGTACAGCGGGAGACAACTGAAATTTTAATAATTGATAAAAATATTTCTTTTTAAATTTTCTCTGTATATTCAAAGAGCAACATAGATGATCAGTTAGTCAAGATTTTGATATGAGAATACCCTGAAACTTGATATTTGCGCATTTAAAAGATGGTTAATATAATATTTTCATGTACGAGGGTTTCTGATAATCTGTTTTGAGTTCAATGTTTGCTTGGCGACTATGATAATAAGAACAACATAGGTGACAGTTAGTCATGATCTGGGACTTTGAGGCTCAATCGAGGCTTAAACCGGATTGCGCCTTGGCAATGGTATCGGTCAATTAAAGTTTAACAAAACTGCTTTTGTTATTTTTATTTTTTATGCTCACCTGTATGATTAAATTTATCACACCACGTTGTGTTCTCGGCTTCTGTACTATGGCATCTCCATCGCATATTTTCGCCAGGAGCTAAACCACCAATCATGGATACATCCACACTAAATTCACCACTTAGTGTATTGATGACTTTGTGGTTCATTTCACGTTCTAAACCGCCAAGAATGCGTGCTGAGACTGGTGGTGGATATACATAAACATAGCACTGAAATGGATCATTTGCATATGTATATCGTATTTCATATATGACAACACACAAAATTTTTTTTTATTTTTTTGTACTTACACGTGCCACTGCCTGTATACCACGTATAGTGGTTTCCACACGTACCAGAAACATTGGATCATAATCTGGTTCAGAAAATGTATAACGTTTTGCACGAAATATTAAACGTTTCGTAGTGCCAAGCAGTTTTATAAATACTAAAAAAGTATAACAATTAAGTTTCGTTTTAATTATGCATGATCTTCCATTTAAATACCTCCTTCTCTATGATCGTACAAACGCCAAATAAGCGGTGCATACTCTTCCATGCCACAATCTTCAGCTAAGGTTACGAAAAAAGGTGTTACTTGTTGCAAATCTACCTGTATTGGATTATTAGGATTGGAACATGATGGAATGGTTATCTTTGGAAAACAGCTTAAACCTTCTCTTTGACTTTTACCAGATACAGTAATAGTTAGTTTCTGTTTCATCACTAATTGATGCTCATTGGACAAATGTACTACTTTCAAATGAACTCTATTTGTTGCTGTATTCCAAAATGTTGCCCAAATGACACGATAATAACCTCTTTGAAAGGGTAACGTTTTACCATGGCGTATATTATGCTGCAATAAAGTTTGTCCAAGAAATTTCGTTTTTTTCCACTTTTTTTTATTTCGTCGGGCGTGAGTCGTGTCGAAAATGAATCGATTAAATAATCCTTTGTATCCGCGGTAATATTAACAAAATACCATAAACCATTTGGTTTGTTCATTGCTAAAATTATAGCTTGTGCCTCACCGTATATGAAATGTGTTTGGGAATATAATCGCATGAGTGGATCTTTTTTGACCCGATTTTTTCCCTTTCGACCTGGTTTATTTCTTTCTCGCCAAAATGCAAATTTTACTATATTCGATATATTGGGACGTGGTTTTGGTTTTTGAATATTATTTTTAAATTTTATAAACGATTTCTTGGCACTTGGTTTTTTTGTAGTTGTTGTTTTTGTTGTTGTTTCGTAGCTGGGTTTTATATTTAATAATTGATTTTTAAATTGTTGATCCAAATAATCATCTTTTGTTTCATTCATATTATTATTTTCGTTTTCTTCAATGAAATATTTAGTTGGTGTATCTTTATTTTTATTATTTTTGTAAGTTGACGAGAAATTGTACACAAGCTCATCATTTTCAAAATCTGTTTCGTCGCTATAACCAATTTCATCGTACTCAAATGTGTAATTTTTTGTAATATGGTCTTCCTCTTCTACTGATTCCGTAGTCTCTTCATTGTTGTTCTCTTTTGGGATTTGCTCTGAAACTTCTTCTTTAGATGCCATTTCTGTTACTTTCTTACCAGTCTTCTCATCACTTCTACCTTCTGTATCTTCTGTATCATCTGTATCATCTTTTTCTTTTCCTTCATTATCTTCAAAGTATTCCTCTGTATCGGTTTGCTCTATAGCTGCATTATCCATAGCAGCTTTATCTTTAGCAGTCTTCTCTTTAGCAGCCTTCTCTCGTTCAATGCTTTCATTGTCTGCTTTTTTCTTTGCTTCAGTATCAGCATTCCCTAATTTCTTATTATCTTCCTTCTCCATGTCTTCTTTCGCATAATCTTCCTCTTTGGCTTTCTCTTTTCTTTATCAGCTTTTTCTTTGTATCTGTGTCATAGTTTTCTATGTTCTTCTTATCTTTCTTTTCCACATTATTCTCCTCTTTATCTTCCTCACTTTCTTCAAATTCTTTCTCCTTTACATCAATACCGACAATCGATTTGGTTAAATCATTTTCTTCTTTTTCAATATTATTCACCGTTTTCTGTGTATCTTTTTTCATCTATGTCTCCGTTCACATTTTCATCTTCTTCATCACTTAGTGTTTTAACATCTTTCTTATCACTCTCTTTGTTTGATTCATCTGTTTCCTCTTCTTGCTTTTCTCCTTTTTCATCTCCCTCAATTTTCTCTTCGACATCTTTATCATTATCTGATTTAATATTTCCATTTTCTTGTTCGGTTTGGTTTTCTTCCATATCAACTTCAGTTGTTTGTCCTTCATTTTGGTCATCTTCTGTGGCATAATCACTATTCTCTTTATCTTTATCTGTTATTACATCATTATTTTCTTTATTATCATGCTCAACTTCGTAGTACTCCGTATCAATGTCGTCTGTATGCTCCTCATCTTTAATAGTTTCGGGTTCCGTTATCAACTCAGTTATACTTTGATCAATTATTACTTCTTGGCTAGTCGTATCTGAATGTTCGTTATCACTGCTGTCCTTATCGTGTGCATCATAAGAGTCATACAATATCTTTGAAGAAACATCGTCTGCAGTTACCTCTTCTTCTAATATGTTCGTATTTTCTCCATCGCTTTTTTCATTATCCTCTTTCAAATTTTTTTGTCTCTTCGGTATATGAATATTTCGGTTTACTGTTTTCTCAACATTTCCTAGAAAAATATTTACTGTCACATCACTACCAAGTTCTTCTGCAGTTGTATATTTCATCCTTGACATCTTCCGTCATTTCATGCAAAACATTTGCTATTTGAGTCTCGTGCTCAACAACATCTTCATGTTTTAATGTGATTTTTATTTTTACTGTGGACGTAAGAGGTAAATCATCTTTCTTCTTACTTAAGGATGTTTCCTCATTTTTACTATCGTTCGATTTATTTGGTACAATCAGCACTTGAGATTTCTTCTTACCAAATCTTCCTGTTTGTATCCATATGGGTATAGTTACTGCATCGATGTGCTGTGAAGTTTCAATAGTCATCTCTTGCCTTGGCTCGCTTCCCACCTTCTCCACATTTTCTAAGTCCTCAGATTCGATTGATTTTGTCGCTTTCAAAGTGGTTGCCTGATACATAGGCGCAGTAACTGTTCGTTCCAATTGATCATTTTCGTCATTATCTTCGTACTCCGCATCATTAGAATCGTTGGGAAATTGTTGTCTATCGAAGACTCCAGCTTTCTTCGATTTTACACTGAATGAAGTCCGAGCTTCTTTTTCATCAAATGTCTTCGCCTTCGTCAACTCAAATTGCTTCCCTGCACCTTGAGGTTTGTGCCCTTCCCTAATCGAACCGCTTTGTGTTTTTTGCTTACCAACGTTTTTAGCTTGTTTCGATTTTGTTTCATCTTCCAAAGGTATATCTATAGTCTCGTCAAATGAGTCCTCCTCATCCAGTACTTCTTCGTTTTTCACTTCCGGTGGCTCTTCATCCAACCAGACACTTGGCAACTCTGAAGTCATACCGGAGTGTAGTGTTTCAACCAAGTTCTTTTCTGTTAGCACATAATCGACATTAAGATCCGAAACACTCGAAAGCCTTTGGTCGTTGAGTTCTTCATTCCTCGTACTCCTCCTCCACTGGTTCCGTTGTTGTTTTTAGCAGCATAATAGCATCCAGCTCAGTATAATCGTCTTCGTTTAAGAGTTCATCTCTAGTTATCCTTGGCACTACATCTATTTGCTCTAGTCTGCCACTTATATGTGGCATCCAAAAATTAACACACTTAAAAAAACTATTAGCTTTAGTTGCTCCATTTTTTGAACTGCTGCCGTTCACAACTTTTTTCGAATTGAGAGAATATTTATTTATTTTATTGACAGCTAAAAACAATGAAATTCTATTCGATTTCGTTGCTTGCTTTTGCTTGAGCTATGCTGAAAACTTTAATTACAGAGAGTACCTTTCTATACAAATTCCTTGAAACTATTTTCGCAAAATTTAGTTTAAGATGTTTTTTTTTCTTTTTTTTGCAACTCACAGCACTGTCTGCTGTGTTTGCATAGCAACACTTTGTTGCAAACATTTGCGGTAAAATGTAACCAACCAAACCAGTAGTGCCAATATACAGACTGTAAAATTCTTTGGTACTCAGCATTCGTTGCACCTGTCTGTAGTTTGTAGTAAACCACAACATGTTACCTAAACTATATGCATATATTTTTTTTTCTATTTTACATTTCAGTTACTTTGAAATGTATTTTTTCAATGAATTCAACATATTTGCTTTTTAGGTAGACAAATACAGAGCGCAACATCACCAAATCGAGTACATTTCTTGTTTACCTCCCAGTCTTTCCTTCTGTCTGTCTGTCGAAAGGACTCTGGATGACGCCTTCTTTTCATCGTCAGTTGCAACATTTTGTAGCATTATTGCATTACAAAATATACTCTTAGGCCACGTTTGTAAATATGTAGCAAAAAAAAAAAAAAAAAAAAAGATATGCATACGAGCAACATTTCTGTTTGGTTACGTTTGCCAGACAAATTTTGGTTTTCTTACAATTGCATCGCTGCGAAATGGTTGAAGAAGTTTTTGTATTTACCTAACGGCCGGAAAGTAAACTTAGTACGCTAAAATGGTGTCATTTGTATAGCGAATAACATACAAGAACAGCTGTTTATATGTGGTAAAGTACTTCATACTTAAATGTTATGAAAATTTATTAAATTTAATTTCAACTGCAGCAATACGAATCGTAAACCGAAGAGAGTTTACAGTAAGGAGTTCAAAGAAATATATGTACCCAAATCGATAAGCTAGAATAGAACAAGTTTCAGTACTATTACTTTTGTTAAGAATTTAATAAATGTTTTGATTTCTTCGGGAAAAAACTCTTTTGTACTAATTTAATCGATAAAGGTGGTTGTGGCAAAATCATATCTCCATGTTTGGAGCTTTTCTTCATAATTAAAAACATAATTAAGTGAGGAATCTATGTAGAAGGAGCATAGAGATGCCAGGTATTCCAACGATTGTCAACGTCTAGGACAACAACAACGTACTTCTTCTTTTTATATTCTCCATCCTGCAATATAGGGACTCCTATTGCATCACATGATTCCCTATTTACCATTGTCCTGTTATTGTTCTTCTGGGGTTGAATATTTAGCATTCGTGCAACTGTCTTATTTTGGCATCTGTTAGAGTCTCATAAGGTTAAGATTTGCTGATGATGGCGACTCTAAAGTTAACTGGGACTTTATTAAGTTTTCAAAATACCTCTGTGTTTCGGGACCCATGAGAGGCATAATTTGATCTGAAAAGCAATTATTTTGAAAATGTTTTTTTTTCTTTATCAGCATTGATTGGATAACGAGAGTTCTATATGTTTTGATAACAGTTTGGTTTGGTTCGAAATATATATCTTCATATCCAAGTTTTTTTAGTATACCTCGGACCTCTCGCAAAAATATATTTTTGACACATCCGCTTCGCACTCAATTAGAAAGCCGCATAGACGTTGATGATTTGAAGGATGTTAAGTCTGCCAACAATTTTTGAACAGATCATACAAATCAAAGTAAATCTTAGTTACAATGGTCCTGCTGGCCATGACTTATTGCAAAGTGATCTAAATGAGCTTCATCGAGTTATAAAGTTATGTCGTTTGTTCGTAGAAACCCTTTTTTATCTTCCTATCTTATTGAAAATTCGGTCCTTAAGCGGGTTACTTCTATTAATGACCTTGGTGTGCTATTTGACACAAAACTTTCGATTGCAACTCACATTGACGTTGTTTGCAACAAGGCAATGGGTTTACTTGGCTTTATTAAGCGTTGGTCAAAAGAGTTTAATGATCCGTACATCACTAAATTATTATTTACTTCTTTAGTCCGTCCAATACTGGAATATGCGTCCTGTATTTGGAGTCCTCAATATATGGTATATCAAGCACAGTTAGAATCTGTTCTTTAGAATCTGTTCAAAAAAAGTTTCCACTCTTTTGTTAACTAAATTTGGGGGAATATGTTAATTTGGGTCCAAATCCAAATTTTAATTCTATACAAATTAAAGAATAAGATTTAGTTATTATTTATTCTTTTTATTGATGGCAGCGTCGCGCTTGCCAAACGAGTTCCGAATTAAAACTAAAACTTAAAACCAAATTCAATTTTACAAATAAACTTATCTATCGTCGCGGCCGCAGCCAAAAGTGCTGATCTTGCAACCCGTGCAAGATATTACATTTCGTCTGCGGAATGTTAATTTTGTTAATCGCTGACAATACATTTCCGTCACAGTTTGCAATTGGACGGACAATTGCATTATGCTGATCTGGCAGAAGTTCGTTTCTCTTCGAAGTTCGTTTACTCTTGACCGGTTGCGTTAACTCCTCCCTTGCTTAAGTGAGGACCGTCCTCGGTCCTTTTCAGGCTCTCGATGACCACTTGGATGTCCCGGTTCTGGCGTCGTTGTCTGAGACGTTTTAGTAGTTTGAGACTGACGTAACAACAGGCTACAATGATGAGCGTGGCAATGCTTGAAAGTGCCGGGTTCTCAATCATCTTTGATTTTAATTCGCCAATGTGACGCAAGTTCTCCATATTAACCTTGTGGAGATACGGCATGCTGAGTGTTAATTGATGTTCAGTTATATTAAGCAGCGACGATGTTGAAACAGCTGGCACTTTTTTTATGATGTTATTTTGGTTTTTGTAGATTGATGAATTAACCCGAACCGTGCTTTCAAAGGTTAGCAGAAATGTGCCTGTGACGGTTTTGGAAGGTTTATTTTCTTCCTCTACCGTGACCGTGTCTTCATTGATTACGATTATGCCATCGTCTATTATTTTTACCGGCTCAAGGTGACTAGGCCGGGTGCTGCAATGTGCAAGAGTGCCGGAGTAGAGTTGTTGAGCGCATGTTGAATTTATCAATTCTTTGCAGAATGATATCGTAGCGGTGGAACTACAGTGTCCTATGGCCAGTATCTGGTTGCCACACTCTGCTACACTGTTTTCTTCGAGATGGAGGATCGTTCCATTGTGTGATACCGGTAATATACTAACTTTTTACAGACTAACTTAGGATTAGGATATTTTATAATAAAATGCAAAACATTACTACTTTGGAAAACCTTAATACTAGATGCTTCAATAATTTCAAGAAGTGTTAAATTTGTAAATTGCCTGTTGATTATAAGATTTATGTCAACCATATCCAAAATAGTTGGGTTTATTACCCCAAGCTTAGCGAGAGTTACTGAAAGCATTATATTTTCTAATTCCATTAAAACAATTCTATTTCTTGCGAGCAAGATTTCAAACAAATGCCCCGTATCCACCTGTCTGTTCTTATCTTTTTCTATCAGGCTATTGACACTGTCGGTCAGTTTGTTAATTCGCTCTTGAGTTTTTGTGTTTATAAGTATCTGACTATTGTGCCCATCAATAAGCTGCTTTTGTCCGAACCTGACTTGTTCAAAGTCATCAAAATCCGGCGTCCCTGCAACTACTTTCAAGGCTGTGCCCAAAATGTTTAAGCTTCTTGACTGTCTATGATGGATTGTTATTGTATCTAATAGAATATTTAAATGATTTGTGTCTAAATCTAAAATTCTTCTCATGTGTGACTGTGGGAAATTATCTTTTACCAGGTTTGTGGTTTCCGATACCATCTCCCGGTATGCTGACAAATTTGACGTATGCCGTAAGTAGCCGAAGTCATCCCAAACCACAACATTGCCGTCTATGATCGGGATATAGTCCACATGAGAATAGTCCGTCAGTTTTGCAGTGACGGTTGCAAAGAATAATATTACCGTAAGCCTAGCAAACAAAGAAAAATAAAATTTTTTAGTATTGGTATGCAAAACGCGATCAATTCAGATCACTTTAGATTGTCCTTATGGACCACCCTCCCTTTAATGAGAACCGTGGTCCCCAGGTCTGCCTCTACTCTATCCTCGACATATAAGGGTGTCAGCTTATTACCCAGTCTCCTATTAGTTTTTACCAAAACCAGGTCACCCACATTAAACACCCTGTTCTGTCTATGGGGATTATTACGATCCAGCAGCACCTGCTGAGCATTTGAAATCCTCTCAGTAATATCGTTTAAGATCTCTGGGGGTGTAGCGTGTATTACGTCCACAGGTCTTCTGTTAGTCACCGAGTGTATCGTTCGGTTGTACTCCACTGTGGCTAACAGTATAAGGTCAATCGTACTTTCGATCTTATTCTGTATTTTCGAGCATCTCGCAATTTCTGCGAGAGTGCTATGAAAGCGTTCAACCTGACCATTCGAAAGGCTATGTAGCGGTGCAGAGTTTTCTACACCGACGCCAAATTTATCCAGCAGCGATCTTATGGTACCCGAATTTAATGAGGGCTCGTTATCGCAATATATTGTTCTGATCTTTGGAAAAAAACTCAGCAACTGAATGATGGGAGCCTTTATATCCAGAATTGTTCTAGACGGAATGTACTGAACAATGGCGAGTTTCGAAAACTTATCAACACATGTAAGGAAGTGTTTCCCGTCTGTGGAAAAAATATCAATATGCAGCATCTCGCCAGCATACTGGGGTATCGGCGTCGTACCTAATTGTTGTTTTCGGGGATGTCTATCATACTTGCCCTTTGTGCAAATTTTACAGTTTGCTACAACTTCATTCGCTAATTTTTGCATTTTAGGAAAATAATAATCTGTGAGTATTTGCTTTATATTCTCCTGTGCGGCTCTGTGGGCACGATTGTGTTCGATAACAACAATTTCCCGCTGTTCGTTTGAATCGAATATGTCTGACACCATGTTTTTACAGTGCCAAAACTTCGTAGTGGGAAACATTTTCACTAAGTCATGTTGAATTGATGCCAGTATTGGCAGCTCGCAATGAATTGCATTTACCACGTTTGGGTTTATAACCATTTTGAGCTCATCGAGAAGAAGATTTTTATCAGCAAATTGAACTATAGAACGGGTTTTTTCTTTAAAAATTACAAAATTTCTTCTCAAAGCGAAAGGTGCTTCCTCAAGGATGATTTGGTTTTTGAAACAATTGATCGGCTTGTCAGTCGTCTCAATTGTGTGGGTCAAGGATATCTCACTATGTATTGTAGCGAGATCTGAACGTGAATCTTCCTCTAAAGCGTGAATGTCCTGGCGCGACAGGGCGTCCGCAACATAATTTTCTTTTCCGGGCTTATAAAAAATTTGAGCGTTATGCTCGTCAATAAAGGCCTTCCAACGCTTAATCTTAGCATTTGGGTTTCTGTCTGACACCGAAAACGCAAGTGGTTGGTGATCTGTGAATATATTTAGTTTTTTAACGCCATACAGGTAGTTCCTCAAGCTCTTAAGAGCCCACACTATGGCTAACAACTCCCTTTCGTTCGTGGCAAAGTTCAATTCTCTGTCCTTTAAAGTTCTGGATATCATGGTTATGGGCCTTCCTTCTTGGGACAAAACAGCCCCCAACCCCAGAGCAGAAGCATCCGTTGTCAAATCGAACGGCTTTTTAAAATCCGGATAAAGCAACATAACATCCTCAGAGACCAAAAGTTGTTTTAATCTTTCAAAGGCCTGAACCTGCTTTTCATTCAAGCTTACCGCAATTTTTTTCGACTGAGCGGCGCTCACCTTTCCATTTTCACCCCTCAAAATGTCAGTCAAAGGTCTCGCTATGGACGCAAAGTCCCTAACAAAGCATCTGTAGTAGCTGGCCAATCCCAAGAATGACCTTACATTGAACAATGTTTTTGGCTGAGTATAATTACGAATTGCATCCACCTTATCAGAACTGGTTCTTATTCCACCACGGGAAACAACAAAGCCCAAGTACTCGACACTATCCCTAAAAAAATGCGATTTCTCACGGGACACTCTCATATTTGCCTCGAGTAACTTTTTGAGCACCCATGTCACGTGTTCAACATGGTCTTGCTCATTCTCTGAAAAAATAATGACGTCATCCACATAAACGTAGCACGACTTTCCTATCTGTTCTCGGAGTACATCATCGATAGCCCTCTGAAATATGCTTGGTGCATTCTTCAAGCCAAAAGGAAGCCTGCAAAACTCGTACTTCCCATTGCCCACTGAAAAGGCGGTTTTTTCTCTGTCTAGTTCCGACAGATTGATTTGATGGAAGCCCGACTTTAGATCGAGCGTTGTGAAATATCTAGCCCTCCCCAAATTTGACAATATTACAGAGACATCGGGAATTGGATATTTGTCATCAATAGTTTTTTCATTTAACTTTCGGAAGTCCACAACGAGACGTTTCTTAATATTACCGCACTCGTCCCTCCCTTTCTTATCGACAACCCATATAGGATTGTTGTATGGAGACCGCGAAGGTCTTATTATGCCATTTTCTAACAAATCACGGATCTCCTTGTTCACGAAGTCCGCAACACCCATAGGATACGGGTACATTTTAGAATAAATTGGGCTGTCACTTTCGGTGCGAATAGTGGCAACAACATTCGTATTATACGGAAGGGCCTCGCTAGGGTCTGCAAAGACTCCAAGCAATCCCCTCATTTTCTTTTGGAAAATACCGTCCACTGTAGGTGGTACTTGAATATCCTCGACCCGAGTGAAATTCACATTTGCACATTTTAAAAACTTTATCGGTTCTGATCCCGCATTAAAATGTATCCAACCCTCGACAAAATTCAGTGTTGCACCCGTCCGCGTTAGCAGGTCAAGGCCAATTATACCATCGAATGTCGAAAGCGAGGGAAGAATAAAAAACGTACTGTTTATCTCAAACAAATTTATAAAACACTTATGTGTTACTTGGTCAAACCCGTGAATAGACTTGACCGAAAAAATCTTTTCGACTGGAACCATGTGTTTTAGTTCCTTTAGGGGTTTTATATAGTTCTTGGATGCCCCTGTATCTATTAACAATTTTATAGTTTTCCCCGCTATCACCCTTTCTATGAACGGTAGCAGGGACTCTTGTCTAAAAAATGAATTTCGTCCGACTCGTTGAACTGTCCGTCTGTCAAAGCCACTTCATGCTCCGCCAACCTCTCATAATTACTGCATTCCGGAACTGAGGTAGACGGGTCGGAGCCGTCTTGGTTGATACAGTTTATTCTTTGAAATTTTGGTCCTGTGAATCTATCGGATCCATTATTAAATCTTTTATTTGTCTGAGTTTGAACCTGATCCCGAGTTTCACCGTTCTGTGGTGGCACCTGATTATTCGCAAATGATCCACTGGATCGAAACTGCGAACGCAAGGAAGGGTCAACCTCCATCGGCTGCACTGGATCAACAGCCCGATGTGATTTATTACTAAACCCCTGTTTTTTTACATAGTGTGGGTTTTTTTGGTTATTTCCCATCCCCTGGTTTTTGCCTGAATTATCTTTATCTCTAATTTGCTGTTTCTGGATCTTCTCTTCCGAGCTTCTCGCGAAACTTGCTGCAAATTGGTACCTCTCTTGGTTCGCCTGCACTTCTTGTGCCAGGGCCAGTGCCGACGGCAAGTCAGTTGGACGAGCCGCAAACAATATGTCACTTAAAGATTTTTTTGTACCAGAAATAAACACCCTCAAAGCACTTTCTCTATACTTTTGGTTTGCGTATTGAAGCGCATCACCATGACAGGTCATTTTTGCCTGATTTAACAATGTGGTCAACTTTCTCTCTATCTGGTCGTAATATTCTAACAAGGTCATGTTACCCTGTCTTAAAGTGGACAATTCCTGTTCAATAAGGTAAGCCGGGCGTTTCTCTTTATACGTAAAATCCAATCGATCTATAATAGCCCAAAAATTTAAGACTGTGTTATACGCTGCAAGGTCAGCGTCTGCCGATCCCGTAATTTTATTTCGAATGATTGCCACAGCTTGGTAGTGTTTTGAACTACCATTATAATTTTCAAAAAGTTTATAGGCAGTGTGAGCCGCCTGCCTCCAAGATACGTAAGCTTCTCTTTTTCCATTAAATTCAGGGAGAGATTTCACTATATCTAGAGACTCCTCGCACGGAACACCTGCTCTAATTGTCACCTCCTCATAGGTATCTATCTGCGGGGCGCCAATAACAACAGTATCGATTCGCTGCGTCAATGCCCTAATCTCATTACTAAATTGTTCTCTCTGACGGGTCAATGCCGCGCCGACTGCGGCCTCCACCACTGCTTTTAATTGTTCCTGATTTAAAGCCATTTTTGACCACCAACCTTCTATTTCCCTTGAATCGTTTGACTCTTTTCTATTTGATTCGATTTTCTCAAAATTCTGCAATAGAACTTCTATATCACTGTCTTCAATGCTCATCTGACAATTTAACGGAATTTAATTCATTCTATTTTAATATTTTCAGTAAATCTCACTTTTTCTTTTTTTTTTTTTTTATTGTAAAAATTGTTTATTTAATACAAATATTACAGGCAATCTACTTACATTTTATTTTATGGTGTAGTATCTATAGTAAATATAGTATAGCAAATTAATTTTATCGTAGTGGTGTCGTCTTTGATTGATTCTTGGTTGATTCTTCGCTTGGTTTTTAGTAGTTGGCAGGAACGTTGATTTTTCGTTTACTGTATTTTTTTTTTTCTTCACAATACTTCTTGTAAAGAATGGCCAATTTTTTGTTATTTACAAAAATGTTAAATGTTGGCTGCTTTTTTTTTTTTTTTTTTTTAAATGTTTTATTTAAAAAGTAGTTGATTTTTTGTAATTCACAGAAATGTTACTGTTTTTTTTTTTTAAATTCACGACATTTATTTATTTTTTTTTATAATTGATTCACAGAAACGCTAATTTTGCATTTGCTGCTTTCTTTTCTTTTAGTTCACAATTTTTTAGAAAAATAGTTTATTTTTAGCAAACGTTGATTTTTCGTTTGCTGTTGTTTTTTTTTTTTTTTTTTTAAACGTTCACAACATATATTTTTTTAAACAGATAGAATTTTCGTTATTCACAGAAATGTTAGATGTTTACTACTTTTTTTTTTTAACGATCGCAATATTTTATTTAAAAAGGTAGCTGATTTTTCGTAGCTCACAGAAATGTTACAACATTTATTATTATTATTATTTTTTAATATTTGATTCACAGAAACGCTAATTTTGTGTTTGCTGCTTTTCTTTTTTTTTTTTTTTACAATTTTTTTAGAAAAATAGTTTATTTCTAGCAAACGTTGGTTTTTCGTTTGCTGTTTTTACGTTCACAATACTTTTATTGCTGCCGTAGGTTGCGAGTTTTCACTCGTTGGGCGCCAATTAAAGAATAATACTTTTGTTATTATTTATTCTTTTTATTTATGGCAGCGTCGCGCTTGCCAAACGAGTTCAGAATTAAAACTAAAACTTAAAACCAAATTCAATTTTACAAATAAACTTATCTATCGTCGCGGCCGCAGCCAAAAGTGCTGATCTTGCAACCCGTGCAAGATATTACATTTCGTCTGCGGAATGTTATTTTTGTTAATCGCTGACAATACATTTCCGTCACAGTTTGCAATTGGACGGACAATTGCATTATGTGATCTGCGAAGTTTTCTTTGTTCTGAAAAAAAAAAAAAAAAAAAAAAAGTAAATGAAAAAAAAAAAAAAAAAAAAAAAAAAAAAAAAAAAAAATTTTTAAAAAAAAAAAAAAAAAAAAAAGAAAAAAAAAAAAAAAAAAAAAAAAAAAAAAAAAATTAATAAAAAAAAAAAAAAAAAAAAAAAAAAAAAAAAAAAAAAAAAAAAAAAAAAAAAAAAAAAAAAAAAAAAAAAAAAAAAAAAAAAAAAAAAAAAAAAAAAACATAAAAGGATTGACGTAGTGTCTGGACCGCGGTCGCAAGACATGCAAGTGGTCAAAGCAAAGTTGGGGCGCATAAAGCCTTTATTTTTTTTTTTTTTCCCTTAGATTCGAATGCAGACATGGTGGGCTTCCTAAGCAGTAATATGGGTACTGCGACTCAGTGTGGTTAGGTTATGAGACTAAGGATTATTTCTGCTGCATTCATAAGTTTGAAAAATTCTTCGCCGAGGAATGTCTGATATGTTTAGGGGTTATTATGCATGAATCTAATACTATCCAGGGCCGGGAAGTCGCACAAGTTATGTGAGCATGCCAATTTATTCTAAAATGATATAATCAAATTGGGTCGACTTCAAAGCCGCTTTTGACACGCCAATAAGAACAAAGCTCTACAAGGCACTGACTGAACTTGAGATACCTGCAAAGATCGCCTCATCTTTATGATGACGCCAATAATAACCTAAAGCGTTGCCAAGCTTTGATACCAAGAGAGGCTTCCGACAGGAATTCATATTGAAACAATGCCCCAACGTTTACCTGAAAAGAAATATTTTGCACAAAAAGAACTATGCTGCTCGCATATAAAGATGACATAGACACAATTGCCAAAAATAGTCGTGCAGTCAACGGGGCTTTCTCAGACATTGAAAGAAAGTCCCGATCAATGGGACCAGCGGTGATACAGAGTAATTCCAAGTGCTTAGTATCTACCATTACACAATCAACACGGCGTAAAAAATCTGTGAAGACAGAAAACTTCAGCTTTGGGGTTCTTGAAAGCTTCATCTAAGAGAATTTTTGGTCCAGTCAGAGTGGGGAATGACAACGATGAGCTGTACTTAAAGATATCGACATAGTCAGGAACACCCAATATAAAAGGCTGTCCTAAATTGGTCACCTGTGTCGGATAAATGTAGAGGTTCTGGCAAGAAAAGTTTATGAGCAAGACATGAACCAAATTAGAAGGGTGCGGCAGAGATTACAACCGCCGCTAAGTTGGGAGAACCAGATCTTGGAAGATATCCGCTTCTACTGGTGCGAAAGCCTACTTGCTGACAAGGCCAATATATATAAATTCAGTAAAAATCCTAGCAGATAAGAGTATCTAGAAACGTCTAATATCAAAATAACGTAGTTGGTTTCCAAGACTCAGTTCTCAAAAATAAATATTTTCTTCTGCAAAACTTAAACACTTAAAAGATGTGTTACAGCTTAAAGACATTAGACAAACCTCTCACCCACATATTCGTCATATATATGCAAACTTTCTTCAACTTAGATATTTGGTTGTTTTTGTCCTTTTTTTCTTTATATGTTGATGATGATGATGTATGTATCTAATGCACTTCTATTGTTATTGTTGTTGTAAAAGTACAAATGATGAAACTTCCGGCTGCTTTGATTACCAAAACTTTTCTACATCTTTTGTTTTGTTTCTCATTTACGAGTCAAACGCATTTTACAGCTTGAAAATAAAAGAAAAGAAGTAAAATTCGTAGCAAAAAGATACATGGCTGCTGTAGCACATAAAGCAAAGTTAGAACCAAAAAAAAAAAAAAAAAAACAATAAGAAAAATGGCAGCAACACGCTGCGTATGCGTAATGCGCTAAAACTGCAATAAAAATACGACTGCAGATGCTTTGAAGCACGAAATTAATTACGAAAATATATGCGAAAATGTTTTTCAACAAAATAGATAATAAAATAGCAAAAGAGAAATATATTTGCGAAAAAGAAAAGCAATAAAGAAAACAAAATAATTCAAAGTACTTCAACAAGTACAAAAAAAAAAAAAAAGAAAATAAAAAACAACAAAATCAATTCAAATGAGTCAAACTTTTTTTTTTTTTTTGATATTTTCCAGAACAGCACAAATTTTTGTATTTATTTTCTCAATGATGCTGATGAGTATTGCTGCATTTCATGTGCAAATTTTACTTAAAGTGTAGCTTATTGTTTTATTGCCAAAAGACAGCAAACGCAATTAAGTATCTTATATGTGTGCATAACTTTCAATTTGTATCTCAAATTCATTTCAAATAAAATTTAACAATTTGTATTTAATAATCAAGGCAAGAGTCGTACTTTGAAATATAAAGAATACGATTTTTCGGAAAGATTCAAATATGCTTTTTATTGGCTTATTTTGAAGTGGTCGATTGATTGTATAAAAGCAGCTTAAAATTTCCAAAAAAAAAAAGAAAAATCCAAAATTCAATAAAAAAATTCAATAAAGGCAATTGAATAAAAATACAAATTGAGTTTAAATAATTAAAGTTATACAAAAAATGAATGAAATAAAATATAAATTGTTTTAAATTGTATTTTTTGGTATCACTTTTCTAGCTTAATTTAATAAGAAAGAAATGTATCTTTGGTAGAAACTTCAAAATAAAAATGGCTTAAATGTTCATAAGCTACATATGTATCTGTACAAAAGGATATAGATATACTGGCTTGCCTTTTACTTCATCTCCCATTGACTTTTGTAAAATTCATTTAACCTATTTTCCACTTATTTAATTATAAATAAAAAAAAAGATACAATTTATTTTAATTAAATTGCAAAAAAAAATTAGACAACAAAAAAATATATTTCTTTTATTTTAGAAAAATTTTGTTCACCGCTGCACTAATTTAAAATGTCAACTGCACTGTTGAACTTTTCTTCATTAATTTTAATATTTTATCCTCTGTTTATTATAATTTTTTGTTTTTATTAAAAAAAAAAAAAATAGCAAATTTAATATGCTTTATTTAGTTGTCAACTTTTTGTGCAACAAAACGTTGCTTGGCTTTGGTTTAAGTTGTGCTGCAACTGAACGGCGGCTGGCGGATTTTTATTATTTTATTTTATTTTTTTTTTTGTTTGGTGTTGTGTCGCGTTCAGTCATAATGAAAAATTAAGCAGCTGCCTCAGCTTGGTTTTATGTAATGTGATGCAAATGCAGGCGACAGGATGTAGTCATATATGAAAATATCTGACTATAATTTTTTGGTGCACTAAATTAGCAAAGGGATGGAAGCCTTGAAACAAATGTCATGAACAGTTTATAACTATGTATTTATGTATAGAGAAAGGAGGATAATAAGTAATAAAACATCCTCCTTTTCAACGCTATGCTAAGATGAATTTATTTATTTAAAATATGTTCCTTTAAAATTTGCGTTTTACGCTTGATAACAATGTTCCTGTGACTATAAACTGGCAAGCTGTGACTGTAAGCTGTGATTGTAAGCTGTAAGTCTGAGCTGTGTGTGAGGGTTATAACCGTAAGCTGTGACTATTAGCTGTAACTTAAGATGTAACTGCAAGCTGTGACTTAAGCGGTAACTGAAAGCTGTGACTGTAAGCTGTGATTGAAAGCTGTAACTGTAAGCTGTGACTGTAAGCAGTGAATGTAAGCTGTGACTGTAAGCTGTAACTGTAAGCTGTAACTTAAGATGTAACTTAAGATGTAACTGTAAGCTATGACTATAAGCTATGACTGCAAGCTGTGACTTAAGCTGTGTGATTGTTAGCTGTGACTGTAAGCTGTGATTGTAAGCTGTAACTGTAAGCTGTAACTTAAGATGTAACTGTAAGCTATAACTATAAGCTATGACTGCAAGCTGTGACTTAAGCTGTGACTGAAAGCTGTGAATGTAAGATGTGACTGTAAGTTGTAACTGTTCGCAATGACTGCAGGCTATGACTGTAAGCTGTGTCAGAAATCTGTGTTTGAAACCAGAGACTGTAACTAGAGACTACAGTTAGTTAAGTCAATGATTGTGACTTTTTACAGTTAGTGTGATATTCACTATTGACCTGTTAACTTTTGTCACCGGCTTTTATTTGGAAGTTCAACTTATGATTGGAGCCTGTGACTAACAAGTAACTATAATATATAATTTGACTACAACTGTAACCACTGACTATCAAAATAAATATGTCGTGTGACTTGAACTGGAAAGATATTGTTTTCATTTACTTAATTTGCAACTTCAACTTTTTCCTAGAACCTGCGACCTCACAGATCTATTGTTGTCCCTTCTGACTATATGAAAACCTATGTTATACTTGCAATTAATCGTAGCTCTTTAAAATTCATTGTTCTTAGGTATTTTTGTAATAAGATGTAACTTCCTAGTATAAGATGCCTATTTCTGGCAAAGGCCTCGAATTCACTGAGTATATGCGTTGGTGTCACATCTTTTTGATCACAGAACCTCCAATCCGTAGAGCTACTTACCCCTATGATTGATTGGTGTTTTTTAAGTCTAGAGTGGCGTCGGACGATTCCTGTGAGTAATCTAAGTTGGGTTCGACTCCAACTGCAGTAGCAGCTTTATTCTTTTAAAGATGTACCTATCAATGAACATCTTTGTTTGGCGCATTCTATGGGTTCGATTCTATCTCAGTGCTCTTGTGGAGTTCTTTTCATTTTATAGTAACTTTAATTTGAATTTTCAACTTTATCTGAGAACTTTGAACGACTTTATTATTTATAAATTACTTTAAAATGAAACAGTAAAGAACACACCAGTCGAGTTTACTCGTCTACGAGATACCCTGTTACATTCTTTATTTGCATCATTACAAAAACAAAAGTTAAAAACTCGAAAAACTTTACATAAAAAATTTCAATATCTTGAGATAATTTTATACGGGCTTAATTAAAATATGACCTTAAGGCATGAAAATAGGCCACATGAAATTTGATGATAAGTAACAAAAAAAGTTATATACACAAAAATTCAGAGAAGTGAGATGTATTTGTATGGGGTCTTGTATTCAATTTTTTTTAATGCCCAAATTTTGATATTTTGTTGATAACATCATTTACATACACATACACTATTATTATTGCTTTATGGGGTAATTGTACTGCTACACCCTTACTTGTTTCCTCCTAACAATGACATTCTGTTTCTGGACGTAGCAACACATTTTGATAGAATATGGATAGGTGTTTCTTACATACTACCACAGAATCTACACTCAGGAGAGCTTGCTACACCCACAATGCTTTGGTAACCTTAGAGTTGAATCCCATTTATTAATAATTTGACCTGTCGCATGTACTGCCTTAAAGTCCAGTGTTCATCCCTGGCACGTTTTCTATCATTACGTATTGTCTCATTAAGTGTGTGTCTTCCAATAATAAGGTTCAGGGCCTATTAAAGGGGTTGCGGCCCCTTTCTTGTTGCTCTGTCCTAGTACATTAAGGGTGGCCATAGCCTCTTGTACTAGTTTATATCTTACTGTGTCTGACTGTATCGCCTTGAGGGCTGCCTGACTGTCTGACAGTATTGCTAAATCGCAGTTGTTATAGTTCCTGCCAATATTGATCTGTGCGCAACGAATTATGGCGCAGATCTCTGCCTGAAGATGCTGGTGTATCTACCCAGGGACTCCCATAGTTCGGTTCTTGGGCCAGCTACACCCAAACCGGCGCCTTCGTCAGTGAGTGCACCGTCTGTGTACCACTTTATTGTGTGTGGTTTCATTTTGTAAGTCGTTTTCGGATGTCCAAGTTTTCTTGCTTAACCATCTGATGGTAAAGTCTTTGCCTATGTTTTACCTCTTGGTTATAAGGTCCATAGGCATTGACAGAAGTTGAGACCCTCCCGTCCACGTTGACAGGTGTTTCTTGCAGAATGTAGTTGCAGTTTTGTCTCCATCTATCAATATGAGGATGAGCGTGCTTCTCATCCTTAATTTCACTTCTTTGTCTAGTGGTGTCAGGTCTAGAAAAGCTTTAAGTGCTGCTGTAGGACAGGTACGTATCGCCCCAGTAATGCTTATGCATGCTAGTCGTTGTAATGACTCGAGTTTTCTTTTGATCGTAAGTTGGTTCGACCTGTCTCCCCCACACAATCAACCAATATAGGAGTATAGGTTTGACTACCATGCTGTATAGCCATAGCATGGTACTGGGTTTGCATCTCCAGGATTTTCCTGCTAGTTTCCTACACTGCCTTAGTGCATCTACGAATTACATCATCTGTGTGTCCTTTCCAGAGAAGTTTGCTATTCATGGTTAATCCCAAGTATTTTGCAGCAGTGCTAAAAGGTACAACCGCTTTGAGCCTGGGTAACTTATACTTCCTAGTGAATGGTACAATGACAGATTTGACCTGAATTATGTTAAGTCCGACCTCCCTGCACCATTCTTGAGTTAAACTTAGGCCCCTGTTGATTATGTCACAGATGGTTTTTTCATATTTGCCTGTTGCAATGATTACAATATCATTTGCATAACCCTGACATTGTATGCCATTTCTACTTAGTCTACACATATACTAATTTATACAAAATTGAGAGTTCCAAGACTAAGGCTATTAACACAGTGCTCTCTGAGACGAAGATGAAGACGAAGCTGAAGACGAAAAAGTACGCAGTACGATTTATATAAATTTGCTCGAATGCGTTCATAGTGCATGCGACGACGAAGATGAAGACGAAACGCAAGCAATCAGCTTAAAACGGTGCAGTACTGAATTTGAAGCTGAATCGCTTGCTGTTTACCCGTTGTTGTTGTTATTTTTGTTTTGTCTAGGCGCCGAATGTCTTCAAATTTAGTTATAATTCGTGTTTTGGTGAACGCGCACATGTAAAAGAGAAAGAACGCTGAAGTCGAGTATGCTCGACTGCAAGATACCCTGTACCCAATCTTTATGTACCTTAAATTAAGTCCTATCTTTGTATTTATTTACCATATTGTATTGAATTTTTAAACAAAAACTTGAAAAAATTGGGTATATTTGTATGGGGGCTATACCTAAATTTTATTGGTCTTACCCATAATTGGATATTTTATTGGGACTATCATAGACATAATTAATACTAAGTTTGAACTTCCTAGAATAAAAAACAATGACGTTTTTATGCACAAATCTAAAATTTTGGGGTACATTTGTATGGGGGGTACCCCTTAAAATGGGTCTAGAGAAAAACCGTTTGCAGGTGAACACTTGACGGCTCAGGAGAGTCTAAGTTTTAAATATGGTGGCCCTATCTCTTATAGTCTCCGAGATAATCTCTCTCATACGGCAGACAGCAGGACTGTCTGTCTGTTACATACATTCGCACAAACTTAATATACCCTATTACCCTTTGGGTACAGGGTATAAAAATGTCGGTAAATAACGAGCAGCTAATTGCAGCGGTTTTTGCAAAGTGCTGCTTCTGCAGCAAAATAAGCTCATTATACAAATGATTAAACTCGCCAAAATTTTTTTTTACTAAGTTAATGGGATGAATTTTTTTTTTACTGCATTTTAATTTAAATCACAAACTTTCTTGTAAAATCCATAGCGACTAACATAACAAAAACGCTACTAATTGTCTTGCACTAAGTACACCTATAAGCTTACTAGCAACACAAGCAATTCGTCTTGAGCTTCGTCTTCATCTTCGTCTCAGCGCGCACTGTGTTAGCAGCCTAATAAGTTTTCATGCAAAAATAATAATTTTGGGTATGTTTGTATGAGGAGGTACCCAAAAAAAAGTCTAAGTTTTATAAATGATAGAAAAATCGACACTCCTTTCAATGCTGATCAATAATGTTTATATACTATTTATTCATATATATACTTTATATGCAGATATAACGTGTCTCCTTCTGCTACACACATTAAACACATTTAATATACCCTTTTACCAATCGGGTATCATAGAATCATTTATATTAATCAAAGTACATATTGAAGAGCTTACCTTTCCTCTATCAAGTGTTTTACTTGGTCCAAAAAAAGTCAACCCTAATTTATCAAAAAGGTATAATTAAAAATTTATTTTTATGGACACTCCAACTTGATTAAGTTTTTTTATAAATAAATAACGTTCTCTAAGCTTTTTTCTATTTGCAAAACAAAACAAAAATAAATCAATAAAAAATAGATTTAAACATCCAAATGTATGAAGGGTGGCGCAAAAATAATCAAAAGAATGTCGATTAAAAAACTCTTTACAATACTTCAAACTTTAGAATTAAAGAAAAAAATCTTCGTTGAAAAAAAACCCTCCAACTCACTTCACTTTTTTAATTGACATTTGAGCGAAACTTGACGCAGGATAATTGATACGTTGACAACAAACTCAGGAAGACATTCGCACAAATCCATAATGAAGCATTAAAAATATATTTTTTTAAGATTGCTAAATGCGTAGGCGTGTAAATTCTTTAATCGTTGGGCGTTATCTAAATACTCATTAGATGAAAAAAAAAAATTGTACGAGTTGTTTTGTTTTTGAAATGAATGATAAATGAGTGATAAAACAAAAAAGAAAATAAAACATCTCAACTTAACTTTTTCTGTTTTTGTAAAGTATATAAAATGACGTAATTTCTTGATTAATTTATCTAATAGATTTTTTTCTTACTATGAAATGAGTGCAAAAAAAGTGAACTGGAATCGGTACAGTATATTAAAGTTTGGAAAAAATAAATCACTTTCTGTGATTTTTTCACAGTGATTTAAAAATCGTAATTTCGCACTGCGACTGAAAGTAGTGATTTGCGATTTTCTTGTTCCTCAGTGAACTGGTTTAGTTATCGGCGCTTTTCTTTATCTCTCTTCGCGCACAGTGAACACCGAACCTGTACAGATTCGTTGGTTCATTTGCCAGTCACTGAAAGCGTGATCTATCGAAACGATTAAATGGTAAAAGCGCAATTGCAACAAAATTATGAATAGAAATCAAGTGAAATGTGATATTTTTTTTACAAAAAAAGTAAACAAACGGCTAAATGCAAAATGTTTTCAAAACAAGTGTGGCAAATTTCAACCGCAAATGTTATTTTTTAAATAATTTAAATTTTTATTTTACGTTGAACTAAAACAAAGTCGGTAAGTTGTGTTGGTGTAGTGAGCCGGTTCAAATAGCGGTGATTTTGTGTATATATTCGCGAACAGTGAACCTGTTCAGAAATCGCTGATTGTTTTTTTTTTTTTTTTTCGTCGCAGTCGCTAATCATTTGCAACTAAAAAATCACTCTTTTTGCCAACACTACAGAATATACAAGTTAAATTAAATTCAGTTTGCTAGTGGAAGCTGCCTAATGAAAAGTTCTTAAAAATCAGCTTAAAATGAAAAAAACCTTTTAATTATAAAAATTTTGCAACTAATTACTTTTCATATATGGCATGTAGTATGTACACCAACACATTCAAACAATTAAAGCCAATAAGTGAATCTCGTAGGCTAAATACACATTCGCAGGATAAAACAAAATGCGTGCAGTCAATGCACGTAATTTTTCTACCATTTACTTCTTTTTTCAATTAATTTAAAACAATTAAATACGAAAAGTGTTTTCAGTGCGGTGAAATGTCATGTCGATTGTCAACCGCATTTCCTGTCGAATTTTATGCAATTAAAAAAGTGTTAAAAAAAAAGAAAAAACAAGGAAAAACGTTAACTTCGGTGGAACCGAAGCATAAATACCCGCCACACGAATCTTTGAATAGTTTATGTGTGATCATCAGTGGCTTTTATACATTTAAAATTATATAGACGAAAATAATTAATTTTTCATACAAAAGTTCAAAAATAATCGGTGAGTTTGTATGGGGCTATATATAAAAATGGGCGTGGCCTCTTGGTTTTGGATGATATAAGCAGTGTTTTTATCCAATTTGGAGTAAATAAATTCATAAATAGTACCAATTTTTATTCAAAAATTGGAAAATGGGCGGTAAATATGTACGGGGGCTATACCTAAGAATGGGCGTGGCACCTTGGTTTCGACTTTGGATGACAATGAAAGAGTTTTTACCCAATTTGGAGTGAATACATGCATAAATAATACATATTTTCATACAAAAAATCAGAAATTTTCGGTAAGTTTGTATGGGGGCTACACCTAAAAATGGGCGTGGCAACTTGATTTTAACATACAAAGTAGTCGTTGCCGAGAAAAGCTTAAGCTCCAAATTTCGGCGTAATATCTATATATCTTCATCGAAAAAATTCGTAGAAGTAAACAGACAGACAGACAGACGGACAGACAGACGGACAGACAGACGGACAGACGGACATGGCTAAATCGATTCGTCTCATCGAGCTGATCAAGAATATATATACTTTATGGGGTCTACGACGTCTCCTTCAATGCGTTACAAACTTTCCGACAAACTGAATATACCCTTCACACTATGTGTGGCGGGTATAAAAAATAAATAATATGTATAAAAAGTTGACTTCGATGTTACCAAAAATTTATGCACAGCACAAAATTTTTAAGTATTTGTCTACAAGAAGGCAAATAACAGACAAACGAGTCACGGTAAATGTTTTGTTGAACTAAGGAATGTAACGAACCAACAAGGCTAACAACGAGACGACCCTCGTTCCTGAATGAATTAAGAAGAAATAAAGAATAATTAAAATAAATCTAGGCATACTACTAGACCATGTTTTTGTGATGACGGAATACGATAGAAATGGCCGCAGCGCTTGAGAGGGCATCTTCTCTGCTGAGCTGAAAATCAACATGCGAGGAACACAAGCCAGTCAGTTTCAGTCTTACAGGACCGACCACGAATAGAGTTGTAATCGCTGGATGGTTGAGAACAGCACGCACGGTGGGCTTGAACCAATTTTTAATCAAAGGTTTTTGTACTTCTTTTTATACCCGCCACACATAGTGTGAAGGGTATATTCAGTTTGTCGGAAAGTTTGTAACGCATTGAAGGAGACGTCGTAGACCCCATAAAGTATATATATTCTTGATCAGCTCGATGAGACGAATCGATCTAGCCATGTCCGTCTGTCTGTCCGTCTGTCTGTCCGTCTGTCTGTCTGTCTGTCTGTTTACTTCTACGCATTTTTTTCGATGAAGATATATAGATATTACGACGAAATTTGGAACTTAAGCTTTTCTCGGCAACGACTACTTTGTATGTTAAAATCAAGTTGCCACGCCCATTTTTAGGTGTAGCCCCCATACAAACATACCGAAAATTTCTAAATTTTTGTATGAAAATATGTATTACTTATGCATGTATTCACTCCAAATTGGGTAAAAAGTTTTCTATTGTCATCCAAAGTCGAAACCAAGGTGCCACGCCCATTCTTAGCTATAGCCCCCATACAAATTTACCGCCCATTTTCCAATTTTTGAATAAAAATTTGTATTTTTTATGAATTTATTTACTCCAAATTGGGCAAAAACACTTCTTATATCATCCAATTCCAAAACCAAGAGGCCACGCCCATTTTTATATAGCCCCCATACAAACTCACCGATTATTTTTGAACTTTTGTATGAAAAATTAACTATTTTCGTCTACTATATATATTTTTACATGTATATAAGCCACTGATGATCACACATAAACTATTCAAAGATTCGCGTGGAGGGTATTTATGCTTCGGTTCCACCGAAGTTAACTTTTTCCTTGTTTTTTTGCAAATTTGTATTATTTAGGTCATAATTAGTGGGAAAAAAATTATGGCCCATAACTTGTCGAGCCGTTTTGAAAAAAATTGATTTTGAAATAAATTACTTGCTTCTTTTTGATTTAACGCCTAGTGACCATGAATTACCGATTCAGGCAATTAATATATTACTTATTTATAATTTTTTTAGAAGCATAATGCTGTAAAAACAACAGAAAAATATATTTCGGATATAATAAATCAGTTATTGTAAGTACTACAACATTAGTTTGAAAATTAAATAATTTTTTATTTCAAATTTATAAAGGTTATTCGATAGTACCAGTTTCTTATACATTTATCTCTTGGATATTTGAAGTAACATGTTTACACATGTTTGGCATTGTATTCTTGAACAGCTTTAAGTAATTTAGCAGGATATTCTGAATGCTTATCGGAAACTTTATATTTTGCCCAAGTTGTATTAAAATCAGAATGTAACGATTCTACAGCTTGCTCGCTATAGAATCCCAATCCCTTACCTACTTTTTCACAGAACTGAGAAACATGACAAAATACAGCATGGACTTTTGGGGTTACGGAAATTCCCAAAGCACAATAACTACTTTTAAAGTTAGAAATACATTCTTTGTAATTTGCAGCGAGAAATGAAGAGAAACACGAATTCACAACGGTTTTAAAATCTTCAAAGCACTTGACATATTTTAAAAGATTGATTTTGCATATTTGCCGCAATGCGTCTGTCTTATCTAACAAGGTTTTACATTGATTCCCCGCAAATGACTGAGATCCATAGATGCATTCGCGAGTAACGTTGCATTTCTTCGCCCATAGAGAACTAACGTCTTCATCTTGTTTGTTATGTAGTAAAAAAATTGACTACATAACTTTTTTTAATCAAAGAAAGTTTCGTTGATTCAAAGAAATTCATTTCTTTAGATCAAACTACACTTTTTCTGACTGAATTGTTCAAGTTACATTAAAAAAAATATAAATAATAAGGCTATAAATAGTTATACAAAGGCGGGTTCCTAACAATTTTAAAAGAAAGGAAGTAATTTATTTCAAAATCAATTTTTTTTCAAAACGGCTCGACAAGTTATGGGCCATAATTTTTTTTCCCACTAATTATGACCTAAATAATACAAATTTGCAAAAAAAAAAAAGAAGTACAAAAACCTTTGATTAAAAATTGGTTCAAGCCCACCGTGGACGAGAAGGACTTCACATAGCAGGGTGCAGTCAAATTTCAGCGCTTGTAGAAGACGGGACGAGAGAAGAGCAGCTCTTGACACCCTATGAACCATTTATTATACCCGTTACACATTGTGTAAACGGGTATATTCAGTTTGTCCAAAAGTTCGTAACGCATTGAAGGAGGCATCGGAGACCCTATAAAGTATATACATTCTTGATCAGCTCGATGAGACGAATCGATCTAGCCATGTCCGTCTGTCTGTCCGTCTGTCTGTCCGTCTTTCTGTCCATCTGTCTGTCTGTCTGTCCGTCTGTCCGTCTGTTTGTTGCTATGCGATTCATTCGCTTAGTTTTTAAGGCATTGAACTGAAATTTTATACTTAAGCTTTTCTCGGCAACGACTAGGTTAAGTTCGAAAATGAGAGTGCCACGCCCATTTTTAGGTATAGAATCCATACAAACTTATCGATTTTTCGATTTTTTGTTTAAAAATAGTAATTATTTATGATGTACTCGCTCCCCAATTGGGTAAAACATTTCTTTTGTCATCCAGAGTCAAAACCAAGACGCCACGCCCTTTTTTCGGTATAGCCTCAATACAAATTTACCGCCGATTTTCAATTTTTTGTATGGAAACATTTATTTTTTCTGAATGAATTCAATTAAAATTTGGTAAAATCAATTCTAATGTAAACTCCATCGATATGGTAAAGATCGGGCTAATATTACAAAAAGCCTCCATACAAATTTGATCAAATTCATCGTGATTTTATTTAATCTCAGCGCCTAGTGAACATATAAACTATTAAACGTTATGTGTAATGGGTATTTCAGCTTCGGTTCCACCGAAGTTAACATTTTTCCTTGTTTTTTTATGAATTTGATTCTGTATCAAAGAACAAAGCAAGTTTGAGTTTCTTAACAAAGAAATAAGTAGTGTTCTAAAAGAACAATATCTGGAATTTCGATGACCCTGTTCTGGTTTTGTTGAATTGAAACACCAAACAAGTTTTATATCAAATGCCATAATCCTGGTGAATGTCAAAATATTTTTCACTCCGGCTTCCATAATAGATCCACATTCGACTATTTTATCTTAAAATTATTGTCTATGGTGTTTTCAAGTAATCTCCCCCATTCCCTATTTTGAAACTTGTTGTCCTAGTTTTTTCTTATCTTCGACTTTTACTTCACCACGTTTAGAATGCTGCAGCTATTATTGGCAATCGGAAATTGATAGACTGAAAGCCTCCAATAGAATTTCATGGTTTTCAGTAGCAACTTTTAAGTGAAAGCAAAATACAAAAGATTACCCATCTTTAAAGTTCTTCAAATCACCAATGTCGTCTTTCACTAAAAATGATTTCAAAAAGAAAGAACGATAAAGTTGTGTATGCTCGACTGCAAGATACCTAGTACCCAATCGTTTACTATATACCTTAAGTTAAGCCTTATCTTAGAGCAGAATTTTTATAAGACTTTCATACAAAAAACTCAAAAAAATGGAGCATAATTGGCGGGCGCAACCAAAAATTTTTTTTTGGTCCTACTTATATTTGGACATTTAATTAAGACTATCATAGGTATAATTCTAAATAAATTTAGAGTTCCTAGAAGAAAAAAACAAAGAAGTTAATGTTAATCAGCCAACTCAACCGAAAGACATAAAATGTTAGAGTGAGGTTAAGTCAAGAGTAACTCAATTTTAGAAAGTTTTAAAGAATAAAAAAATTGGTCATGCCATAGGTCGCTTGGATGAAGTCGTGTGAATTTGTAGTAAATGCCACCATTAATTGATTGACATGACCTTTGAAACGATTATTGTATCTGCTGGTATGTCAGTTAATCTGTTCCATAACAGTCAGAATTCGAAGATCGTTTCATTGGCGTACAATCCATGGTGCACCAGTAATACGTCGGAGGGTTTTGTTTTGAAGTACTTAATGCTGAACGGTGCTGCAGAGCCCCAGATTGGCAAAATGTACATCCAGGTCGGTTTAATTATTGTTTGATAAAGATGTTAGTTTATTATTAAAACTCAGATATCTAATGAAGTTTTAGGAAAGATAGTGTTTTCGGCAGATGTTTCCAAATATCATTTTAGAGTGTTATGTAATAGAAAAGAGCAATACTGTAAGTTTTAGAAAGTCGTTAAAAGGTCATCGAACAAAATATACGAATTATTTAAACTATATTATACGATATACATTTTTTAATCTGAAAAATAAAAATAACTGCTGGTATTTATTTTATGTGAAGTGTATAAAAATTACATTGCACACACATCAGTCTGCGTATAAACTTGTAGATTCCCAACGTTACCGTTGTGCCTACGTCCATTAAATAACATATGCCATGTATACGCGTGAATATGTATTAAAGATTTCATTACTATATGTACATATATATTTATAAGTATTATACCATAGTTGTACATATATACATATATGTATGTATATTCGTGTACATTATTTCTGTAAAAAAGTGCAATTATGCACATAATAGAGTTGCATAAACTTGTTGACTTAATTACGCACACAAAACGTTTCCAAGTGGTTTTAACAAGCGAAATTAATTGTAACAATTGTTTGCGCTTCACATCGTACATATACCATAGCATATACTATATAGTATGTATGAAATATGTATTATAAAGTACTTGGCAAATTGTGGCAAAATTGAAGTGCACTATGAAAGCATATTGAATAGTTTTTTATGATTTTTTTCCTTTAGCTCAAACATAAGTGTTGATTAAAAGCATTGTTAGATGATTTAGCAATCGTTTTGTTTAAGTGAATTTGATTTGGAGAAGTTTAAGTGCGAACGATGTAAAAATAATGAAAGTATTTACAAAGACTGGCAACAGTGCAATTTTGAAAAAAAAAAAAAATTAAGATTATAATTCGCTACTCAATATCTTAGCAAGCTCTTAAGCAAGATGATAAGCTTGCTCAAATCGAATTCATTACACATCTTTCCCCAACAAGTATTTAATGGAAAGCTCATAGATGCATTGAACCTCGTTGTTGCCCATATGCCCCCTTAGAGACATAACTGGAATTTGGGCTCTTAGACGAAGTAAAAAGTATGTTTTTTTAGCCCACCTCAAAATTGAACCTCAAACCCGACAAAAAATAGTTTTATGGTACCATTGCAATATAGTGCAATTGACTCTGAACCCATTAAAGTTAACGCACAAGAGTCCAAAAACATCGTTAAAACCCAACTGAATCCCAAAAAAAACTTCAGCGCATGATATGATAAGATGATCATGGAACTTCCCAATTCCGCTGTAAAATACATCTCTACAATTTTTAATGGACACTTCCTATCACAGTAGAAGAAGTCAACCATTGTAATGATCTCGAAACCAATCAAATAGAAAACCCAAGCTGCATCACACATTCCCATCTGTCTCTTGTCTTAATTGTCGAGAGAGTTTGTAGAAGATACTCCTTTGAAACTTAACCCACACATTTGAGTTTCGCGAAGAGCATAATCATAAGGACTGTATTTGAACAACGCAAATACTGCTCCGTTGTATCTTTGGATGTCGCTCAAGCATTTGTCCGAGGCTCAATTACAAAATTTATTCCTTGCAGTATGGATAAACACTGACAAACACTGATACCCCAAGGCTGCGTTCTTGGTTTAATTCTTTATGTTCTGAACACATCTAACATACCAATAGTTCAAGGTCTCACTGTCTATACGTTTGGCGATACTGCTATATTAAGCAGATTCAAAAGACCAGTACAGTATTTGGCACATCTCGAAGAGTGTCTGTCTAACTGGCGTACTTGCCAGTACTTAGCCCCAGAAACTGACTAATGACTTAAATATTATTGTTAGTATCTAAATATATGAGAAGATACAACACATAGTGCCTTACTAATAATCAGTTTAGAGACGGCGTCGCAATCAATAGTCTAAAATTTTATACAAACAGTCCTCTGGAGTTTTAGGAGCAGAGCCATCTCCAGTCTTGTTAGCAATTATTGCCTGAGATTCAATCCTTATCCATTGTTCTTTATTTTTTTTTTTTTTACCCTGTACCCAAAGGGTAAAAGGGCTATTAAGTTTGTAAGCGAATGTATGTTACAGACAGAAGGAGGCAAGATAGACCCTATAAAGTATATATATTCTTGAAGAGCATTGGAAGGGGAGTCGAACTAGCTATGTCTGTATGTCCGTTCGTCCGTCTGTCAAGCTGTCTGCCGTATGAGAGAGATTATCTGGGAGACTATAAGAGATAGGGCCACCATATTTGAAACTAAGATTCTTGTTGAAATAATAGTTTGGTTGCCTCAATATCTTCCTCCACCAATAAAATACACAATTGTTTATATTTTATATTTTATGATTTCTTATATATTTTATGATTTATATTTTAGCTCTGCACACAACCAGCCACTTACACGAATCAAAAGAAAAAAAGACAAGCAAGAACGGTAACTTCGGAAGCACCGAAGCTCAAACACCCACCACACGAAACTTTATTCATTTTCTTGAAAAAATAAAAAAATAGAAGGTGAATTTGTATGGGGTCCATATGTTATAGTGGCTCGATCCTTGTCATATCGGTAGTATATTTATAGGATAACAGTAGAAGTGATTTTACACAGATTTTAGTGAATATATCCATAAATAAGAACTATTTTCATACAAAATCTGAAAAATGGGCGCTTGGTTTGTATGGGGGCCATATCAAAATATGGGCGTGGCACCTTTCTTTTGAAATTGGATGTCATTAGAAGTGCTTTTACCCATATTTGTAGTAAATACATTTACAAATAATATCAATTTTCATACAAAAAATGGAAAAAAATGGTAAGTTTGCATGGGGGGCTATATCTAAAAATGGGCGTGGTACCTTTCTTCTGATATTGGATGGATGGATATTGGATTAAAAGTGTTTTTACCCGATTTGTAGTCAAAACATTCATAAATAATAACTATTTTCACACAAAAAAATCCGAAAAAAAATGGTAAGTTTGTATGGGGGCTATATCTAATAGGGGGCGTGGCACCTTGGCTCTGCTATACAAACTGCCTAGGAACACAAAAAGCTTAAGTTTAAAGTTTAAGGTCAATATCTTTTAAACTTTCCGAGAAAAACGCATTGCAACAGACGGACGGACGGGAGGGCCAGCGGGCCAGCCAGCCAGACGGACATGGCTAAATCGATTCGTCTCGTCGAGCTGATCAATAATATATATACTTTATGGGGTCTCCGATGCCTCCTTTAATGCGTTACAAACTTTCCGACAAACTGATAATACCCTTCACACTATGTGTGGCGGGTATAAAAAAGAAAGTTACAGTGTGCCCGTACATTCATTTTTGGGCTTTTTCTGTATGTTAATTTTTGCATGTTACATAACACTACATTTTGAGTTATGTTATGTTCAACACGCCCCCCTCAAAAATTACATTATATTAATTAAAATTAAAATTATAATTATAACTCTATTTCATTTACTGTGACTTGTGTGCTTATTCTGGGAGGTATTACAATATGATCTGGCATTTACCATTAAGATTGGGAAAACCCATAAAAACCAATCAGACCATTTATATCATTTAAACAAAACAAACATTATTTTCTTTTCAAAAGAAATGTTACGTTAAACAAAAAAAAAAAAAATATCTTCAGTTTAATTTATGAGATTTTTTGTTGAATTGTTGGTGTTGTTGCTTTTTGACTTCTCAAAGCAATCCCATCTGGCCTCTCAGCTCCATGAACCTTCCAGTAGGCAATGGTTTTGTGAAAATGTCAGCCAGCTGATTTTCTGTGGGAATATACTCAATCGAAATGACATTATTTTCTACTTGCTCTCTGGCAAAATGATATTTAATATCTATGTGCTTTGATCTCTTATGGCATGATGAACTATTGGCACTATGCTTATACAACCCTGGTTATGTTCAAATATTTTTATAGGTTTATCTAGTTTAATATTTATACTTTCTGAAAGGGACTTTAGCCATAATGCTTCTCTTACAGCTTCAAACAAAGCCATATACTCTGCTTCAGAAGATGAGGCCGCTACTGAATTCTGCCTTTTCGTATTCCAACAAATAAGATTTGAATTAAACATTTTAAAAAAGATAACCTGTAGTGCTTTTTCTATCATTTTCATTTCCACCCCAATCGGAGTCAACATAGCCAACGAAAACATGTTCAAAATCAATTATTTCTTTTAAAAATTAGTTTCATATCAATATTTCCTCTAATGTACCTCAGAACCCTTTTTAAACATTGCCATAGTTCTCTGTTATTTTTATTTGTATATCTACTTAAGATATTTACGGCTGTTGCAATATCCGGACGAGTACAAAGCATGACGTACATTAAACTTCCAATTAAATTTCGACAAGGAGCATCGTATGTGTCGTCTGAATTTAACATTTCATAATTTAGTTTACTTGGAAGTGGATTACTAACGGATTTACATTCCTCCATATTAAATTTACTTAAAACCTTTTTTATGTAAGCAGATTGGCTTAACGATATCTGATCTTGGCCTATTTCAATTTTCATTCCAATGAAATGTCGTATTTCGCCCAAGTCTGTCATTCTAAATCTTGTCATAAGGTATTGTTTAAAATTATTCATTGTTTCTGAGTTTGATGTCGCTATTACTAAATCATCCACATACAACAATACATAAATATTCTTGTTTATATCGTCTTGATCCTTAACATATATACATGGATCAACAGGAGAATTTTTAAACCCACACTCCTTTAGCGCTTGCTCGAATACTTCAAACCAGCATCTTGCTGCTTGTTTGAGTCCGTAAATTGCTTTATTCAATTTACATACATATTCATTATTGCAAATAATTCCTTCAGGGATTTTCATATATATTTCTTCTTTTAGCGTACCGTTTAGAAATGCGGTTTTAACATCCATATGATGTACTTTAAAATTGTATTGAACAGCAATAGATAAAACAAATCGAAAACTTGGAATTCTAGCAACAGGAGCGAATGTTTCATCATAATCTATTTGATACTTTTGCGTAAAACCACGTGCAACTAATCTTGCCTTACATCTTACTGGATTTCCCATTTCATCATGTTTTAAAGTAAATACCCATTTACTATCTACAATATTTTTATTTTCAGGTCTTTTAACAATAGTCCAAGTCTTGTTTAATTCATGAGCAAATAATTCTACTTTTACAGCTTCTTCCCATAAATCTTTATCATTTCTGATTTTAATTTCTTCGAATGAATGAGGAGCTTCGTCAAAAATTGTGTGAGCATTTAAAATATAATTATTCGAACTTGTTTCATCTTCGTAATAGGATATATGTGGTTTATTTTTCAATCTTTCGCTTTTTCTAGTTACATCATTGATAACTCTATTTGAGACTTCATCAGGCTGTTTATCTTCCTTACTCTCATTCAGGAAACTGTCTTTATTTTTATCCTTACTCTCATTCAGGATCTCTGGTACGCAACATTCCATACTTTCATTCTGAAATTAACTTTAACATTATCCTTACTTTCGTTCAGGATATTTGGTACACAACATTCCATACTCTCATTCTGGAAATTAACTTTTTTACTATCCTTACTTTCGTTCAGGATATTTGGTACACAACATTCCATACTCTCATTCTGGAAATTAACTTTTTTACTATCCTTACTTTCGTTCAGGATATTTGGTACACAACATTCCATACTCTCATTCTGGAAATTATCTTCAATACTTTCCTTACTCTCTTTCAGGAATTTAATATTTTCTTCATCCTTACTATCATTCAGGATATCATTTTTAACAGCTCTTGAGTTTACCATGTTTGTCTCATCAACTACCACATCTCTAGCAACAATGAATTTCTCATTTTCAACATCCCATAATTTAAAGCCATTAGGTTCATATCCGACCAAAATACTTTTAAACGATTTATTGTCGAATTTCCGTTTTCTAATTTTATTGTGTACGTACACAGTTGAACCAAATATTTTTAAATATTTTAAAACTGGCTTTCTATTATGCCACATCTCGTATGGCGTTGCTGCACGGTCTCCAAGTGCCTTACTTGGAATTCTATTTATTATATATGTTGCTGTCAGAACAGCTTCACCCCAAAATGATTTGTCTAACTTTGCACCATTGACCATGGCACGGGCCTTCTCAGTAATGGTTCTAATCATTCTCTCTGACACTCCATTTAACTGTGGAGTATATGGTATAGTTAAATGGTAACTAATTCCTTTTTGAATACAGTACTCTCGCATATCGCTGGACAGGTACTCCCTACCATTGTCTATGTATAGATTCACAACCTTCAGGTTGAAGTGTGCTTCACTTTTCGCCACAAAATCTTTAAACATAAGAAATACATCCGATTTATGTTTTATGAGGTAAGTAACACAATAATGTGTAAACTGATCTACAAAAATTACATAATAATTTTTATCATCAATAGTTGTGGGTGTAATTGGACCGCAGACATCAGAATGTATAACAAAAAGTGCTCTATTTATATGTTCTTTATTTTTAAATTTGTCAAAACGTAATCTGGCTTGCTTTCCATTTAAACAAGCTTCACATATATCGTCTGTAGGATTTACGTTATCAAGGAGCTTATTATCTTGAAACAAATTCTTTCTTTTTATTTCTAACATTTTTCCTTTACTTATGTGGCCTAATCTCTCATGCCATAACTTATATAAATTTTCAGGTTTTGTATTTGCTTTATACGCTTTAAATTCAAATATTGGCATTTTATATTCACCTGAGTTTTCGGCAATAGTAATACCACCTTTTGTCAGTTTAACTCCAGACTCGTCAAACACTACTGTCACTCCAGCCTCTTGAAGCCTTTTTACAGAGATTAGATTTTCTGTAACTTCTCGACAGTATAAGACATCTTCCAGTGTTATCTGGTACCCATTGTCCAGACGAACGATTCCACGTTTGGTTGCAAAGATGTATTGCCCTTCCTTGGCGATAGCAATCTTCACTGGAGTATGTAGATCAGTAAAATCCACAAAAATCGTCTCATCATTTATTATGTGATCGGAGGCACCCGAGTCCAGGATAAAGTTCACATTCGTGTTCAATTTATTATGATATGTATTCAAACTTTTAATCATAAACGCGAAACCTGGCGTGGTTGTTGCAACATGAGCTTGTGTGTTATTTTCTTTATTTTTATTTATTTGTTTATTATAACTATAACAATTTCTTTTTATGTGCCCTGCCTTGCCACAGTGGTGACATTTTATATTATTTTGTTTGGGTTTTTCATTGTATGGCTTGCGAGTATTATTACTCTTATTGTAATTTTGATTTTTATACCTGTTACACTAGTGTAAACAGGTATATTCAGTTTGTCGGAAAGTTTGTAACGCATTAAAGGAGGCATCGTAGACCCTTTTAAGTATATATATTCTTGATCACCTCGACGAGACGAATCGATTTAGCCATGTCCGTCTGTCTGTCCGTCTGTCCGTCCGTCCGTCTGTCCGTCCGTCCGTCTGTCCGTCTGTCTGTGTGTTGCTGCGCGGTTTATTCGCTCAGTTTTAAAGATATTGGGCTGAAATTTTAAACTTAAGCTTTTCTAGGTCCTGTGTAGTTTCTATGTTAAAATCAATGTGCCACGCCCACTTTTAGATATGGCTTCCATAGAAAAGAATAACATTTTGTCAAGTTCTTATAAGAAAAAATTTATTTATAAAGCAAATGGCTTCAATTAATATGCTTCGTATATTAAGCCAAATCTTCAGTTTAAAATTGGTCTAAATCGGACCGCGAATTCCTAAATTTTTAAGAATATATTTAATTTGTTTAGTATTTTGAAATAAAATTTAATACAAATGCTGCATACGAAGGTCTATCCACGTCAAATGTTGTGTAACAGGTATATGAGCTTCGGTCCAACCGAAGTTAACTTTTTTCTTGTTATATTTATATTTATTGTTGTTATTATAATTGTTTTTATAGTTATTATTAAAATTATTTTTAGCCTCAGCATGCAATACTTTCTTACTTGTGTCATTACTAGCGCTGTTTAATTTTATCTCTTGGTCTAACAAACGATTCTTCACAAAAGCTAGAGTAAGATTCTCTCCTGATAGTGTCTCTATTGCAGTGATGACACCGTCATATGATATTGGCAAAGTGAGCAGTAAGTGGGAAACCTTGTCCATTTCATCCATATTGGCGCCTGATGCCAACAGTTCACTAACTAGTTCATCAAAAATAATAAAGTGGTTCACAAGAGTCATCTCGTTCTTCAACTTAAGCGATAACAATCGTTTGCGCACAGCTAATTGAGATGCCAGACTTTTTCGTTCATATACGGAATCCAGATTTCTTAGAATTTCGCGTGCTGTGTTGTTGCTTGTTGCGAAATTCAAGAACGCGTCACTTAAATGCTCTACCACTATACTTTTTGCATACCGTTCAGCCTTAACCCAACTTTCATCTATTTCTTTAGGAGCATCACTTTCAATAACTTTTAATGCATCTTGCTCGGCAAGAAGTGATTTTATTCTAAATTTCCACACAGGATATTTCTCACCGTTAAATGGTTTAATATTATGCTTCAGCTTTTCCATAATCGTATTTATTTTTAATGTATACGTATATATATGTAAAATAGGCGCTATTTGAAAAAAAAAAAACTTTATGTGCAAATTTAATTCTTTGATAGATCGTACTCTGGGCCCATAACCTGTTGAAATAATAGTTTGGTTGCCTCAATATCCTCCTCTACCAATCAAATACACAATTGTTTATATTTTATATTTTATGATTTTTTATATATTTTATGATTTATATTTTAGCTCTGCACACAACCAGCCACTTACACGAATCAAAAAGAAAGAGAAAAAAGAAAGTTACAGTGTGCCCGTACATTCATTTTTGGGCTTTTTCTGTAAATTAATTTTTGCATGTTACATAACACTATATTTTGAGTTATGTTATTTTTTCGTGTTTTTGGTTGTTTTGGTTTTTTGTTTTTTTTTTATTTTTGTTATTTATGGGGTTTTAGTTTGTTTGGTTTTTTTTTTTATTTTTTTTTTTTTTTTTTGTCCACTTTGTTTTAAAGATATTGACATGAAACTTGAAACTTAAGCTTTTCTCAATCCTAAGCAGTTCAAGTGTTAGAATTAATGTGCCACGCCCATTTTAAGGTATAGCTCCCATACAAACTTACTGTTTTTTTTTTCTTTTTTTGGGTGAAAATGGCTATTTTTTATGAATGCTATCAGTCCAAGTTGGGTAAAAATCTTCAAATGTCATCCAATGTCAAATCCAAGCTGCTACGCCCATTTTTAGCTATAGCCCCCATTCGAAATTACCGCCCATTTTCGAATTTTTTGTGTAAAAATAGGTTTTATTTATGAATGAATTCACTCAAAATTGATTAAAAACACTTCTTATGTCATCGAATATCAAAACCAAGGTGCCACGGCCATTTTGAACTATAGCCTACATACAAACTTATCGATTATTTTCGAACATTTGTATGAAAAGTAATTATTTTCAAAAATATATTTATAAATGTATATAAACCACTGATGATTATATATAAAGAATTCAAAGATTCGTGTGACGGGTATTTAAGCTTCGGTTCCACCGGAGTTAACGTTTTTCCTTGTTTGTATGAAAATAGCCTGTCTTTATGAATGTATTCACTCCAAATTGTGTAAAAACACTTGTAATGTCACCCAATGTCAAAACCAAGTTACCACGCCCATTTAAATCTAAAGACCCCATATTTTTTACCCATTTTATATTTTTTGGGTGAAAATAGCTATTATTTATGAATATATTCACTCCAAAATGTGATAAAAACACTTCTAAAGTAATGTTATATATACTCAACTGAAATTATAAGGATCAGACCACTATATTATATAGCCCCAATACAAAGTCAGCATCCATTTTCTAATTTTTCTGCCTTAGGTTATCATTGGACCACGTTATTGTGTCTTAACTTTGTTTGTATCGGACTATGTATTGACTCCAAGCCTTCTCCAAATTTACCAAAATTACTGATGCTAAACTCAACCCAGATGTGGCGGGTATTTGAGCTGGTTCCACCGAAGTTAACATTTTTCCAATTTTTTTTTTTTGAATCACTCATTTGTTTTTTTTTTATACATACATCTTTCATTATTTTTATACCCGTCACACATAGCGTATAAGGGTATATTCAGTTTGTCGGAAAGTTTGTAACGCATGAAAGGAGTTACCGTAGACCCCATAAAGTATATATATTATTGATCAGCTCGACGAGACGACTCTGTCCGTCAGTCTGTAGTAACACGTTTCATTTGCTCAGTTTTTAAGGATATATATCTAGATGAAATTCAAACCTTAAGCTTTTCTCAGTCCTATGCAGTTAAAATGTCAAAATTCAAGTACCACGCGGTAAAAGTATCTTAACATCGTTTTAATGATGTTCTATTGTAAAATAAATACTATAACAAAAACAAATCAAAGTCACAACAGCGTTTGTGCAAACTTTAACTTTTGCATACTTGCAATACCTACGGAACACCTTAAATATAAATAATTTCAATTACTTTTATTTTGCATAATTAATTTTTTAAACCATTCCTTATGCTTTATTTTTTGTTGTTAAAATCTTCATGCCAGCATATTAAATTAAAATAGCACAAACGAAGGCAATAACTTTTATCTAAACTGTTATGACCAACAAGTGGCAACAACCAGAAACGAATCAGATAAACTATAAAAATGAATTGCTGACAATTGCCTTGAAGAACATTTTGAAAAGTGTAATTACAGCAAAGTATCTGCACAGCTGTGGTTGTTTTTTGTAGAAATAAAAGCAAAAAGAATTACTTAAGCTAGACAGCAAATGAAGCTTAAAAAAATAAATATGAACAACTCTAATAAAGTATCTGCTTTTGAGACAACAAATAACTTAAAAGATACTGACTGTCGTAAACAATAATTTTAACATTTTCCTTTGGAAGAGTATGACGAAATGTGTTGATGTGTTGCGTATGACAACCTGCTGCAAGATTGCGGCTTGTATAGGTATTATATAGCTAGGACTACTTTGGGTGTATAGTAAGTACTTTTAGGTTTATATTATGTTTGTGAATGAATTCTACTTCTACACATTTTATATGTATACTCTTATCCTTGTGCAACCATTTGTTTGTTTTTGCGAATATACGAAGGAAGGAACGAACGGATATAATGATGCAACAATAAACTCTTCTTAATGCCAACGGCAATGAAGTAATTAAAATATTTTTACGCTTTTGATGGCAGCAACATCAGCTTTAGCAGCTAAAGTAAGTAAAGACAGCTTTTTTACTTTCGTTTATGTATAAAGTGTTTGCGCTGCATAAACTTTAAGACGAATTTAATTAAAACGAAATCAGTAAGCGTTGTTCTTAAGCTTCATATCAAGGATTAGATACTCAAGTAGATATAGGTTACATGAAAACTCAACAACTTGAAAGCTACAGCTACTTTACTCTACTCTACTCTACTTCAATAGCAAGAAAGAAACAAAGAAAGAAAGTCTTGCAACATTTTATGCTGACAAAAAGAATTGGCCCTTAGCAAATGAATTGTGTAGAAACATACTCAAGCTACAGCATCATCAGCTTTTAACTTATTCTGACTTTAAGCAAAGTTTATGTTCTCTACACATTCACATATTCGTAACATATAAGATGCGGATAAAACTATTTTTTTGCAGATAGATGCACATATGTATCTAACACTTTTCTTTGAGTTCTTCGTGCAATTTTTGTTGTCTTCATTGGCTTTGCGTAAAAAAATCACACGTCAGCTGTGCATGCGTGCGATTTTTATGTGAATTAGTGCACTAAAACTTTGTTTTCTTATTTTGGCACTCCGAAAGGAATGCATTAATGCAATTTTGTGACGGCAGTAAATTTATAAATTCATATTAGGAAAGGTTGTGAATGATATTAAAACATAAAGATACAAAAAAAAAACAAGAAAAAGTTAACTTCGGTTGGACCGAAGCTTATATACCTGTTACACATCATTTGACGTTGATAGATCTTCGTGTGCAGCATTTGTATTAAATTTTAATCTTTAAATAGTAAACAAATTAAAAACATTCTTAAAAATTTAGAAATTCGGGGTCCGATTTGAACCAATTTTAAACTGAAGATTTGGCTATACCATGCATTTGTATAATATTTGAAGCCATTCGCTTTATAAATACATTTTTTCTTATAAGAACTTGACAAAATGTTGTACGAGATCTATACCTAACATAGAAAATACACAGGACATAGAAAAGCTTAAGTTTAAAACTTCAGCTTAATATCTTTAAAACTACGCGAATAAATCGCGCAGCAACAAACAGACGGACAGACAGACAGACAGACGGACATGGCAAAATCGATTCGTATAAAAACAAGGAAAATGTTAACTTCGGTGGAACCGAAGCTGCAATACCCGTTACACAACACTTTTAATTGTTTATATGCTTTTTGTTGTTTTAGTCCGATCCATACCATATCGATAGTGTTTATTAAGATGGTGGTTGGATTTGATTTTACCAAGTTTTAATTGAATTCATTCAAAAAAATAAATGTTTTCATACAAAAACTCCAAAATGGGCAATAAGTTTGTATGGGGCTATACCTATAAATAGGGTTTTTACTCTGGGTTTTTCGGCCCCCCGGCGCCGGGGCGTGGAACCTTGATTCTTACATACAAACTGCTGACGAGTAAGAAAAGAGTTTAATTTTAAAATTTCTTGTATATCTGGCCCCCAACAGCCCCAAACCCACCCAACGCCAACCCACCCCAAAACACAAAAACCCCAACGAAAGTTAAGCCCATTCGAGCTCAAATGGCTCGTGGTGCAAGCGTGAGAGATGGCTGAGGAGTTCACGTCGCATCTGGCAAACACTTTCACCCCTTTCAGTAGCATGCAGCGCTGAAGAAGCTTACGCCACCCAACCATTTCTGGAATCTCCATGCCAAAATGGCCCTCCCCATCATCACAGTCACGCCAGAAGAGGTGCAACATGAAATTGACTCACTAAAAACTACAAAAGTCCCGGCTATGACGGAATTGATGCTTTCACTATAAAGTGTCTCCCGTCCAGAGTAGTCCAGTTGCTGGCTAATATCTTCAATAGGATCTTTGACCTAAGCCACTTTCCATCTCAATGGAAGTGTGCTGAGGTGATTATGATCCCGAAACCTGGGAAACCGGAACATGAAGTTGCCTCCTACCGTCCAATCAGTCTGCTGTCGATACTCTCCAAATTATTTGAGAGAATACTTTTGGCTAGAATGTTACCGTTACTTGAAGAAGGCAATCTGATTCCAGACCATCAATTTGGATTCCGGCGACATCACGGTACACCTGAGCAATGCCACCGCGTTGTTCAAAAGATCCTCTGCTCTATTGAGGATAAGAAGTACTCCTCCGCGGTATTTTTGGATGTGAAACAGGCCTTCGATCGGGTGTGGCATGCTGGACTACTTTACAAAATCAAACTCTTGCTTCCGGCTCCATATTACCTTATACTCAAATCATATCTTCTGGACAGATGCTTCTATGTCCGGTGTGAAAGCTCCAACTCAAGGATAGAACGTGTAATGGCTGGCGTTCCACAGGGCAGGTTTTTTGCTCCTTTCAATATACTCTTTTCACTACGGATCTACCTGTTCTTCAAAATGAGCAGCTCCTTGTTGCCTCTATGCTGATGACACAGCCTTCATCGCCTCAGCAGCGGACTGCTCGGAGGCCTCTGAAATCGTTCAAAGGCAGCTGGACATGCTGCAACCTTGGCTGCTGAGATGGAACATCTCCGTGAATACGGAAAAGTCGCTTCATATGACTTTTGCGACCCGCAGGCTCAACTGCCCTCCAGTCAGCCTTCATGGCTCTCTCCTCCCAGTGGTGGACAAGGCAAGGTATCTGGGACTTATCCAAGACAGGCGTCTAATCTGGCGGGCTCACCTTGAGACCAAAAGGAAGCAGCTAAATCTAAAGCTAGCTAAATTGAACTGGCTACTCGGCAGAAGATCTGAGCTGAGCACTCGCAATAAAATACTGCTCTACAAAACGCTGCTTAAGCCCATATGGACCTATGGTATCCAACTCTGGAGAACGGCAGCTGAATCCAACATTGAAATCCTACAGCGTTTCCAGAGCAAGCTGCACCGCAGGATCATAGGTGCGCCAACCTACGTCAGGAACTCCGTCATCCACAGAGATCGAGACGTACCGTCTGTGCGAAATGAAATTCGGAAATTCGTAACCCGCTATATCTCCAGATTGGAGTATCATGATAATCACTTAGCACTAAACTTTACTCGACAATAGGGCTGTGTGATTGTTGGAAATAATCGATTGTTGATGATTGTAAGGAAAAATCGATTATTGGTGATTAATCATGATTAGCACAAAATATTTTTTGATATAAGGTTTTAAGAATATTACATTTCATGATCTTCTTTTCAATGTAAAAAACTTAAAAAAATGAAGAGGTTTTTTTTTTTTTCGAGACAATTGCCCTCTATTAATTTCTAGATAATTGATTGTTGTTTAATCAATTGTCCATTCTTTAACCAATCGATCACTTGATTATACAAAATAATCGATCGCCTTGATTAATCGATTAATCACACAGTCCTACTCGACAACAGTCAACACGCAAGGAGGCTAAAAAAGAAGTCACCTCCTGGACATCCCCTTCAGACCTGAATTAAACTGGTGAAACCATTGTCCTTGTTTATTTATGTAAATTAATTGTAAATTTTTTTAATTCATTTCGTTTATGAAATGAACCTGTGATGTTCCACTCATATGATGTATTATTTAGTTAAAAAATTTTGATTATTGTCTTAAAAAGACAGATTGTAAGTAATCATAAAGTTTAAAAAAATGTCAATGTCGTGAAAACATTCTGAGCAAAACGCATTGCAACAGACGGACAGACATGGCTAAACCAATTCGTCTCATTGAGCTGATCAATAATATATATACTTTATGGGGTCTCCGATGCCTCCTTTAATGCGTTGCAAGCATTCGGACAAACTCCATATGCCCGTTTACACTATGTGTAAAGGGTATAAAAGCGAGAAACGCCGGGAGTCCAACTAGTTATAGTGAGTCAATAACAAAGTCAAGATGCCACGCCACTTTTAATGTATTTTTCTAATTTCAACACATGTCCACGCAAGAGATTTTATAAGGATCGGGTCACTATAGATTCTATTAAATAGAATATAGCCCCAATCAAACTCAATGGTGAATTTCCGAGTTCTAAACACGCGTCTCAAAACTTTGGATCTATCTAAGTTAACGTTTTTCCTTCTTTTCATATTTGTTTTTCCAAAGAAATTTGGTCTAGGGTTTTGGTAGAAAAAAAGTATGTTCAAGATTTTTCATAATGAAATTTGTAATTTTTTTTGGAAGTTTTTGTGCATTTTTCCAAAAGTTTCAAGGTTACAAGATCTTGCCTCAAATATTTTTGCTCTTCAAGAAATTGTCAACTCAATGTTGCTTATTTAATTTATCTTTGCTTAAATTTATAGAAACATATTAAATATTTAGAAAATGTTTGCACAACTCTTACTTTTTCGTTGTACGTTCTATGTACTCAAAGTGTTAAAAGGTTTTTCCTCAAATCTAAAATTTACATAAAATTTTACAACTTTCGCTCTAATATAATATTTAAATATGGATATTTAATTGCTTGCATATTAAACTTTCGCCTCAAATATCAAAACTTTTTTACTTTACGAATTTTAAACTTTTTTTGCTTTTTTTTTTTGGGGGGAGAATCAGGAGATGTTGCTGCTGCCTAGCTTCACGCAAAGGATAAGACTGATGTTTTTAATGCTGCTTTTTCCTGCTGTCATTAGTGTCAGTAATTTTTGATGGAAAATCCTTTTTATGTTGGAAACAAATTTAATGCGTTACAAAAATGATTTAGCGTATGCCCGTTAGGCCTTGCCGCATAGCATCGCCTCGAAAAAGTGTTAAGTCGATTGTGCGCAATGAGTTAATAATGCATTGTCCTCGTCGTCCTTGTTGTCGTTGATCCGATAGAACAATATTATATTGTAGAATAGAATAGGTTTGAGCAGAATTGATGCGAAAATAATGAGTAATGCCTTTTTTACCAGTTTCTATATACAAACATATTTATTTAGAATTTTATTAGAATTTTCTACTGGAAAAACCAACTATGACTGCCTGACTGACTGGACAATAAGGTCGTGGCACTATATTAAGTGTTTTTGTTTTTGCATAGGCGTTGCCCTACATTAATATTCATTTAGAATGGAAATTATTTATGAAATTTTGTCATTAAGCAATTACGTTGACAAAAGCATTATAGCGCATTTTAATTAAAATCAAAATCAAAACTTTAAATAAAAAACAAACATTTTATTAATATGCGGAAATATTATTAAAAATTAATACAAAAGCGAATTGTAAAGAAAATATTTTTCGCGGGTTACGTATATTCGAATTTCGATTTTTTTGTGGCGTTATGTTGGTACTCATGTCTCTCACTTATGCCGACAAGCTCGGCCATTTGGAATGTTCACTTTGATCGTCGTCGATTTTTACCTATTCAAAAAATGGATCAAAGAACCTGTATCAAATTTTGTGTGAAAAACGAAATTAAGTGCGCGGATGCATTCCGAATGTTGACTGTGGCATACGGAGAAGCTACCTTGACCAAAGCAACGTTAATCGGTGGTACAAAAATGTTCTCAGAAGGCCGAGAAGATGTGAACGACGAAAAGCGCCCTGGTCGACCATCGACCTCAACGAACGATGCTCACATCCAAAAAGTGAAAGAATTGGCGTATCGAAAGGATCAATTAATACAATTTTGAAGGATGTTTTGGGACTCAAAAATGATGATTTTTTTTAAAACTGTACCGATTTTTCGTGACTTTTTTGCCAAAAATCCAACCAATATCGTTCCGCAAACACCGTAATCGCTTGATTTGGCACCGTGTGACTTCTGGCTATTCCCCAAACTCAAGAGACCACCCGGGGTACGCGTTACGAGTCGATTGAGGAGATAAAACCTAAATCGAAGAAGGCGCTGATGGCTATACCGGAAAGGGACTATTTGGCATGTTTCGAGGATTAGAAAACGTTGGCTTAGGTGTATTTTATCGGGAGGGGATTACTTTGAAGGGGACATGAATAAATAAATAGTCTTTGGAAAAACACAAAATTCGCGATACTTTTTGAACACACCTCGTATGGTTGTCAAATATCTCCCTTCCGCTTTTTTTTTTTTTTTTTTTTTTTTTTTTTTGCTTTTTTTTGGTTTTTTTATAAAAAGTGATCTAGTGGTAATCACTTGGCGCTTTGTCCGGTGGATGCGACAAAACCTCTCATCCGAGCTCCCGTAGCTTCTGACGAGTCATCAAAGATGTGTGTGGCCTGGCGTTGTCTTGGTGGAGCACTACACCCTTTCTCTTGGCCAATTCTGGACGCTTTTTGGTCCATCGGCTTGGCTACTGTTTGGGACGATTCACTGGCCTTCGCTTTGATCGGTATTCGTCTTCACAAGTCTTCCGCCGTCTGGCTTATCCATGGTGTCGTTTTCACCGGCTCTGACTCGTCAAAACCATTCCTCCGCGGTTCGAAGTGATAGAGTACCATCCCCCAAAGCACCATTAATCTCAAGGAACGTTTTTCTTGCGGATTTGCCTTTAACGAAGGAAAACTTCAAAATAGCGCGAATTTCGGCGTTAGTGAACTCCATGTTTACACGTGTATAACAAATTATGTAAAATATTGCCCGATACGAGCTCTGTAGCACTTTGTACATAGCCGCTAAATACAAAAGACAAAAATGCCGAAGGGAGATATTTGACAACAAAATATAAGTTTAAGACAAATAGTGTAAACCTCTATCCGAGCTCCCGTAGCTTCTGACGAGTCATCAAAGATGTGTGTGGCCTGGCGTTGTCTTGGTGGAGCACTCCACCCTTTCTCTTGGCCAATTCTGGACGCTTTTGGTCCATCGGCTTGGCTACTGTTTGGGGACGATTCACTGGCCTTCGCTTTGATCGGTATTCGTCTTCACAAGTCTTCCGCCGTCTGGCTTATCCATGGTGTCGTTTTCACCGGCTCTGACTCGTCAAAACCATTCCTCCGCGGTTCGAAGTGATAGAGTACCATCCCCCAAAGCACCATTAATCTCAAGGAACGTTTTTCTTGCGGATTTGCCTTTAACGAAGGAAAACTTCAAAATAGCGCGAATTTCGGCGTTAGTGAACTCCATGTTTACACGTGTATAACAAATTATGTAAAATATTGCCCGATACGAGCTCTGTAGCACTTTGTACATAGCCGCTAAATACAAAAGACAAAAATGCCGAAGGGAGATATTTGACAACAAAATATAAGTTTAAGACAAAAAAGTTAAACGGGTATTATCAGTTTGTCGGAAAGTTTTTAACGCACTAAAGGAGACATCGTAGACCTCATAAAGTATATATATTATTGATCAGCTCGATGAGATGACTCGATCTAGCCATATCCGTCTGTCTGTCTGTCCGTTTATCCGTCTGTTGAAAAGCGTTTTACTCAGAAAGTTTTAGAGATATTGACTTGACATTTGAAACTTAAGCAGTTTTCGGTCCAGGTAATTTGTGTGTCCCAACCAAGGAACCGCCCATATGTGAGTTTTTGCATGAAAATTGATATTATTTATAACTGTTTACAGTTCAAATTAAGTGAAACCTCTTAGAATATCATCATATGGCCACTATAACAAACATATGGCTCCATACAAATACTTTTTTAATTTTGCAAGAATATTATTGTTATATCTGCATTTTTACACACGCCACACATAGTGTGGAGGGAATTTTTATTTTATCAGATTTGTAACGCAATATAGGGGACATCGTTGACCCTATAACGTATATGTTTACGTGATCTGCACAACGAGACTAGTCGACCAATCTGTCTTTCTGTGTTAAGTCCTACATTTTTATACCCTGTACCCAAAGGGTAAAGGGTATATTAAGTTTGTGCGAATGTATGTAACAGACAGAAGGAGGCAAGATAGACCCTATAAAGTATATATATTCTTGATCAGCATTGGAAGGGGAGTCGAACTAGCTTTGTCTGTCCGTCCGTCCGTCCGTCCGTCCGTCTGTCCGTCTGTCCGTCTGTCATGCTGTCTGCCGTATGAAAACGATTATTTCGGGAGACTATAAGAGGTAGAGCTTTCAAAATTGAAACTTAGACTCTCCTAGGCCGTCAAGTGTGCACTTACAAACGGTTTTTCTCTAGACCCATTTTAAGGGGTACCCCCCATACAAATGTACCCCTAAAATATTGGGTTTTTGCATAAAAACGTCATTGTTTTTTATTCTAGGAAGTTCAAATTAAGTTAAAATTATGTCTATGATAGTCCCAATAAAATATCCCAATATGGATAGGACCAACAAAATTTTAGGTATAGCCCCCATACAAATTTACCCCAAAATATTGGGTTTTTACATAAAAACGTCATTGCTTTTTATTCTAGAAAATTTGAATTTAGTATAAATTATGTCTATGATAGTCCCAATGAAATAGACCAATATGGGTAGGCCCAACAAAATTTTAGGTATAAACCCAATCAAAGATATACCCGATTTTTTAAGTTTTTCTATGAAAATCCAATTCAATGATGTATGGTAGTCAAATAGAACCTAACTTAAGGTACATATAGATTGGGTACAGGGTATCTTGTAGTCGAGCATACTCGACTTCAGCGTTCTTTCTTGTTTAATGTAGGGCCCATACGAATTTTTCGCCCATTTTCAATTTTTGTGTGAAAATAGTAATTATTTATGAATGTATTCACTTCAAATGGGGTAAAAACATTTTTTTTGTCATCCTATTTTTACACTTCTGATAAAAATATAGCCCCCATACATACAAACTCACCAACCATTTTCTAATTATTTGTTTCAAGAAAGTGTTTATTAATCTATCCTAATGTCAAAATTAAACCCCACCCATTATTATGTCTAAACGTTGGTTATATCGGACTATATATCGGACCAAGCTATTCCTTCTCCAAATTCTACCTAAGTCACTGATGATTGTAAATAAACTAAACCAAAATGTGGCGGGTATTTGAGCTTCGGTTCTATCGAAGTTAACGTTTTATCTTGTAATGTATTGATTCAATAATTGAAAAACTATTAAAAATTTTTAACTTCAAATGTATGCAAAAGATATCAGATATTTACAATATTTGGAGTATTTATACCCAAAGAGATGAACACCAGAGGCTTTCACTGTCGAACATATCAAATTATTAAAGATCTTATAAAAGATACACAATATTCATTGAAATTTTATAATGTTAAAATGGGTTAGCTTTAATTCATCACAGATTGTCCAGCGACCAAAAATCTAACCGACTTTTTGAGGTGATCTACGTATCAACCAACTTTATTGCATCTTGAAATGAACGCATGGGTTGCTCAGTCAGGACATGTGTAATGAATCGCAGTAGGTGGTAACCCCTGTTTTAGGAATATATGGGTAGAACTTCTCTTCAAGGTTCTCAAGTAGGCTGCGATCGGTTTATAGCCAGTAAAAAATTAAAAAATAAAAATCAGTGTGTGTCTAGGGACACGCGTGAGGAACGAAGTTCCTTTGGCATGTGTACTGTTTAGCAGGCATGGCGAAATGGAGGTCAATGAAGGAGAGTCAGGAGTAAATGAAGGCGAAAAATGATTTACAAACAACAATAATTTACAACATTTATACAAAAATGATTTTTACTTATTTATTCTAGGTATATAAATCTAATCAGTTCATTCAGTCATAGTGACAATTGGCTTATGGTAAGTAAAGTAAGATACAAACATTTGAGATTCAATTTTGTCCAAGTATCTTGAAAAACTGCATCAATAGTCGTATTGAATCTTGTTGTAGACATTGTTGGGTCGTTATTAATTTTCAAATCAAATTCTTCAAGGAGAAATTGTCTCAGTGGCTCTGATTTTTTATCAGAAAAATTGATTTTGAAATCACCTGCCACGTTTCGGTAAGCAATAAAATATTGCTCTTCAGAATAACTGCGTCATCTAAATCGGCGTACAACGAGACACCTTTTTTATTACTAATGACATCGCTCTTGTTTTCAGTGTATTAAAGGATAGCCTCTTGAATTCTGCCAATTACGAAGAAGTTGATGTTGCTTGTCTACGATTATGATGAAATCTGAATTGTGTTGGGTCGTCATGAGGTGTAACAATGAACAAACCTTCGATGCTAGTTACACGAGAGAGTGCAACATAAACTAGTTGCTGAGGATGAGTCTTGTCATACTCATAGACAATTTGATCGAATGTCCCGCCCTGTGATTTGTGAATGGTTAACGCACAAGCCGAAATTATTGGGAAGTGTTTTTCGTTCAACAGTGACTTTCTTGTCCGTTGTCAAAGGGATGGTCGATGTTCTCAATTCAATAGGCACAGCAAGAAAACTGACTCTGCTTTGAATTGCTAACCTAGCATTTTTTTTTCCTCACTTTTCTACCGACTTTTGGTGAACCACAAAATTCCAGCCAGACTCGGCAAATGTTGTTGTCTTCATTGAAGTCTAGATGAACTAATTTGCCAACTGCCCCATTCCCAATTCCATCAGTCTCATCAATGTTCTTCGTAACTAAATAATATTTTCCTTTAACGAAAGTTACTTGGTACGGTAGTCCTGGTAGCACTGTTAGTTCCCGTGATGATGTCAGTCGCTGTTGAAATAACTTTATTGGGATCTCCTTGCAAAATTTCATTGTTGTAGGTATCGACCGCGTGATTTGTGTGGAATAAACGAACACCGTTAGGGCACAATCTTAGAGCACCTTCTTTCGTGTAAAAATCTTGATTCGAATAGCTGCAATTCTGATTGCTCTAATATATCGCCGTTTCCTATTTTCGTCAGTATTGAAGAATATTGCGAATTCGCCTGTCTCATAACTTGAGTGAGCTGGTAAATCTTGAGACTTCGCCACAAATGAGGTCCAACCATTAATGTTCTAATTGGCTTGTATATTAATGTGGCTCTTACAGGTGGTGCCTGACGTAAGTCCCCAATAAAAATTACGTCTATCACCCCTAAAATCCTGATTATGACTTCCCGTAATTTGCTTCCAGGCGCAAATCAATCTTAGCCAACAATTCTGCACCTATCATGTTGATTTCATCGATAATCAGTACCCTGATGTATCGAAAAAGCGATCTATATAACGGGTGATTTTTTAAGAGCTTGAGAAATTTAAAAAAAAAAAAACGCATAAAATTTGCAAAATCTCATCGGTTCTTTATTTGAAACGTTAGATTGGTCCATGACATTTACTTTTTTGATGATAATTTCATTTAAATGTTGACCGCGGCTGCGTCTTAGGTGGTCCATTCGAAAGTCCAATTTTGGGCAACTTTTTCGAGCATTTCGGCCGGAATAGCCCGAATTTCTTCGGAAATGTTGTCTTCCAAAGCTGGAATAGTTGCTGGCTTATTTCTGTAGACTTTAGACTTGACGTAGCCCCACAAAAAATAGTCTAAAGGCGTCAAATCGCATGATCTTGGTGGCCAACTTACCGGTCCATTTCTTGAGATGAATTGTTCTCCGAAGTTTTCCCTCAAAATGGCCATAGAATCGCGAGCTGTGTGGCATGTAGCGCCATCTTGTTGAAACTACATGTCAACCAAGTTCAGTTCTTCCATTTTTGGCAACAAAAAGTTTGTTAGCATCGAACGATAGCGATCGCCATTCACCGTAACGTTGCGTCCAACAGAATCTTTGAAAAAATACGGTCCAATGATTCCACCAGCGTACAAACCACACCAAACAGTGCATTTTTCGGGATGCATGGGCAGTTCTTGAACGGCTTCTGGTTGCTCTTCACTCCAAATGCGGCAATTTTGCTTATTTACGAACCCATTCAACCAGAAATGAGCGTCATCGCTGAACAAAATTTGTCGATAAAAAGCGGATTTTCGCATTTCGAACCGAACACTGATTTTGGTAATAAAATTCAATGATTTGCAAGCGTTGCTCGTTAGTAAGTCTATTCATGACCTCAAAAAAATCACCCGTTAGATGCAACATCTCTGATGATAGAGGCAACAATTTGGAAATCAAAATTTTTGAGAGCAGTATGCACTGTTGTACCATCAATCGCCACAGCAGCTTAATCAGTAGAAGCGCAAGTTATGTAGGCATTACAGTACCCGTCCGTATCACTAAATCTGTTATAGATTTCCATCATAAGTTTGATCACAAAAGTCTTTCCACTTCCAGCTGGACCAGTCAAAAAAATTTGAAATGGTGAATCATTTGGAGTTTGAAGATGAGATATAATGTGCATTAACAGTTCCTTTTGCTCACAGTTAGCCGACCTCATCAGTTTGTTGAAGAGTTGAGTTTCCATTAAATTTTCAACCGTTTTCTGGGGCTAAACTTTTTATGTTACAACTTGTTACAACAATAAAAAAATAACCAATAACCATGTACTACCGATTAAATAAGATATATCAATAACATGCGGTACCATTTAAGAAACAACCGATTTCTGGCGCCAAAATGGATATCGATTGGATATATCTACATATACTTTACGTGGTTTGCAACAAATAAACAATAAAACTTTAATAATAATATGGCTAGCGAAGATTTATTTGAGCCCGAATATTCGGAAGAAATTATAGCTCAGTTGAATGAAGAATTCGCAGATGCATCTGAAAGTGAAAAATAACCAAGACTTGGACAAAAATGAAGCAAATAACAATATAAATGAAAATGGTATGTTTTAAATTATTCATTTTTTTATGCAATTTGCAACGAGAAGAAGACGGAGAGCCGGAGAGCCGTTTAACGTTACTTCGTTCCAATAAAAACAGCATCAATTGTGTGTATGTGTGAAAGAGAAAGCATTAAAAACCGCATTCCATTTATGTATATCAAAAACAAATTCATATACCCACATATACATACATACAGGTTCCCCACACGTAGATGTACGGGTCCGCCACGTTTTTTTTTTTTAAATGCAATAAAAACAAAACGGTTCATCCGATCATCAAATTTATTTTTTTCATTTTAATATAAAACCCTTTCCTTTTCTCTCTTTTTTTTAAAAAGAAAACACACAAAAAAAACGGTTCTTCTGTTCGGCTCATTTCCGTGCGTAATTTTCGCACACATTCTGCAACATTACCATAATTTTCAAAGTAAAACTGCACTATTTTAACGCGTTCCTCAATCGTATACACAACCATTTTCGTTCAGCGGAAGGATAAAACTAACTTTCTGTCCAATCAGATGTGACATCAGTGTTGCCACACTCGAAATAACCACTAGTTCAAAAAAAAAATGTTAGATGGTGGACCAGGGTCCGCCACGTGCTTTTTTTTTAAATAAAAACGGTTGTTCATCTGATCATCAAATTTATTTTTTCATATTAAAATACAATCCCTTCCGGTTACTTATGGAATATAATATATATGAAAAAATAAATTTGATGATCGGATGAACCGTTTTGTTTTTATTGCATTTAAAAAAAAAAAGTTACGTGGCGGGACCCTGTATGTATGTATAGTAAAAGAACGCCAAATACAATTATTATTTGTTATTTGTTATTGCTTCTATACATGCTTAATATTCATATAATGCTTGCTCACTCTAACAACCCAACTATTATCGAATTTCAGCAGGCAACGTTTAACGTTACGTTACGCTTTTTCTCGGCTAGCCCTCCTCCGCCATAATCATATACCGCCATATGGAACTTCGGTTCCAAAAAACTGATTCTTGAATAAAAGTAAGGTCATAATATGCATTTAAGATCTTTTCTCTTCTTTTTCAGAGCTGAAAATTTACGATGTCAAAAATTTAATTCTTTGTATTCAAATTTCAAATTTAAAAAATTTGAAGGAAACAAAAAATTTGAAAGTAATTTCTAGAAAGCAAAAATATTTTCGTTAAAAAAAAATTTTAAACAAAATTCTCGGTAAAGTCGCAAAATAAAAAAGAGTTCATTTTCTTTGGTACATTTTAAGTAAATTTAAATATTTGAAATGTGCAACTAACAAAAATAACAGCTGACTGCAACTGTGCTAAGACAAACGCATGACGCTATAAAAGTTTAAAACTATTAAAACCAAAAAAAATCTATCCAATGGGTCATCGTAATATCTGCTGCGATGGCTGTGGCCGCAACAATTTTCCCGGACGTCGCTACAAGTGTCTGCGTTGCGATAACTACGATCTATGCGGCATTTGTTACGATTCGGGTATTATATCACTTGCACATCAACATGAACATCCAATGCAATTAATACTCGATCGAAATTTACGCGAATTACATTTTGCTGATGAACGTTTCGATGAGATGCATCTACCAAATTGCTATACCTGTCCATATTGTGGACTTGCAGGACATACAGCAAAGCAATTTATTGAACATGTCATTGCCGAGCATAAGAATTCAAACACGCTTGTCATATGTCCAATGTGCGCTGTTATGCCAAACATTGATGTAGTTGCAATACGTCATCTTTGGCGTCACTTGCAACAGATACATCTGCATCATGCGAGCTACCTGATCCGCTTGGTCTTTTTGGGTCCGAGCATATCGCGACGTAGCATTGCATAGTGTACGTCTGTCACGACGCATGAGACGACGTTATGAGCTTGCAGTTGCAGCACAACTGATACGGATGATGAATTCAGATTGCATAGCTATAGCAGTCGTACAAATCTTCATGCAAGCGATAATGAGCAATTGACCGATGAAGATTTGGCAAGTTCACAACGTTCGCTGCCATCGTTTATAGGACCAATGCCTGAGAGTGGAATTTATTGAACGTACCAGCACCGGATTCATTGTATCCACATAGCACCGTAATGAGTACACATTCATAATACCAGCTGATGACGATAATAATGAGCCAGATGCGGCTGCTTCTGGTGCTGCTGTTGCAATTAAGCGACACATTATCAATGTCATCGAAAAGTTCAACTTTCAATACTGATAGCCTAGCACTGAATTTTCTATTACCAAATTTATTGGAAAAACTTCAAACGCAGCCATTGTCACACGAAGCAGAATTATTTCGCTTAAAGCGTGCACTTTTTGTTGAACAGTTGCTATCATCTGCTGTAGAGCATGAAACGCTTATGTTACCTGGAGAAATGTCTAAAACAGTTGCCAAAGTAGCAAAGCATGAGAATAAAATGTTGACTGAACAAATAGCAACAGCTACGGCATCATATGAACCTTTACAGCGGCCTAAAAATGGAACAGCCTTTTAAAGAAATATTGAAAACACCCCAAACAATTCTTGACGTTGGCAAACATATTGAGGGACTTGTTGCAAGCGGCGAACAGCTTGAATTGAAGCCTATTACCAAGAAACATTGCACTTTGAATACAGTCAAATGCAATAAACTTTTACGAAAATATCATTAAATTATTTTGATCAAAAGTATTTTAAAGAAAACAAAAAATTAAGTTTGATAAAAATAATTTTCGATATAAGCATAAATTCAATAAATATTATTCTTTTTATCTTTTTATATATAAAAATCTCTTTCACCTGACTGACTGATCTCAAGCGATTGGTCTACACAGGCCGAAAGTGCAAAAGATAGAAATTTTAAATTTTTACTGTGCACAGACACCTGCCAATAGAAGAGCTAAAAGGCGATGCTGAAAAATTTGTTAGAGGGCCTAATGGGAACCTAATGAGGCCTTTGGAAAGAATAGACTTCGAGATTTGAAACTGGGCGTGTTCAAGAGATTTCCGAAATTTGGAGCTGGGACCCAAAAATAGATTTTTCACCAGTTTATATTAAGTCTACAAGTAGAATCAAAGAAAACGCGAGCAAAGCCGCGGGTACATGCTTGTTTATATTAAACTTATTTAAGGTCTTGTAATTATGAAAAATGCAACATTACACAAACGTCGTTAAGAACGTATTTGTAAAAAATACAGTTGTGCAACTCTACACAATCAGCTATTAAAGACTTTGGTTTTTACTAAAGGGTGGTTAAATCCTGCAGCTAGATAATCGCACACATAAACAATAATAATCGCATGACAGAGGAAAAACTAATGCATCCACAAAGAGTGACTGTTTGGTGGCTTATGGGCTGGCGGCATCATAGGGCCGTACTTCTTCGAGGAGGTCCATCGTGAGATGATAACAATTCCTTGAATGAAGATATGGAGTGGGACTTCATAGTATTATTATTCAGTCCTGCACTAGATCAGCTCAGACAGCAAGATTCTTGGGGAGTTTGCATCGCTTTTGGCTTGATGAATGGAGCTCAGTGTTGCCTGCCACCCGCACTGTCTCTGCCTCTGCTTCTTCCTCTTCTTCCTCTCCCTCTCTCCTCTCTTTTTCTTTATCTTTCTTCCTTCCCCCTCTGCCAGCCACAAGCCCATCAGAGAGCTTCAAGCGAAATAGTCTGGAGACTGGGCGTCAATTTTTCATTCGGCATCCTCTGCCATAAGAGCCTGTCTGTCTGTCTCACTGTCTTGTGTGAATTTGGGAATATCTTCCTCTCTCTTTACCTCTCCTCTTTCACTTCCTCCTATTGTGTCTCTCTCTCTCTCTCTCTGGACTGTCGCTGACCATTGTCAGTGTCTCCTTTGAAAGCACTTGTCTTGACTTGGACTCGGTCTCGGTTTTGGTTCCAGTCTGTCAACTTTGGTTTCTCTGGCTCGCTTTAAAGCATTGTTCCCCCAGTTCTCAC
>JAEIFJ010002870.1:0-257173 GCA_018903435.1 Leucophenga varia
TCGTTAGCTCTATCTTGAGTAGCAGCGCATTCGCGCATTTATTTCTCTCTCTCTCTTCTCCGTTTCTCCCACACACGCATTTACCTCTACTTTGAGCATATGGTCGTCGCATTATCTTTTGCTGCGAGTGTATATAGCCAGCGTCGTCGACGTCGTCGCTAACGTTAACTGAAAATACGATAAAGAAAATCGAGATTGGCGCTTGAAAAACGAGAAAGTGAATGTTGTCACACAATTTGCTCACAAACCTTCCTAACCTCGTATAGGTTGGACGTTCAGTGCCGTCGACAATGCGTTCGAAGCAAAACGAAAAGTGAATTACTATAAAAAAAATAATAATAAACCAAAAGCAAATATAACTGTAAAGTGTACAAAAAAAAAAAAAAAGTGCATTGTAAGTTGAGCAAAATAAAAAAAAAATATATTTTAAGAGGATATTTCCCTTAAAAAAATTATTGCAAAAAAAGAAGTGAAATGCAAAAATTTTAATTGCAAAACAAAAAAAAAAAAAAAAAAAAAAAAAAACTTTTCTAGTTTTTTCGAATATAGTAAATACATCTACCTCAATATAAATATATCAATTCTAGCTACATATATACATTTATCTCCTTTTTCTTCTCACAAGTCCTTGCAACTACGCACATCAACAACAAAAACAACGCACATACAAATACCAAAAAAAAATAAATAAAAAACAAAAATAAAAAAAATGGCACTACGTGTAGCTGGTTCCCTTCCTCAAAAAGGAGCTCTCCAATGCCTCCAATCAATTACGTATGTTGAGCAGCAGCTCCGTTGCTAGTGCAAAATTCCTGAACAACTCACCGAACACCGTACTGGACAAGTCCATTTTGAACGCTATCGTAATCTTGAAAACACCCGCCAATCGCGTACAGGCCACATATCTCTGGATCGATGGTACCTGTGAGAATATACGTCTAAAGGATCGTGTACTGGACAAAATTCCCACCAATGTTAATGATTTACCAAATTGGCAATATGATGGAAGCTCCACATATCAAGCACAAGGCGAAAATTCCGATGTAACACTACGTCCACGTGCCATCTACCGTGATCCGTTCAAGCCCTGGCAAAAATGACATCATTGTTATGTGCGATACCTACAGCGCCGATGGCAAGGCAACACAGTCCAACAAACGTGCCGATTTGGTGAACGCTGTCGATCTCGTTGCTGATCAAGAACCATGGTTCGGCATTGAACAAGAATACAGGACCTTGCTCGATGTTGATGGACGTCCATTCGGTTGGCCAGATATCGGTTTCCCAGCACCACAGGGACCCTACTATTGCGGCGTTGGTGCTGATCGTGTTTATGCGTGATCTTGTCGAGGCACATGCTGTTGCTTGCCTCTATGCTGGTATCGACTTTGCTGGTACCAATGTTGAAGTTATGCCAGCACAGTTTAAATATCGCTGGTCCCAGCACTGGCATGAAGGCTAGCGATGACTTCTGGGTATCAGACGTTATATACCGCATCATCATTGCTGAGGAATACGGTGTTGTCGTGACATTCGATCCTAAACCAATGGAAGGTCAATGGAACGGTGCTGGTGCACAGACAAACTTCTCAACGAAAGATATGCGTGTGTCGATGGCGGCATGAAGGCTATCGAACAGGCTATTGAAAATTATCGAAACGTCACGAACGTCATATTAAGGCATACGATCCAAAAAGAGGGCAAAGATAATGAACGTCGTTTGGTAGGACGTTTAGAGACTTCAAGCATTGACAAATTTTCATGGGGCGTCGCTAATCGTGCTGTCTCTGTACGCATTCCACGCGGTGTCGCCGCAGCCGGTAAGGGTTATCTGGAGGATCGTCGTCCTAGCCTTCAAATTGTGATCCTTATGCAGTATGTGGCGCTATTGTTAGAACCTGTTTGTTGAATGAATAAATCTGTTGTGGGGTAAAATGGGGGTACACGGAAAAAATTTTAAAAAAATATTTTTTTTGTAAATAGTTTATTGGTTTACCTTTTTTATTTTTATTATTTTTTATGAAAGAATGAGATAGCATGTTTGTAAAAAAAAAAAAACGAAAAGAGACAAAATGTAAAATTTGTGTTGTTAGCATTTAAGTTGAACAATTGTGTTCTGCCATAAATATTATTATTAATTATATATTTTATAACAATTAATATTATTATATTGTATAATGTAAAATTTTTAAAAAAATTATGTACATTTTTTTAATTTAAATTGCAAAATTCTCTGAAAAAGATAAAATAATTAATTTTAATTATTAAAAAGAAAATATGAATGAAACGAAATTTTTTGAGTTTTTTTTATTTATTTATTTTTTTATTTATTTATTTTTTTTTAAATTTTTTTTTAGCAAAACTACATTTCACATAAACTTAATCAAATTAAAAATTATCATATCTAAAAAAATATTTATATCATTGTTAGTTCTGATAGCAAAATTGCACTTTTTATAGCATGCGATACATATCAAATTGTAGCATGCAATAAAACACAACACAAATTTTTAGCAGAAATAAATATTTTTGAAAATATTTAAAAAAACATAAAAAGCGCGCCAAAAATTTTCATAGATACAAATTGTTACAAAAAAATTAAAAAAGAAAAAAACTCAAATTGTTGCTCTAAATAAAAATGTCATTTAAAAATAAATAAATCAAAATTAATTATTAAAAATAAAAATAAAAGTTGAAAAAAATACAAAAACTAAAAACAAAGCAATTTTTGTTTTCATTCTCTCACGGCTGGCACAGTAATTTCCTTTGTAATAATCTGTTTTTCATGCACTAATTTATAGCAAATACTTTGTGGGTTTTTTGTTTTGATTTCGAAAAAGTCGATAAACAGACTTGCATTCACCCTCTGGCATACTCAGCAGGCAAATGGTATTATATGTGTATCTGTATCTGTATCTGCTTGTGTGTGTATCTGTATTTTCGTATCGTATTGTATCGTATCTGCAACGTCGTATAAAAATGTATATAATATATTATATTACAGAATGTCAACTTGAAATACTTTAACGGAAAATTACCAAGAGGCCTAGTCTTGTTCGGTATTTCGTTGACGTTTTTCTCCTTCCTTGACACTGAAAATCTTGTAGCAATCGCACGCGCAGTTAAATAAATATACACAAAAAAAAAATAAATAAATAAATAAAATTGGCAAAGTTTACAGATACATTTTCGTATCTGCAATATACATATTTTTTTTTACGATTTAATGTAAATATGTGCGCTTCATTGAAGTTTTCTTCGCAATCTAATTAGTTTTATTTATTTAATTTCATAGTTTATTAGTTTACAAAAAAAAAAAAAAATGTGACAAAAATTCAGCAGGTGTTATTGTTACAATTTTCCAGAGATAAAAATATAAAGTTTTTACGTTTAAACAAGAAATCTCTTTCCAAAATAGCACACTTTAATGATGATAAAGCAAGGAGGAGTGATAAACCTCATTGTAAAGCACTGAGGTTATGCATATTAATTGTTTCATCTTCGTTTTTATACCTCCAGCACGTATGTATTTTATGGTGTATAGAGATGAAGAGTTCCAGCCTTTATGCGGAACCGATGATAAACATCTTTAAGCCATTTACATCGATTGAAGATGCTTCTTATAGCAGTGTATTTTCCATTTTTACTGAATTTTTCCGTCAGTAATATTTCTACAAACGTATCAGCTCCTTTTTCAACTGCTTTCTAATTGTTGTTTTTTCGAAAATTTTGGGGTAGTAGGTTTCCTTATAAACTCCTAGAAAATTTATGAGATAAAAATTGTATGAAACTTTTATATATAGCCTAATTTTTTTTAAAGGCAAAGTCATAGCATTTAATGTTATCTTTACACGATACGAGATGTTAAGACCGATTGCTTTTTTCTTGATGATAGCAAGGCGAAATCAATGGAGACAGATAGAGCCTATAAGGTATATATATATATATTGCCATTACAGCTTTTGGTCAGCCTGGGCATCACGAAGGGTTTTAACCCACTTGTTATAGCTCATTGCCACTGATACCAATATTGGATCCCGGATCTTCCGACGTCCTCCAGAACCTGATCATACCAACGCAGCGGCAATCTTCCCGCTGTCGTGCCCCTCTGATTTCGTCCACGTTTTTATCGTGTACCGTTCTCGCCGGAGCGTCTTCATCCATTCGGGAAGCACGTGTCCAGCCCAGTGCAATCGTTTATACCTGATGCACCTGACTATATCGATGTCATCATATAATCGTTGTCTTTCTGTGTTCGTCTGCTTTAAGAAACTATTTTAGAGATTATAAAATATAGATCCAACATCTTTGGTAATTTGACTCTACTTACAAACGGTTTTTCTCTAGCCTCATTCTAAGGCTACCCCGAAACAAACCTACCCAAAAACGTTTAGTTTTTGTACGAAAACTGTGTTATGAAATCTTACTTTCAAACTTAGTATGATTATGCTTATGATAGTCTAAATGATATATCCCAATATACGTACTAACAAACATATTTAAGGTATTGCCCCACCTACAAAATTACCCAAATTCACTGGGTACAGGGTTTCTCAACGTCATATCTGACTTCATATGGTAGTCAAACGCAACACAGTTCAGAACTTTTTTTAATTTTAAACTTCTGCTGACGTAAACCGGTTCGAACCGAACCACATTTGTCAGATTCAAAATCATTTTCTTTAGAATACCAAACAATTAAAGCACTTCGGTGTGTTTTAATATCCGGCCCGGTTCCAAAAACCAATTTGTAGCCCTGGTATAAATGCATTTATACCTACAGATATGTATGTCATAAACGTGTTGAGTTGATTCATTGTACTTTATAACTTTATTTTTGCTTTATTTGTTTTGACTAACCTTACTCATTATATCACAAAAGACTTACAATATGCATTTTTGCATTTTTTTAAAAACAATTTTTATTGTGATTTTATTGCATAAAAAATAACAATATGGATTACAGTTTTTTAATTTTTTTAATTTTTTAATTTTTTAATTTTTTTATTTTTTTTATTTTTTTTTTATTTTTTATAATTGCTCACATAGTGTGAAGGGTATTATCAGTTTGTTTGAAAGTTTGTCTCGCTTTGAAAAGGAGGCATTGGAGACCCCTATACAGTATATATATTATTGATCAGCCCGACAAGACGAATCGATTTAGCCATGGCCGTCTTGTCTCCTGTTGCACTCGAAAGTAAATATTGACTAGTAAACTCCCCAAATTTTTGTTTTTTGACCAGGCGTTGTTCAATCTCGGAAAAGAGGTGCCACCCATTTTTAGATATTGCCCTATAGGTAACTTTAAACCATTAAGCTTTTCGGTTTTTTTGTAGGCAATTAGGTGTTATTTATGAATGTTTTATTCAGCAATCGGGTAGAAACACTTTTAATCCAGTGCCACGTCCATCCACTATCAGAAGAAAGGTGCCACGCCCCTTTTAGATATATAGCCCCCATGCAAACTTACGCTTTTTTCGATTTTTTGTATGAAAATTGTTATTATTTGTAAATTTATTTACTACAAATATGGATAAAAGCATTTTAATGACATCCATTTCAAAAGAATGGTGCCACGCCCATTTTTTTATACGGCCCCCATACAAACTTTTAAGCGCCCATTTTTCACATTTCTGTATGAAAAATAGTTCTTTTTTATGGATATATTCACTCCAATCTGTTAAATCACTTCTACTATTATCCTATGAATATGCTTCCGATATGACAATGATAGAGCCACCATAACATATAGTCCCATACAAACTCACCTTTCTATTTTTTTATTTTTTCAAGAAAATGCACAAAGTTTCGTAGTATTTGAGCTTGGGTGCTTCCAAGAAGGAATTCGCCTTTGTTGTTTTTATTTCTTATTTTTTAATTTTTTTATCGTTTGTTATTGATTTTTAAATTTAATGAATGCATTTTTTTTTTTTTTTTTTTGTAAATTTATTCAAGTATGAAATTTATGTACACAGTACGATATAAAAAAGTAAGGCAGGGCTAGTATCATTAATTTCAAAATATGAAAATTTTAAGTAGTTACAGTTTTTATTTTTTATGATCTTCCAAGAGCATATTTTTTCCATAACAAAAAAATTCTACTTTCATAAAAATCGAAACAATTTCCATTGCAGTCATTAATTTTAATCGATTTTTGCCATTGCTAATCTAATTCTATTTGTAACAAACTCATACATCAAAATGTACAAAATGTAATTAAAACTTTCTGTAATTCTCCTCGAACTGATATAATAAGTCTTTTATTCATTTATTAATAATTTACAATCAAATATTGATTAACTGTATATGAAAACCGAACGACCTTTAACCGTAAAAAACGAACGTTTAAACATCGCAAGTGATGTATTTTCTAACTTACATAAATAGCCAAGTCGTATAACGAAGTACTTCACCTTGAGCTGTGACACTCTCAGTGGTCTAACCGGCTAATTTAGTAACGAAGGAATGATAATAAAGCAAAACGAAATGTCCAATAAACGCAAAAACACCCAAATGCACTATGGAACAAACAAACTATACACTTGCCGGAGCTTTAGGCTTATCTATTCCGACTATTGGCGACTGATTATACATTTACCGACTTCACTTTATAACTAAAAATATGCACATATTTTTTTTTTACATTGTCGAATGCAACGCAAACTAAATGCATATACTTTGTATATATGCAAGTATTTTGCAATAAAATTTTTATTTTTTATTTACACACACACACAAATAGTTTTTATATTTGAATAATAATAAAACGAAACAACAACTGCATATAAGTAAACCAATGAGGCTGCACCACCAACAACAGTTCAACTTAGAAGTCAAGTTTGAAGAAAAACAAGAAAAAAAGTTTAATATTGATGAAACCGAAGTTTTAACACGCGTCACAAAACAAATATTTATTTATTAACTTTTTTGTTATACGTATGCAGCTTGAGCCATTCATAAAGTATCTCAACTTGCAGGTTGAGATACTCAGTACGGATCTCAACCCTACATTTGTATCTGAATGTTATACATTATATCTGAATGTTACATACATTTTGTATCTGAATGTTATGCTAAATATGATTCGAAAAAAAAAAAACGAATGCCTCATTTAATGCGTTACAAGATACAAAACAAGAAAGAACGTTAACTTCGGAAGCACCGAAGCTCAAATACCCGCCACACGAAACTTTATTCATTTTCTTGAAAAAATAAAAAAATAGAAGGTGAGTTTGTATGGGACAGTATGTTATAGTGGCTCGATCCTTGTCATATCGGTAGCATATTCATTGGATAATAGAAGAAGTGATTTTACACAGATTGGAGTGAATATATCCATAAATAAGAACTATTTTCATACAAAATCTGAAAAATGGGCGCTTGGCTTGTATGGGGCCATATCAAAAAATGGGCGTGGCACCCACCTTTGAAATTGGATGTCATTAGAAGTGCTTTAACCCATATTTGTAGTAAATACATTCAAAAATAATAACTATTTTCATAGAAAAATCGAAAAAATGGTATGTTTGTATGAGGCTATATCTACAAATGGGCGTGGCACCTCTCTTCAGATATTGGATGGATGGATATTGATTAGAAGTGTTTTTACCCGATTTGTAGTCAAAACATTCATAAATAATATTTATTTTTACACAGAAAAAAAATCGAAAAAATGGTAAGTTTGTATGGGAGCCATATCTAATGGTGGGCGTGGCACCTTCGTTCTGACATACAAACTGCCTAGGAACACAAAAAGCTTAAGTTTAAAGTTTCAGGTCAATATCTTTGAAACTTTCCGAGAAAAACGCATTGCAACAGACAAACGGACAGACAGACAGACGGACATGGCTAAATCGATTCGTCTCGTCGAGCTGATCAATAATATATATACTTTATGGGGTCTCCGATGCCTCCTTTAATACGTTACAAATTTTTGACAAACTGATAATACCCTTCACTATATGTGGCGGGTATAAAGTGAAATGTTATGCATGTTTCATTTAAGAAAACTGGTTCGTCGCTTACTTTGATATCTGATCCTTAACTAAATTACTTATGACATTTTTTTTTTTTTATAAATAACTTAAATACTAAAATGAAAAACACTTCTTCAAATAGCATAAGCACTGTACTACAAAATGAATGAATTTGATAATAAAACTTTGTTTTAATGTTGTCACGCAGTTAATGTTTACGCTGTGGTGTTGCAGGTCTATCGAGTTATGCTAAGATGTATACATGTATGTACATTATTTTTGTTTAATAATAATTAAGCAGATTTGCATAAAATGATCACCAGATCAGTTCGTGAGCAGAACATAATCATTTAGTTAAATTGTAGCAAAACAAAATATTTTCTTGACATTTTTATTACTTATTAATTTGAAAAGAATGGCATGAATGCTATAAAATTATATGCAAATTGAAATAAATATAGTTTAAAATTTAAAAATAATGTTTTTTTAGCATAACCGTTTCATAACCGTTTTTCGTTTTTTTTTGTGTTAAGTACGTATATAGCAGTGTTTAAACACCCAATATACATATCGACAAAAAAGAAAAAAGGTACAACAATGAAAAAAAAAAAAATTACAAAATTGATGCAAACACATTTTTTTTTAAATAGAAAGAAAGGTGTATTTATTTGTAGAAAAGAACATAGTTAAAAACTATCTGTACGAATGTAACATCCACGTACTTAATATCATATATGTACATATTACTCTAAACATCTATGAAACAGCATACTTTTTGTTTATTTCAAAATAACTACTTTTTTGTTAACAAAATGAAGGCTCGAAATTAATGATAATAAATAACCGTTTAGTAAATTAAACATTTAAACTACTTATAACTTCAATAAAGTATAGAAAAACATCGTCAAAACTTTTTTTCTTTAACCAAATTCAATTTTAACATATAACCGTTTCATAACCGGTTCATAACCGTTTCGTTAAAATGTTCTAAAATAATTATTTAAGAAATGTTGAACTATTTTTAAGACTATATTTTAAACTTTCAATACATTTTTATGCCAAAAACGTAACATACGAAACTTTTATTACGTCATAAATTAAACAATTTTAGTGTTCTAAATATAGCTAGTAACAGCCGCGCTTTAATGTTCAAATTAATCACTTTAATGCTTATGATTACTTATACAATCACTACATTCATTCATGACGTCTATTAAATCGTTTGCCATAATATACAAAGCTGTCCAATTAAAAATGCCGCCAATCATAAAATAATCGAATAGTATGTGTAATTGTGTAAAAACTTTAAGATTTGGTAATACATATATTGTATTATTGAATCTAAAAATTATATATAAACAAATATTTATTTAAAGCAAGTTTATCAAGCTAGTTCGATGTGTTATTTAATTCTTATCAAACGAGTATTTAATATATACTAAAACTAAAGTTTAATACGAAATGATGAAGCAAAATATTTGCATAAAAAATACAATAATTTCAAAGTATTTGTTTATAAACAACTCAAAATGCCGGGCATACGTGTATTTTTTTTTTTTTTTTTTAATTTTTGTTTGTTTTACAATTTGTTTGCTTTTTTTGATTAAATTAGAAAAAGTATATTAACTTAATTGCAAGTAATTGACTAAATTTTCTGTTTGAAAAACTCCGCGCACGCCAACAAATTTTATTGTACATACACGACATTATGATATAATTCCGAAATATAGTAAACGCCACAAAATTCTTCTTATCTTAATGGAGCAATCGATCAATTGGGGTTTTTTTTTAAGTGCTCAAAATTTAAAACAAATTTGTCGTTTTTTTTTTTTTTTTTGTCATAAAAAAATTTTAAACTTATGATTATGATTATTTGATCATATCACGGCATATGTGAATGAATGCTAAAAATTTTTTTATTATTAGTACAAGACACTTGAAATTCGTACGAAAGAAGGCGGCGTTTAAAGTCCAATTAAGAGTATACCGACTTGTTTTAAATATTATCACTGATAAGCTCAAGCAATAAACCCCAAATAAAAGAGCCAAAGATCGCGTACATTAAAACGTGATTCTTATTAAAATTATCTCATATAAACTACGCATTTCCTTTGAGACTTCGCTCAGACGCTTTTCTATCGAAAACGTAAAGCTCATAAATTATAAACAATCTTTTTTTTTTTTTTGTCCATACACAATATTAAAAATCAATGCAAAATATAATTGATGTAAATCCAAAAATGTTTATCAATAATAATAATAAAACAAAATAATTGTTTAGCACGAATTGTATGCGTGATTTTGCTTTCATTTGGTTAAACATACCAATTATTTTTATTACTTATATATACGATTTATCGGCCTATAAAGTATTTTATTTATTTAATTCATTTTATATTATATTTTTATTTTTTTATGCTCATTTGTTTGTATTTGTTTTGCGTATATAATTGGGTCAGTAATAGTGTATTACTGCAAATATTCATACATAAATACTTACTTGAACATAGGCAATATGAAGTGCCAATATTACATGTAAAAGAAAAAAATATTACGTTAGTGATGTGCATTGAAGTGCAGGAAAATATAATTATTAGTGTAACATCGGATTCATTGTTAAACTAAAATAGCAAAAATACTCCAAAATAATTTAAAATAAGAATATACAAAATTTTATGCACAGTAGTAAAGTTTTAAGCCATAACCGGTTCATAACCGATTCGTAACCGTTTCAGCAAGTTTTGAGAAATTGTTGATAATGAATGTATAACAAATTAAAATATACTCAACTTAAGATTTTTGCACTGTTCCAATGTTTTGAAGCATAACCGTTTCAAAACCCGTTTGCCGGAATGATAATAAATTGTTTAAATATTGACTGTACCCATTAGAAAATGATAAAATTAAAGTTTATACCATTTGCTACGTTTTTAAAATACTTTCGATGCATAACCGTTTCATAAAAGTTTTTTAAATTTTGAGAATTTCTTGGTAAAGTCTTATGTTTTACTAGAGATATATAAAATTAAATTTTAGACACTATAGCAACGTTTTAGAACATAACCGGTTCATAACCGTTTCGTAACCGTTTGACAAAATTTTGTAAAATTTATTAAAAAAACTATTTAAAATTATTCCTTTTGTTTATAGTACTTCCATCTCTAGTTTTTTTACTTCTTCTCACTTCTATATATTGCATTAAATTACTCGATTGTTGGTAATATGCAAGCGCAAACTCGTTTGCAACTTTCCAGTTTCTTTCTTCATGGTTGATTTAGTATCAGCTGTTGCGGTGTTATTGTGCTACAATTCAATTGACTTTGCTTTCATTTTTTTTTAATATTATGTTATTCAATTGTAATTAGGAAATTTGTGGTACTAAGCTATATCATAAAATTATAAAAAAATAAAACATTTTTGCCAAAATAATTCCACATAATATTCTAATGCAATTAAGTTTATTTAGCTCTGTTGTCAGTCTAATGGTAGCACGCTTACATAATAACTCAATGGGGGATATTTATATGATTTGTTTGTTAGATACTTTATTTTTTTTCTTTAAGCATTTAAGCATTCTCCAATGCTCTGTTATCTATCCTAATATAACGTTTGCGAAAATGAGTTTTTTTTCTTATCGCGGCGTGCGTGTCATACTTAAATAGCTTCGTCTTTTAGTATTATTTCCTTTATTTATTTGTTTCTTTTTTTTTTTTTTTTTTAATTTTATCTAATTTGTTTTATTTAAAAAGAAATTTTGTTCACGCTATTTTTACACTCGGAAACTAAGGCGCGCGAATAATTTGGCCCAAACATTATTTTGTTTATTGTGTAAATTTTTAAAAGGTTTTTTGAATTTTTTTTTTTGTTTTTTGTTTTCTTAGCATTTATTTTTGTTTCTATGGCAGTGGGTTAAGTGTGCCGGCAATGGACGCTGCATTTTTAAAAAGTGGTATAAATAAAATACATAATAAATGCAATTTATTTTTTTTTAAATATTTAAATAAAAACGTTTAACCATAAATGAAAGAATCTTTTTATTATCGTATAAAAGCCAGTGTCATTATAACTTCCCACGTAAAAATACCTGATATCTAGTTTATACATACATTTTGAGATACTCGAATTTCAAGAAATAAAAATAGTTTTAAAAATCTTAATTTTAGCTGTAATTTTATGACACTACAATAAACTTTGACAATGTTGCTTAGATTGGCAAACTTATCTGACAAATTCATAAAAAGTGAATTTCATGAAAAAGTGCTTATTAGGGTAAAACTTCAGAAAATAATTGAATCTCCACATTATAAACGACCTTTCATGATGTAGGTGACCGAGTATGATCTGATTTAAAAGATGATCTTCCTCGGTATTGCAATACAAATTCCTAAGTCAATGTGAAACATCATATGCCGGTTCATGAATGGTACAATGTTACAACCGTTATTGAAGTCTGAATCTCCAGTTTTTATTAGACTTCCAATCCTGCTTTTCCAATACTCGTGACATTTCTTATTAATCTCAAATGCAACAATTAACGCTTTCAAAATCGAATTAACGCTTAATTTTGTCTCGCCATTATGTTTAGGTCATTGCCCAAAACTTATCAACGTAGTGAGTGATACGTTCAAGTGTGCAATAAACTGAAAAAACAAAAAACGAACAAAGGCTTCCCTTTCGTTAATTTTGTATCTAATATAATAATAGATTTACAATCATCTTGTTAATTTGTGTCTCTGCCAAAATTGGAAAGAATGTTGCAGTCGAGAATGCTCGACTACGAGATACACTATACCTAATTTTTATCTGGAGATAACTTTTTATAGGGCCTTTAAGTTTAAGTGTTTCCATGTTAACCGAATGCTAAAATTTTGTTATGCTTAACAGAAAAATGGGCCAGACTAAATTTGGACTGGACAAAAAAGTATTCTAAAAATTGTAACATTATGGTAAATATGTATGTGGTGTATATCTTAAATGTTGTAGGGAGTTTCCCAAATAGTGAAATTTTATTGGGATTATCATAGGTGTACATCAATATAGAGTTCCTAGATCAAGGAAGAGAGAAGTTTTTCGGACAAAAACTCAAAATATTGAGGTAGGTAAGTATGAGGTATACCGCTTTAAATGAGTCTAGACAAATCCGTGAACACTTGACGAGAGTCCATATTTCAAATATGTTGGCTCTTTCTTCCCTTTACAGTCTCCGAGATACGGGAGCCAGATGAACAGACGGACGGATGGATCGATGGAGGGATGGATAGGAAGACATAGCTAGATCGACTATTCTGTTAATGATTGTCAAGAATATACAATAAATACATAGCAAAGGTATCAGCATCCTTTTACCTGTTACAAACATTTGCACAAACTGAATAGACCCTTTTCCATTGAGGTAGAGGGTATAATAAAATACCTAGAATTTAAAATCAAATAGAAAAGCAATTTTTTCTGTGGTAATGAATACTATAAATGAGCCGATTACGTTTTGGTTTGCTTTTTTTGTTTGTTTGAATCATCATCGTGACCAAGCCAATGTACTACCTACCGTACAACAATGAATGCTATATACTATATGTATCATATATACATATTATATTTTACTCTTAAATTGAGATGTCTTCCGAAATGGCGCCTGAGAGTGCAAAGAATGTGTTTTATTCTCACCTCAGTGCAATAATTTATCTTTTGGTTTAAATATTTTTATTTGCGTCTTCATTCTTTGTGGTAAACTATATACGAAAAATGTGTATAAAGGGTGTTTTTTTAGGCACATGTGAGTAATCGCTTGTAGCAGTCCTTGGGTAAAGATCTAGTTCTTATAAACTTTCTACATTCCAAATAAACACCCTTTATAATATTATATGATATACACAATATATACTATACATATAGTATATATTTTTATGGTACCATAGTCCGCAATTAAAAAAAGAACACGCGACAAACATTGTCGGAAAGGAGAATTTTTGCGTCATAAGTAGAACAGCAAGCAGCCACAGCACGCTTTTTGCAAGTGATCTTTACCATATTTAATGCTGTCGCTTGATCATTGGATGATTGGATCAATGAACCAACTCAGCACAAACAGTACGACATCGTCTATAAGTTGCGTTGTTCTGACGTTGTTTATAGGTCATTTAGGTTTATCAGTTAATTGTTGTTGATGTTAGTTGTGTAGTATGTTATAATTATGATTATGATGTCGGTATTCCAACTTTCATAAACTTTTTTTTATTACAAACAAATGAACAATTAGTGAATTTTAATTAATTTAATGTATCATTATTATTATTTTTATTATGTTTTATTTTGCTGGAGATTTTATTAATATTTTTTTTTTGTTTATCAAAATAAGTATGTATCTTTTGTGTTTACAATACGCCATATCGTAGGGAATTTCCATGCATAATTCGAATGTTTTTTTTTTTTTGTTGTTTATCATAATATTATTTTTCGTTTTAAGAACATCAATAATTGTTTGTTGTTTATTTGCCTTAAGCGCGAGATAGTAGGCGATTCTTTGAATTATGTGTATTTTTTTTCGAAAACTTTCCATTTCTTAAAATTAATTTATTTTTATTCTCACAAAAACAATATGTCCCTTGAACTTTGTTTATTAAATTTAAATAAATATTATTTTTCCGCTAAAAGATTTTTTTTTTGATAAAAAAAAAAGTATATAAGATTTCTCTGTGGCCTTGATGACGTAGGTATAAATAGATTATATGGTCCAGTCATTTTACTGAGCGATATTATTTTATGTAACAACATAAGCGTTATCTCTACCGCAAAAATTATAAGTTTTTGCTTTATAAACTTCTTTACTTCTTAATCTAGGAACTCCGATAAGAACCCCAATAAAATATACCAATTTGTTTAGGATCAAGAAAATTTTAGGTATGTATAACTCCACAATTTTCGAACTTTTTGTTACTTATAATGAATCCCAATTTTTATGTTAAACACAACGACACTCAATAAAAGACGAGTTAGATGTTTGGTTATAATCTCATATAATCTCAGATCAGTTTATAGATCTACCAACTCGGAGCATACTCTAACACCATTTAGATACATTTACATTTATTTGTAAAAGCTTGTGTGTCTAGATATCCCAAGTTCTAGTGCCACATGTATTGTTTTAATTTTTTTACTTTTGGTTTTTTTTCCTCCATTCCTTGTTTCAAATCTTTTATTGGTGTTGTTTTTATTATCAGTGGTGTCACTCAAAAATTTCTTTGTGTTTGGTTTCAAATCCTCTTGAGTTTTCTAGAGATTTGGCAAAAAGTAAAAGAAATAGGGAACTGGGAACGTAAATCAAATCGTAGGGGTACAACAGCGAGGACTACTACAGATACCCTGCGTATGCTACTCTTTCAGCTCTTTTTCGTTTCGCATCTGCTGTGTTTTGTGCATTTTCAATTATTATTTTTTAGACATTTTTACTATTTGCTGGGAACAATTTAAAAACATACTAAAAAATACCACTTTTTTTATCTTACCCAAAATGTATTGGGAAAAGCTGCAATCAGCTGTTTTTTACTTTTGTTTTTTGTTAATGTTAAAAAAGCAAAACATTTTTATGTGAGAAAATTAGAAAATCGGCTTATTAAATTAACCGAATACGCATTCGGCATTATTTTAATGGAATTTCAATTTTCTTGCATTATTTACTTTTAAATGTATCCGGTTTGGGGCTCATTGGTTGGATTGTTTTAACATAAATAGCGGACATAGAAACATCTTTACTGTTTTACTTATATATATATATATATATATATATATATATATATACATATATATATAGATAGAATATAGATATAATTTACGTGTAAAGAGCGTTACCGCATAACTTAACTTAAGTTGAAATTATTGTCTACTTTTTTTTTTATTTCATTACCATGTTGTGCTAGGTCTATCAGCTAAGTAGATATACAATATATCGTATTTTTTGCTCATTTGTAAATTGATAAATGTGTACATATACTCGTAAAAGGTTTATAATATAGATAATATTCATATTTTTGATATTTATGACAGCTGATGATTAGCACAGCTGACACGCGCTACCAAACAAAACTATAAACTATATCAAATAATTACGTCAGTTCTACCATTGCAAATTGTTTAGAATAAAATAATTTCTAGCTGATATTTTTCCAAACACTTGATCATGTACTATACTATATAGGCTATGTTCTATTTCCAAGAATCAAGAAAAATATTATTAAATTTATTTATTTCATCGAAAGATTGTTTTTTTTATTTTTTTATATTTGTTTGTTTAAAAATATTTTGAAACAAAAAAAATAATAATTGACTGCTCGGGTTGACTGATAGTCGTCATCCACTTGTATATGCCAATGCACTTCGTGTGGTAAAATAATGATAAGAAACTTGGTGCTACAGCCTTCTAGTCTGTTTGTCTGTTTTAAGGCTTAAGATAAGAATTGTTTTTTTTAAGACACTACACACGTAGTACATTAACAGTATATTTATTTTATTATAAAGTTTGTGACACTTGGTTAGGTTGGAATAGTACATTGAAAAATTGAATAAGAGTGATATACTCGTGATCAGCTTAACGAAACGTATCATTGAGTTAGCCCCATTTCTGTAACCCTGTGCAATTATTTTTAAACCATCGAAGAGAAAACACGAAAAAACAATAACTTCGGTTGAACCGAAGCTTAAATACCCGTCACACAAATCTTCAAAGAAATTATGTGTGATCATCAGATAGAGCTTCTAGATAGGATGGGTAGGGTCAATGGTCTGATACAACATAAGTTTATACACAATATTGGTATCAATATGCAGATATACAAATAATTTTCTTGAAAATATGATAAAATGAGAGGTTAGTTTGTAAAGGGCTATATGTAATACATAGTGGACTATCCTTACATAAGATGCCATTATAGACGTTTTACCGAATTTGGAGTAAATACATGTATAAATTTATACAAAAATTCGAAAATGGGCGGTAAGTTTGAATGGGGGCTATACATAACAATGGGCGTGGCACTTTCATTTTCGAACTTAGCCTAGTCGCTGCCGAGAAAAGCTTAAATTTAAAATATCCTTAAAACTAAGCGAATGAATCATATAGAGGCAATCAGAGAGACGGACAGACAGACAGACATGGCTAGATCGACTCTCATAGAGCTGATCAAGAATTTAAATTCTTTAGCGATCAGCAAAACGATTGAATCGATTTGTTTTGAAGATCGATTCTTTCCATTTTATCGATCATTTTGCACACAACTATCTATCTGTAAAAATGATATACATATTTGGTAATATTAAATTGAATAAAATCATGGAGTAAAATTTTTGAATATGGTGAAGTCAATATGTCAGTTTTAGCCTAGGTTTTAGTGCTATTTGTGCAGTTTTTTCTTTCTAAAAATTTTAGAAAATGTTTGAAATTATCATTTTTTTATTAGCGCATCCTATAAAGTATTAGGGATAGTTATCACAACAATTCGTTCATCTGACAAAGTTAAAAAATCTAAAAAAAAATATCATTGTGGATTTTTTAAGAATATTTTTATTTTATACACGTCACACATAGTTTGAAAGGTATTATCAATTTTTTGATTGATTGATTAATTTATTGGTTCGAGATTCCTAGTGTTACAAGTTATAACCTTAAAAGTAATACACTAGTCGCGTCAGAGATAAAGGATACATCGTAGACCACATAAAGTATATATATTGTTGATCATCTCGGCGAGACAAGTCGATCTAGTCATGTCCGTCCATCTGGCTGTATTGACCTGAAGTTCGAAGCTTAAGCTTTTCTCAGCCCTATGCAGTTAAAGTGTTAAAATCAAATTGCCACGCCCATTTTTACGCATAGCTCCGATACAAATCTAAAGCCCATTTTCGAATTTTTGTATAAAATTAGGTATTGTTTATACATCTAATATCGTCCTATATAACTATAACATAACATATAGCACTATACAAACTTACCTCTCTTTTTCTTATATTTTCAAGAAAATTATTGCTATATTGTCCATAAACTTGCGTTGTATCAGACCATTGACCCCCATCCATCCCATCTCAAATTTCTATCTAAGCCACTGACGATCACACTTAAACTATTTCAAAATTCGTATGACGTGTATGAAGAGTATTAAAACTTTGTTTACTTCAATTTTAAAATTTTTCTTGTTTTGTTTTCAATTCAATTATGATTCAAATAATTATCTTTGGCAAACAATATTTTTTTGTTTTGAATAGTTGACATATCCATTTTTCTTTATTATTATTATTTTGTTTTGTTTTTTAAGCTGATTGGATTTTACACTTTATCAATGATCTATGGCGTCCTTAATGTGCATATTTGAAAAGCAATGGAAAAATCTTCCATGACAAAGAGTGCCTTGAACTCCTCGATAATATGTGCCACTGCTGCTTGTGCTGTCCAACTATATACAACCAACCCATTACATAGGGAACATATATTATATATTTGATAGCCTTTGTCTACTTCAGATAAATTTTTTTTTACAACTCGGAATTGCCTCATCTTGTATCGAAATGAATGAAAGTTCATTAACTTGTGTAGCGCCTTGTAGCGCTTCTTTCCATGACTTTCCAATTTAATTTAATCATCTATAATATTGTATGCAATGTAAGTACACATGCATGCGCCGCTGACATATAAAGAAAACAATTATACAAAAAAAAAAAAAAAAAAAAAAATATAATAAAAAAATTTTTTTGCTTATTGCAGTTAAACTTTTATCAAAATGTCTTTAAAATAACAATGAATTGTCGTCTGTTTGGGTGTTGTTTGTTTCTCATCTTATGTTTATTCAAACTATATACATGAATATATTATATTGTTGAGCTAAGAAGTCATATAAATGTGAACACACGCATTTAATATCAATTATATCACATTTCTCGGGTGGGTTAATTGCCTTTTAATCTTCAATTGAATATAATTAAATATAATTGACGGATGTTATATATATTTACATGATGTCTGCTGAGTTTTAAAGAAGATATAAAAAAAATATTTACCAAAATTTTAAAATTGTTGCACTTTCATGAAGAATATAACAGAAAAGTTTTATTTTTCTTATTTTTAAATAATTTAAATCGATAACATATATCGATAAATCGATAAACCGATAAACCTTGTGAATAAGTTAAAGATGGCGCTGTCGTGTAGACAGTCATGTGTTTGTTGCATTTTATCGATAATACTATAACGAATTTATTTGTTATCGATTATTTTAAAGTTATCGGCAAAATTATCAGTTGCCTTAAAATGAATATTATAAAAATATTTTAGTATTTAAAAATATTCTAAAAGTTTAAGTGACATCGCCTGAGTAGACGAACTGTTAGTTTGTCCGAAAGTTTGTAACGCATTCAAGGAGTCATCTTAGACCCCACAAAGTATACAGTCTGTCAAGTAAAATGGTTTACAGCAATGTTTTCATAAAAAAGTATTTAAAAGTGTATTTTTGGTATACATGCAAAGTTTACCATCTAAATAAAAATGCAAGTGTTTTAATACTTTGACCAGCCACCTTCAGAATCAATAATGGCTTGACATCTCCGAGGCATACAATAGACCAGGTTTTCAGCAACCTCTTGTAAAAAATCAGAACAATCGTTATTACTAACTGCAGTTTAAACCGTACACTCTCTTACTTGTCAGACTGTTCATATATCCTTGATCAGTTCGACGAGACTAGCCTGTCTAGCCATGTATGTATGTATCTATGTATATCCCTCCGTCCGTTGGTCCATTTTATTTAAGATATTGACTTGAAATTGAAAACTTAAGCTTTTCTCAACCTTTGACCGTTTTAATGCTGAAGCCAAAGTATCGCTCCCATATCTTGGCATGGCTCCCATACAAACTTACCACCAAATTCGAGTTTATATAATACTCGTATATGAAAAAATGTTGACTTATAAAACTATTTATTAAATTATTGTAAAAATAATTTTTATATCAACCCATTTTTCAGTTTCAATTTAATACGATTTGATTAAGATCAGGCCACTGCAGCAAATAGCGCCTATTTAAGCTCACATCCAACTTATTGGCTTTTTCAAGCAAGTTGTTTGAAAATCTGTAATTGTAGCTCATACGCTCCTTTTACGAGAGCACCCAACACAGGGTCTACGATTTTACGACATTTTTTTATAACCGTTACAAATAGTGTGAAGGGTATATTCAGTTTGTCTGAAAGTTTGTAACACATTAAAGAAGTCGTCGTACAGCCCATAAAGTACATATATTCTTGATCAGCTCGATGATACGAGTCGATCTAGCCATGCCCGTCTTTCTGAACGTCTGTCTGTATATTTCAACGTGATTTACTCGGAGATTACTGGAGATATTTATTTAAAATTTTAAACTTAACGGCCAGGCCAAGTTCCAAAATGAAAGTTCAATTACTTGCAAAAATAGGATACATTTTTTTGAATCGCTTTTAGGGGCCATATCCACCTTTCTTTTATACCCACACATACACATAGCGTATATTTAGTTTGTCCGAAAGTTTGCAACGTATTAAAGGAGGCATCGGAGACCCCATAAAGTAAATATGTTATTGATCAGCTCGATGAGACGAATCGATTTAGCCATGTCCGTCTGTCTGTCTATTGCAATGCATTTTTCTCAGAATGTTTTTAAGATATTGTCATAAAATTTTAAACTTAAGCTTTTCTTGCTCCTAGGCAGTTTGTGTGTCATAATCAAGGTATAAAAATAAGTATTATTTATTAATATATTCACTCTAAACTGTGTAAAAAACACTTCTTATGTCATCCAATGTCCAATCCAAGGTGCCACGCTCATTTTTAGGTTTAGCCCCCCTAAAAACTTACCGCCCAATTTCGAGTTTTTTGTATGAAAACATATGTTTATATTTTCTGAATGAACACTACCGATATGGTAAGGATCGGGCTAATATAACATAAAGCCTCCATACAATTTTGACCAAATTCATCGTGAAATTTTATCTGAGCACCTGGTGAAACTATAAAAAGTGTTGTGTAACGGGTACTTCAGCTTCGATTCTACCAAAGTCAACGTGTTTGCTTGATTAATTTGGGCTCGAGTTGAGCCCGTACCCGCGCCTATCTTTAGCTTGTTTATACAATATTAAATTAGTTCAAGCTGAATGAATTCTAACTGTAAACAAAAAAAAAAAAAAATGATAACCATTTCACATCAACAACAACAACAACAATAAAAAAAGTCATTATAAAATCATTAACACCAATCGAGAAATCGGCAATATTTTGAAAATGTATTTTTAATCATAATTCGTATTTTTGTCACATATTTTCTTTAAAATTTTCATTGTAACATTATAGGTGGACAATGTAACCATTGTATTATTTTTAAATTCTCCAAAAATGCACCTTGAAAGTTGTAAGTACGCTTTGGCATATATAACATAGTCCAAAGTGGGCTTCTTGGATTGACACGAATATTCTGCATAACATAAACGCCTTTGAGCATTGGACAACTAAATGAATAATTACTCTGTTTAAGCATATTATCCGTAGCAGATTTAAAAATGGAACTTGTTTAAACATGGCCTGCAAATCACAAAGTCTTGTGGTAATATTATAAATTGTCTTTGGTTTCTCCTTATAGTTCCTTTGTATAATACACAAACGTGTTACGGGCGCCGGAATCTCTTTGTTGATTGTTGTAACCGAAGTAACGCCGCCCTGCGTAGAGAATGTCATATTAACAATAAAATTCGGAGGCTCATCGGTCCAGGCGGTATCAATAAAAGATATTTGATAGCAAAAATTCTGTATTTGAAGAAATGAAAACTGTTATTAAAATTGTTAAACATTTTAGCTAAAATTCTGTTGTTACCTCTTTGCTTTTTATTAATTTTATCGCTACAAAAAGTAGCAATAATATTAAATTGAAATTGTTTGCTGACATCTTGTACACTTGGGGGAATCAAATAATATCTTTAAAATATTTTTTTAAAAACAGCTGCTTAAATAATAATTGCATTAAAAAAAAAAAAATTTTAAAAACAAAAATTTAGTCATTATAATTAGAATACGATAGAATTAATACGATTAGAATGTAGTAAACATAGTAATTGAAATTTCGCGAAATTATGACATATTATTAAATATACTGTAGACTATACACTAAACTACAAAATATATTAAAAACAATTTCCCTCGACAGCCAAATACCCTGTACCCAAATCTTTATGTACCTTAAGTTTAGTCGTACCTTAGTACCATAATTTATTGTATTTGATTTTCAAAAAATGGGAAAAATTTGTATGGGAGCTCCAAAAAATTTATTTTTGTCCTACCCAAATTGGAAAATTTCATTGGGATTTGATTTGCCCTCTAAAATGGGTCTAGAGAAAAGCCGAGGCCTCAGGATAGTCAAAGTTTCAAATAAAATATGTCTTATAGTCTCTGAGAAAATCGTTTTCATACGCCAGACAGCATGACAGATAGACGGACGGATAGACGGACATAGCTATATCGACTCTCCAATCAATGCTGGTGAAGAATATATATACTACTGTGTACAAGGTGTAAAATGAAAAATCTTTATTTATTCTTGTAAATCAATTTCATCCTCTTCAAAGTAATCCCCTCCCCGATAAAATACACTTATGCCAACGTTTTTTCCAATCCTCGAAACATGCGAAATAGTCCCTTTCCGGTATAGCCATCAGCGCCTTCTTCGATTCAGTTTTTATCTTCTGAATCAACTCGAAACGCATTCCCCCGGAGTGTTCTCTTGAGTTTTGGGAATAGCCAGGGATCACACGGAGCCAAAACAGGCGAACACGGTGGTTGTGGAACGATATTGGTTGTATTTTTGGAGAAAAAGTCACGTAGAAGCGACGCTGTTTTTTAAGAAAATTCACCATTTTTAATACCAATCGAGAGTTGACACGTTTTGACAGAATTTGTAGCGTCTGAAATTATGAGGCCTTTTCATTATTAAATAATTTTGAGTTTGTGAAGACGTCGTAGACCCCATAAAGTACAATATATAGGTATATTATTGATCAGCTCGATAGGACGAGTCGATCTAGCCATGTCTGTCTGTCTGTTTATTTCAACGCAATTTACTCGGAGAAATTTTAAACTTAAGCTTTTTCTCGGGAACGACCAGGTCAAGTTCGAAAATGAAAGTGCCACGCATTATTTACCCAAATTGGGTAAAGCACTTCAAATATCATCCAATATCAAAACCAAGGTGCCACACGCATAGGCATAGGCTCCACACAAACTTATCGATTATTTTAGAATATGGAATATGGAATAATTGTAAGTTTAGCTTTAAATTTAAAAACAATAAACTTGATTTGAATCAGACCATTGACCTCCTCCCATCCCATCTCGAAGTTTTATCTAAGTCACTGATGATACACATAAACTATTTAAAAATACGTGTGACGGGTACTTTAGCTTCGGTTCCACCGGTTTTTTTATACTAACTTTTGAACCTGTAGGGGAAAGCAGCTGGACCCCAGCCCATACCTGGTTACGTCTATGGCTGTTGGTCTCTTTCAAAGTAAGCAGTTTCCTTCCACATTATCTAAGCTCCTAAGTCACCATAGTTCCTCTTAGCAAATTTATAAAGTTTTTTGTACTTTTATTTCATTTCATTATAGCCGCCACACATAGTGTGGGAGGATATTTTCATTTCCAAATCATGTCTTCGATTCCATGAAAATATATCAATTAAATTTATTCCAAACTGATGCGTTCATTGTTTGCCAAAATTCACGAATCTTACAGAATGTTTTGAACTTAATGAATGATCTCTATCGAATAATATGGATGAGATAAGCAAATGATTTACTGGTCTACACTTAGACTTTAGAATCATCGACAAGTAGTAGCACGACATAAGTAGTAAAGCACTTGTTATGAAATAGTTTTGAGTAGTTTTACAAGGCGATGTGATTATCAGGCAAAGACTTGACAATTTTATTGAGTTAGCAAAAAAAAAACCTTGTAAAGTTACAAACTTATGGGCTTATCAAACAAAATGATGTAGCATAAATGGGGTGCGTATATTATCATTATCGACTGAGACAAAAAAATTGATAAGTTTATCAATTTTTAAATTTATGATTTGTTTTTTTTATTTTATTCCGTATACAAATCTAATACTTTTTTTTAATAAAATATTTCAAATTTCTGCGACAAACGCAATATTTCACCAATTTTCTTAATAATAGACGCATTTCCAGTATTATTGGATAGAACTGTTAAATTCACATCCTTAAAATCATCTGGTAATGTAGCATTCTCGGCCAATATAACTTTTGTCATAAAAATTGCATGTGGTACCTGTATATATGCAACGCGTTTGACTTCAGCTAAAAAGCTAAAAAAAAAAATTATTGAATTAAATATTTCTATGCACTTCATAAATACAATACTTACCTCTCCCAAGAATAAATACTGGTATCAACCTGAACACTCTTTAAACTCGCGATAAATGCTTCATAATAACTTTTAAGAAGACTTGTATAATTTTGCTCTAAAACGTCTACATCCACACTCGATAAGAGTACAAAGATAACGTCATGTACAATCGATTCGTATTGTGCTAATTGAAAATCGACCAATTTCAATTTTATAGGACTGCCGTCGTCTGCTATAAATAGATAAGATAAGCTTTAAATTAAATCGGTACATATGTATATATATATTTTTTTTTATATATAATATTTACCATATTTAAACATAATATTATTAATCCATAAATCACTGTGTACTATCGAATTATATGGCGCATCATTAATATCCGAATCATGCTCCGTAAATTGATCATATAATTGAAACAATTCTTCTAAGCGTTCCAATTCTTTTGCACTAATATTCGGTAATGCACGTATATCCTTAAAGACATCCTCGTAGAGACCATTTTTTTGCTTCGTCGCCAATAGTTGCATTCATATTAAATTTACCAAAATATGGACGTACATATTTATCATAAATTTCGGGTTTTTTAATGCGTAATGCTAACGGTAGCGCATGATATTCGGCAATAGATTTCAATAATAATAGACTATGTGCCAAATCATAAGGTTTCTGACGTTCACCCGATTTATAACCCGAAATTTGTACATTTTCTTGCACCAAGACAGCATCACGATCAACTTTTATTGCATCCGAATTAAGTGATATACGTGAACCATAATATTTGGGAAATCCATCGTAGAGTTCATTTTCTGCAATGCCGGCTTCACGTTGTAATTTTTCGATTTCGGGTGCTAAATATTGATAAACGGTATTTTCCGAAATACATGTGCGTTCCGGTGCAAAAATTTGCCAATATAAATCATTTGTTACCGGTGGCAATTTAGCTATTAGCGAACGTTCTTCTGTTGTACCATTTTTATGCTTGAGCATAGCACTGATCAAGAGCATAACACTGCCATAATTATCACCCGGTTTTGTTAAATATTTACTCGTATATGTCTCAAGTTGTGCACCATTTAAATGTGGCTCAATAACATGCGACAAATCTATTATTTTGGCACCTCTGACATTTTGCATTAATTTAAATTTTATTTGTTTTTCTTTTTCTTCTAATTTTTCTAAAATTAATTCACAATTTGCCACCTGTTTTAGTTGGCATGTGCTCTAGTCGAAATCGTACGTTGAACTGATCGTGAAATTATTTCGCATTTTTAAAATAGTTCTTACGCTATTTTCAAACGATAAGCATGATACGTAATTTTCAATTAAAGTGTGACAACAATACTCGTACTACAAATACTAAAGCTATACATAGTGTATACATAGTGTATAGTATTGTAGCATACAGATAACATTCAAATTACCATTTTAAATTTATTTTGTCTTCATTATCAGTGGCATCACTATTTTAATCAAAATTTAAGTGATAACTCAAACACAAAAATTACCCGTCATTCCTCATAAATTTCGACTAAAGATATATATTTTGTCTGGACTATCATGGCAAACATAAATAAGTTATCAGTGTTTAGATTTATTTCGACAAATTTCTTAGCCACAGTGAAAAAAAGTTGTTGATCATTGCCGAAAATTTGAGCAATTTTCACCGATACCTCGAGACTCGAGTGTTTTCATCAAATCCTTAGGGTAGCCAATTTTTTTTAATATTTCAAATTTCGATTAAAAAAATTCAAATTAGCGACCAGCCAAACTGAAAATTAAACCTAATAATAGCCACCAGAAAACAATATTCAATACAAGTAATGATATATTCAGCAGTAACCATCCCAGGAATGTTCAATTCATAAGGGGACTTTTTGTTTTAAATCATGGAACACGTAACGCCATCTATTGAAAGTTGATAACATTAGAAAGGTTCAGGTCTCACCTTTCAAACACAGCCCACTTCATGTAAATTGGTTGACAGGTTAAAAGTTACTCGCTTTTTAAGAAACAGTGATCCCATCTCAGCCATGGGTTCTTTATAAATATGGATTGTTATTATAAGCCATTTTTAATAATAAAATTTCCTAAATTTGTAAGGAGGCTATGCCTAACAATGGGCGTGGCACTTTTCTTTTAACACTTTAACTGCTTAGGTGTGAGAAAAGCTTAAGTTTGGATTTTATCTCAATATCTTTAAAACTGAGCAAATGAAAGGTGTAATTACAGACAGACAGAGCTAGATCGACTCATCTCGTCAAGCTGATCAAGAATATATATGGGGTATGATGCCTCCTTTAAAGCGTTACAAACTTTCCGATAAATTGAATATATCTGTTACACACTATGTGTGACAGGTATAGAAATAATTTTAAAACACGTACAAACGTACACACTATAATTTCAATTTATTCTTAATGCAAAAAGAATTCAATTGTTTTTTTTTTTTTTGCATACACTACTTGTTATTTTTCATCGAATGTGTGGGCTATGCAAACAATTTGCTCAACACAACGCAGCAGATCACAACGAAAACGATCACGTCTGATAATGATAAACGAATCGTTTAATTGAACAATTTTACTTAACACACACACGAACTTTTAGTTGACAATGATTTTAGTTTTTAGAAGGTAGGTGCTTGTTGTGCTATTGTGACATTATTCGGGAGAGGTAGTAGCAGGAATTGGGCTTTTAAAAAGTCCGACAATATTATCACCTGGTTCTAAAAGTTATGTCACCAATAAATACCGAAAGCACAACTTGAAACAACCAAAAAAGGCGTGTCGTCAGCGTATGTGGCAGCAGGAATAATTGGAAAATCCGTCAATAAGATATTCTGAGACATTTCTTACATCGGGGATACATTCTCAGCACATTTGTCATAAAATTTTGTAAGACTGCAAGATTAAGTAATTAGATGATGAATGCCAGCCACAATTTCAACTTCAAAAACTTCAGCAGAGGAATATTATTTTCCCATCAAAAGCCTCCAAAATTTACTTAACCAATCGATAACGCTGTTCATGAGTCATATGGGAACGCTTGAAACCAAACTGCTGATCTGAAATCGATCCATCTAAGTACATGCAGAATTGGAAATAATTGACGCAAAAATAGTCTCTCAAATAATTTGGAAAACAATGCCAACAAAAAAATTCAACTAAGTTCGAAACAATTTGATTTTTATACGTGTTGCACATAATGTGAACAGGTATTATCAGTTTGCCGGAAAGGAGACTTTGTAGACCCCATTAAGTATATGTGCATATGTTCTTGATCAGTCGTATCCATCTGTCTGTAGTTACACGTTTCATTCGCTTAGTTTTGAAGATACTGACTAGAAATTTCAGGCCTAAGCAGTTTGAGTGTTAAGAACAAATTTTTAGGCATATCAACATTAAAATGTTCGAGTTTTTTAAATGAAAAAAAAGGGATTATTATAGCCGCCACACATAATGTGAAGGGTATATTCAGTTTGTCTCATAAAGTATATATATTCTTGATCAGCTCGATGAGACGAGTCGATCTAGCCATGTCCGTCTGTCTGTCCGTCTGTTTATTTCAACGCGATTTACGGAGACTACTAGAGATATTTAGCTGAAATTTAAAACTTAAGTTTTTCTCGGTAACGACCAGGTCAAGTTTGAAGTATGAAAGTGTCACGCCCATTTTTAGGTATAGCCTCCATACAAACTTACCGTTTTTTCGATTTTTTGCATGAAAATAGTTATTGTTTATGCATATATTCACTCCAAATCGGGTAAAAACATTTCTAACGTCATCCAATGTCAAATCAAATATGCCACGCCTATTTTTAGGTTATCCCCCATACAAACTTACCGCCCATTTTCGAATTTTTGTATGAAAATGGTTATTATTTAGAATGTATTCAATGCAAATTGGGTAAAAACACTTTTAATTTCATCCAATATTAAATCTAAGGTGCCACGACCATTTTTTGGCACAGGCCCACACAACGTTAGTTGTGTTCGACCATTGACCCGGTTCCACCCAATCTCGGAGTTCTATTAAAGCCACTGATGATAACACATTTAAAAATACGTGTGACGGATATATTAGCTTCGGTTTTACTCATATAATGCTTGCTTATGCAGAGACCACTTTGACAGCAGAGACCAGTTGTATGCTCATCTTAAAACTTTTGCATGGATTATTGAGCCATCAAAACTTACTTTTTTGTGTATTAAAAGTTTTAAAAATCGAGGTCCTGAAACCCGGCATTTTTGCATAGGCATTGCCGAGGCTCTTTACCACCAATTTTTGGGTATTTATATGAAAAATGTTTATTTTTGAAGCGACTTATTTCAAATATGGTCAAAAAATTTCTTGTGGCAACCCATGATCTCAGTTTGACACATGATTGAAGTATGTTCATTGCAGTATATAGTATAGTATATAGTTCGAATCGTTTGACGAGTATTGAAGCATCGGTTCCACCGATTCTACATTTCGATTTAGATCAAAATAATAAACACTTTGGTGTTCTCCTTTTTTCTAGGTTCATTGCAAATGGGTGATTTTTTTATTTAAAAAAAAATTATCATTATTTACGGTCCCTGATCAAAACACAAATTCATCATATTCTGACAAGTATTTGAGAGAAATGAAATTCAATATACGGAATATTACTGGCTATAGTGCATAGGGACCCGAGGAAACCCGGTAGTTCAGTTAGTATAAAAAAAAACATGATCTATGAAATATGTTTAACAACAGTTTTAATTACTTTTGGAAGAAAGAAACTACATACTATGTATGTATGTATTTGAAATTTGTATCGAAAAAATAAACGTTCTTTACCTGTGGAAATAAGCTAATGTAGTACACAAGTACAGCCTTTTTTTCAAGGTAATAAATTTACATAGATCATAAAACAATAAATCATTTTTACCTGTAATTCGTTAGTCATTAACGAACATATGTTTGTATAATTAAGCAACTCAACAAAAGAGTAAGTATTTAAAGAGAAACTAAAAGTAAAAATACATCAGTTTGAATTCCAAGCTCTTGTAGTAAAGTCGAGTTTTTACTTCTGGTACCGAATTTTCGTGCTTCACATAAAAGTAGGTCATGGTCTAGCAGCAAAATACAGTGTTAAAAAAATTATAATTATAAAAAAAAAAACAAAATTTATAAAAAAAAAACTTTTATTTTTAGATAAAAATTGCAATACTTTACGTTACAAGAAAAGTATTTAAATTTAAATAAACCGTCAATTTTTAACACTGGGATTTTCTAGTGTGTTGTGAAAAAGCCAAACTCTGGTATTTTTACGCTGTTCAAGACCGATTTTTTAAAATCGATAAATGCGCATCGCTCATAAGCAACAACACAATATAATAAAATAATAAATAATATTATTTTGGTGTTGTTAAAGAATTATTTTCGAATATATAAAATATACCAAAACAGACAAACAAAATGTGGACTCAACAACAAGTTGCCCAATTCCAAATGTTTGTGATGGAGCAAAAACAATTACAACAAATGGCTGTTGCAAACCAAATAAACATGCCAATGCTGCCACCGCATATGTTGCAAGGAGCCTTAATGACTGCAGGAAATAATCCTGCAATAAATCTAACGAATGATAATGTACAAAAGGAAGAGCTCGATGAAGACGACGAGTCACTGCGTACGCTTTTCTGTGGCAATCTGGATGAACGTGTTACCGAGGAAATGCTTTATGAAATTTTTCTGCAAGCCGGGCCAATTGAATCAGTGCGTATACCGAAAGATCGTAGTTTTGGTTTTGTGCACTACGTGCATCTCTCAGCGCCTATCTATGCTATGCATTTACTGCAAGGTCTTGAACTATTTCGTAGACGTGTTATAATAAAATTTTGTAATTCTGATAAATTACCACCAACAAATCGCTTTAAACTGCCACCGGGTTTGGAGGAGCAATTCGGCAATCTAAATCATCAACAACAACAGCAGCAACAAACGAAAGGATACGGAGGCGCGTCTGGTAACCCATTTGCGCAGGATCTAAGAAATTCACTAGATATGATGCCGCACCGTGGACGTAATTCATATCATGATACAAAGCCTTACGCAGGACGCCAACAAAGGCGCAGCGATGGCACACAAGATCGCTTTAGAGATCGTGATCGCGATAGAGAACAACGCAATCATCATCATCGTCGCTCAGATCAGCGCAGCGGTGGCTATCGGAGATAATAGAAGTTACTTCTGTATGAGACACATTTTTACGTTTTATTGTAATTATAATTTATTAATTATACAAATCTTAGAATTAGAACATTTAGTGAACATATAACATATTTCGCTATACATATACATACATGTAGATTTAACTAAACAATTTTTGTAGTATAAAATCTAATTTTAAGACTTTGTACAATTGATGCGCATACAGAATGAATGAATGAATTTGATGTACAAAATGAGTGCTACTCGCCAATATACAAGAACAACATAAATCCTTAAAGCGTAGTCCTCCATTTGTCCATTTAACGTGAAATATTTCTGAGCGTTTTCTCAATGTTGCGATACGTACGCTGCGGTATTATATCGGTCAGTAAACGATTATAGTTTGGATGTTCGGAGAGCGAACGAAATATGGATTTAGCATAGCCACGCGTTTCCAGACTACCTTCCAGCAACAGATTTGCGCTGACCGTAAAAAACTTATCACGATTATCACGTCCCATATTATAGATACGTTCACAGCCGAGTCGTTCAACTAAGCGTAGCAGTAGCTTCGCTGTTGTGGTGCGTACCAAAGCGTTCTGATGTTGTACACCTTTCGTAGTTAGAATTTGTAAAATTTTCGTGGGCTGCAAACCATCGCACATGGATTCGAGTGCACGCGTAGCATCGGCGCGTATAAAACGATTAGTATCTGCAGTACGTTGCAACAAAGCGCACACCAAATCATCACATTCTGTCTCCAAATATTTAGCTTTAAGTATAAACAACTCCGCTGCGGCTTGACAGGCAGCACGCGCCACTTGCGAGCGTAGATTGCGTACGGTACGCGTCAGTTGTATGCAAACCATATGCATTTGATTTTCTAATTGTTCCGAATGAAAACGCATCAGACGTACCATGGATTTTCAGTCCCTCCATGTTAATCTCCCAATTGGATGAGTCAAGCTGATGAAATGCTTGAAACAGTGCCTCACGTGGTTTCTCGAATTTGGCCATATTTTGTGGAAATAGCTCAGGTTGTGGCATTTTAATGGCTTGCTTCACCGGTGAAACGCGTCGATGATTACGCAGAAAATATGAAGATTTCGATTTTTCCTTGAGCGGTGTATGCGTTGCGTCTTTCAATGGTATTGCGCCGCCTATAGTTGTAGCGCTACCATTACCATTCAGCTGTGAACTTGTTGATGAGCTAAGCTCAGTGCTGTTTGTATCCAACGAACCTTGTTTTGAGTGTGGTCGCTCATAGCTCAAAGTCTAGCGAAATGCTGCGCACATGTGTAGCTAAAGCAGTTGCAGCAGCAGTAGCACCATCGCCTGCCGGTGGTAGTGGTGTGCGTGAAATGGGCATTTCGTAATTTATATCTTTTGTATTAGCTGTTTCCAATGTTTCCTGCGGCAACGGCGCCGGTTGCTGTATTTCTTCAACTACAACAAAACTGCTATTGTCCTCTAATTCCTCTTCGATGACCAATGATTTAGTGGATTGTGCACGTGATAGCGTTTGCGGTGTTGTGTCCTCCAATTGTGTTTTAATACTTTCCGATTTACTATGCAGACTATTCAGGCTTTCGTTACGTTTCAATGTCGGCTGTTCGGTGATAGTCTCTTCTTCGGTCTCTAGATCATCCACTACCAGGACACCTAGTAAACGTGCTTCAGTCTCTTCTGCTATAGCTGTCTGCTGCTCTTCTGCTTCACTGCTGTGTGATTTTTTTGTATTTGCCGAGTTGGTCGCTGTTGTTGTTGTTCTGCTGCTGAAGTATTTGTCGGATCGTTGTTGTTTATAATCGCCTCAGATTCTATATATTTTTCGTACGTTCTTTCGCTGCCGTTGCTTGATTTTGCTGAAGCTGTAGATTTTTGCGAATACGCCAAGGATTTTGTAGAAATAGGTGAACCCGTGTTATGCTCAAATTCTTGATTTTGTGTTCTTGTTGTGTCTTTCTTTGGTGTAGCTTCTAAATTTTTGTTCGATTTGGTACTGAAATTAAATTTAAAAAAAAAAGAAAACGAATGTAATACCTCTTCGTTATGCTGATCTTAATATTTTTAAACAATCTTTTTTTACAATCTTAATTCTCAAAATATATGTAAATATAAAAAAAAATGATTTAGAAGGAAAAGCACTCTGTTCTTTTATAAAATATATTTTGAATGAAAACTTGACACTTGTTCCATAGAGACAATTTGAAAAATTAAGTTTAATATAGGAGCTCTTCCGTCAATGCCAATACCAAACTTTGTATACAATAACAATTTGAACAGGATCGGGCAACTGAATCGCATAGTCCTTATATAGGTTGTTCCAGAATTGACGCCATTCGCGCAGTAAAGTGCTGGTAACCATCAAAAAAATAATAATTTAACAGCTAAGAGTTTAGGGTTAGTAAAAATGGAGCGTTACACGATAGAATACGTTGCGGTAATTCTGGCACTTAGGGCAGACCTGGAACACCTTGCACAAACTCACTTCACATTTTTTCAAGAAAGTTTTGGTAACTGTAGTTTAAGCTTTAAATTTGGCTTATGTGTGTAGTGAAAAAAAAAATGGGTGCGCTCACCCCCTAGGATTGTTCTATATCGAAATAAGATAACCCGTATTTTTTTTTTTTTTAATTGAATTAAATTATTGGTGTGAGTCAAGCCAACAAGTCGTTCATGAAGCACCATTACACCCTCAGAAACACACTGTTTGGTGTTCATGGTATGGTGGCATCATCGGGCCGTACCTTTTCAAAAATAAAGAGGGGTGCACAGTTACATTAAAGGGCAAACGTTATAGTGCAATGTTGACCAATGTTACGTTAAGGTTTACGCCAACAAACCAGCAACAATTAATGCGCTTGAGTCTAACATTCAAGCCTCTATTGCTGTTTTGGAAAGATCGTATAAGCCAGTGCATGAAATGTCGTAGTGGTCACCTAAACGATCCAAATCTTTGTATCCTTTTTTTTTTCCGTTTCAAATCCCCTGTCTATCTGTCTGTTGCGAGGTGATTCATTCGGTCAGTTTTAAAGATGTTGAGCTGAAACTTGAAGCTCAAGTTTTTAGTAGTTTGTATGTTAAATTCAGATTGCCGCCCATTCTGAGCTATAGCTAAAAAATTTATGCATGTATTCACTCAAATTAGGTAAAATACTTCTTCTGTCATCCAATGTCGAAACCAAGGTGCCAAGCCCATTTTTAGGCATAGCCCCATAGAAACTTACCGCCCATTTTCGAATTTTTGTGTGAAAATAGGTATTATTTATGAATGTGTTCAGTTCAAATTGGGTAAAAATACATCTTATTCCATTCTATGTACACACCAACGATATGGTACGAATCAAGCCATTATAGCGTATAGCCCTATATAAATTTACCTCTCATTGATATTCCACATATTGTCTCTATTTTTAACTGGAGTTATATCAGACCATTGACTCCGATTCTATCCCTCTCGAATTTCTATCTAAGCACTGATGATCCAACATGAACTCTTTAAAGATTCGTGTGACGGGTATTTAGAAAAGAAAATGATTTTCCTTGTTTCAATTTTAAATTTAATTTATTGGTAAGGTGTTCCTAGCGTAACAAGTATTAGCCTTTTAAATTATTACATTAGCAACAAAATATATCCTATCGTTTTTTTTTGTAAAACCCTTTATATGCTAATTATATGAGCCCCATAATAGCTTCCCATATGAACCATAGCACTTATCGAAGTTGAAATTGGATCATCGACGTTCTCACTTAGGGGTATAAAAATTGTTATAATTGCTACGATTTCAACAAATTAAAGTGTTTTCTTGTTCTTTTAATACAAATTTGCTGTAGATGATCAAATAGAGCCACTCAAACTATTTGGCACTATTTTAGTAAAGGCTATCTCATAGCAATCTTACTCAACTGCAATGTCTCAACTACTATTTTTTATATTTGTACACATATATCTGTCATTAAATACTTACATATTCTCAGCGAATAATTGCGTCTCAAAGGCCGGTAAATTTTTAATCTCTTCATCAATACTAAATACATACAAATCACGGTCTGCTGTATCGACCATATCAATACTTTTGCGGCAATTGTTGCAATTGTTCTTTTCATTTTTATCAAAATGATGATGTTGTTGTTTTTGTTGTTGTTGTTGATGATCATTATCAGTAATCGATATTTTGTCGTCGCCATCGTCCGTCTGTTTAAAGCAACAACAAGTGCCACAAGAGCCGCATAAGTTGCGGCTTATAAATTGCGGCAACATTTGAATTGTTGTGGAACGTGCTGTATTCAGCTTTTCCAAAATCGTAACGCCGACTGCACTAAGATATGTGCGTGCACCTTCCAATATGCGATTTGTGTCATCCAAAGGATGACAATTGACGCTGCAGCAGCAAGAGCAGCAGCGACGACAACAATTGCAATAATCATTTTGCATATTTAAAGTAATTTTTATAAAACACAAATGTAATTATTTTTTTTTATTGCTCCGTGTTTTCTTCACAATCGAAATTTTCTTTTTAATATATTTAATTTGTATTGAGCATATTTAATTTTTCTATGATTGCAAAAGTTCTATGAATCGTAGTCCTCGTCGTAGTCGTCGTCATCGTCGTCCGGCGAAACATTGCAAACTGAGTATTCAGTCCGTCTGTGTGCAAATGTTGACCATTTGGCGCTAGACTAGACCTAACCAACGAGAACTTAACTTGATTTCCATAAAAAAAAAACACGTACCACAAACCATCCCATACCACCCCACACCACAGTAACGACATGCAAAGAAATAGCAAGAAATAAAAAAAATAGAAGAAATTCCGTTGGGGTAAATTGAAAAAAAAAGAAAAGTTGCAAACGAAAAACAGGACACTCGTTGTAGTTTTCGCCACGTCCACGTCCACCACGTTCACTCGGTATAACTTGACAATTGCGACTCAGCATGTTTGGCAAAGTAGTCGGTTTTCCTTTTTCCATTTTTCTATTTTTTTTTTTGTTTATATTTTTTAAAGAGTCTTGGTATGGAAATGGACTTTTCATTTAACACGAACTTTTCAAATGCACGAATACGTGTATACGAAGTAGCCTGCTTACTTTCTTTTGCCTTAGTCCGCTGTCTCCCACTGTCCGCTGTCCATGCTGACTAGCCTAACCTAGACCAAGCTCTCAGTAGTCTATACGTCTTCGTGTATACGTCTTTTGTTTGTTGTTAGTACACTATGTGAACTCTTATGACATTTCTTATTAATGAATTATTTAGAAATGTGTCGATGTCGTTCGCTCTTACATTTTTATTACTCTCACTTTTTTTGTGTGACTCTTATTTCTTTATTTTGGTTTGATTTCGTTATTATTTTGCAAATAATTGATGAAAATTTATTGATATATTTTATAGCTTTGTCTTGATGATTATTTTTATTAGTTTTTATTAATTGAGTTAGTCGTAAACTAATTGATTTTATGGGTCTTAGCACCTGCTTTTTTCTGAGAAAAGCATTGGTTACACAGAAATTATTATTTTCTATAATATGATGAACTGATTCTTATTGTTTAGGTTGGAGTTTAGACAAACTTGTTGTTTGAGTACTTGTTTTTAAATTTTTTTAGCGATACACCATAAGTAAACTATGATCAGTTCGAAAGTTTATTAATATTCCCAGCCATAGAAAAATGTGGAACGACTGGAATACTAATCTTCCCAAGGACACAACGTAGCAATTTGGTGAGGGCCTTCTTTAATTTTGGGAGCAAGCGATTGCAGTGTTTGAAAAACTATTAATCAAACAATCAACAATCAAACGGAAAACTAGTACCTGCTGCAATTCAAAAGAAGAGACTACAGACTGCTGGTAGACATTCTGACAGGTCATTCCTAAGAGGTCGCTCACGCGAAATAGCTATGTATAAAGAACACAGACGGCTGTAGAGAATGAAAGGAGAAGGGACCCTCGGAGTCTCTGGAACAGCGCTTTTACAGCTATCCCATCTCGCATTGCTGGAAAAAAAGGCTAGCAGAACTCTTTATAACCTCAACCAAGTATCATATTCTAAACATGGGTTGTCGTTAAAAGTGGGTTTACCTTTTTTGACGTAAGATAGGTAGATGGAAGTGACTATGGGACTGTCTCAAGCAAGTAGTACATTAAGCGCCGTTTTGATGTCACTTAATCTCCAAAGCGGCATTATGCCAAGAGCTAGTTCTGACTCATTATAAACAGCCCGTGCAGTTAAGGAAAGTGCGAAGTTTAAGGGGGCAGATATTGGACAGTTCACCTAGCGAGTTGAGCTGCCATTTCCCAAGTGGCCGATTCTGTGTGATCTAAGTGCGGGACAGGTGCACAGAAAGTGCTCCAGCGTTTCTGTTGCGTCTTCTTCCTTGCAACTTCTGCCTGTTGAATGGGACTCCTAGTCTGGCCTCATGCTTCCCGATGGTCCAGTGTCCCGTTATGGTAGCAGTTAGTCTAGCGAGGTCTTTACGTGAGTTTTCGAACAGTTTGTTTGAGTGTTTTGAGTCTAAATTAGGTCAAATCATTCTAGCTTTCCTGCAGCTGTTCAGATTTGACCATTTAGTATAGACCAAATTGGCGAAGTGGTTGCTAATGGCAGAGATTACTGCACCCATTGAAGTCTCTACCGGTTGGGAGACGCTAGCTGATCCCTCCCTGGCCAGTAGGTCTGCATGCTCGTTTCCGGGGACAACACTGTGCCCCGGAACCAACGCGAGGATAATAGAATTTTGGTGGCTAGCTTCGTTCAGCCGCTTTCTAGAGAGAATCTAGAGCCTTTATTGCAGCTTGACTGTCCTAGAAGATGAACACCGATCTGTTGCGGACGTTCAGCTCCACAAGCGTCTCAAGAATAGCACCGCTTGGAAAACACTGCAGAGACCCGGGAGTCGTAAAGATTTCTCAATACCCAGGTGTCCTCTGAGTATCACAACACACCGCAGTCCATCTTTGGCCTCTAGAGACCGGCATTTCATACAACAGACCAGCCTTCCAGTGCTCCTTGAGACCATCGTTGTCCTAAAAGATTTACTAAAATCTGGGGTTTCAGACAGAAAGTCGGTTGTCGAGCCTTCAAGCCCGCAGTGAGCTTTGACAGGATAGCGGATTGCGCCGAGTGCCAAGTACGCATTGCCTCTGTAGCTCCCATGCAAGCCGATCTCTGCACTTTGCTTGGCTTGGTTATATTGTACTAGTTGCTCAGAGCAGGCTACCAGACCAAGGCACTGTAGCACAAAATAGGGAGGATTACTGCTGTGTAGAGCCAAAGAACCATCTTCGGCGTTAGGCCCCAGCCCTTGCCAAATAGTTAAGAGCAGGAGTAGAAGCCAACAGTTGCTTTCTTAATCCGTTCTTGGATATTATCCTTCCAGTTTAGCTTGGGATCTAGAATTAGACCAACCTACTTAGCCCTGCTGGACAGAGTTAAGCGGAACCTCCTAACTAAGGGACTTTGTTTTGTACCGTTTGGTGAAAAGCATCAACTCAGTCTTTTCTAGATTGACTCCAAGTCCACAACTATTGGCCCATTTACAAAGTCGACCCAGCGCTTCCTCCAGTATGCTGCTTAGCACATCCGGGAAATCATTCGTATTTGACGTAAATCGCTTTATAAAAAAAAAAAAACATTAAAAAATAATCATTTGTATTAGGGCTACGCCTAAAAATGGGCGTGGCACCTAAGTTTTAACATTTTTATTGTCTAGTGCTAAGAAAAGCTTAAGTTTTGACTTTCAATTCAATATCTTAAAAACTTAATGAATGAAACGTGTAACTACAGAGAGACTAAAATCGCTAAATCGACTCGTCTCATCGAGCTGATCAAGATTGTTTATACTTAATGGGGTCTACGGTGACTCGTTGAATGCGTAACGAACCTTCTGACAAACTGAATATACCCTTTTCACACTATGTGTGATGTTAACTAGAATAACTTCATAAATATTTTAAACGTTTAACTATTTTCATAGCGTATAAAAAAACACCTCACAGCATACTTAACGCAAGTACAAAAAAAAAAACAAAACAGAAAAAATCCTTCACAAATGCCACCATTCATTTGTTCATTCGTTCGGTCATTTGAAGGTTTCTACATTTTCCTTTACGTTTAAAACGTATTTTTAAGTAGTCGCGGGCGGGCGTCGTCGTCTTGCCTTCTACATAGTACATATTTGGTTAGTCAATTGAATTGAGTTTGTGGTTTACTCGCGTTAAATTTCATTAGGAAAGGTAAGCGCAGTGGCCTCTCAACTCTGACGTACGTTTTGAGTTTTCGATTTAGGTTAAAAATTACTTTGTTTTTGTTAAATGAAACTTAAAGCCCATTTTTTTTTATGAGTCACGTGATTAAAGCTAAATTGAGTTGGGTGCGGGTTAAGAAATAGTAACAATGAGTTTGTTTTTCCAGTTTAGTTTTTCCACACATTAGTGAACATTAATGAATTTGAGTGGTCACACTTTTTTATTTGAGTGCTGATTTCGAATGTGTGTATATGTTTAGTGTGTGTGTGTGCGTGTGTAGGTGAATTTTGATTTGCTGCGCAGCGAATCCTTTTGCGGTTTGACAATTAATCTAAAGTTAAGCAGTTGAAATGTAGGTTAACTCATTTTGAGTGTTTCTTATTAAATGCGGTCATCTTGATTTGTGGAGGGATGAGTTTGATGAGTTTCGAAACTTGTGGATTAAATTGTTTTATAAAGTTGTAGCAAATTGTAAGAATTATTAATTTGTATTAAAACACTTTAAAAGTTTGTCATAATTTAGGTCAAAAATATTTAAAGACTCTTGGTTTTGACTGAGAAGCGGCAAAACTATTTTTAGGCAAAGGTAGCAACCATTGAAAAATGAACAAGGAAAAACATTAACTTCGGTAACATTTGTGGTAATTTTTGAACAATTTAGGATTGATTTAGGTGACTTTGTATGGGGACATTATGTTATAGAAACTCGATCATATTTGAAGCAAATAGCAAAATAAATATGTTTCCATACATAAAGTCGAAAATTAGCCTTGGGTTTGCATGGATGCTATATGGAACAAATCCCTTTTCTGTAGTGTATACATGGTTTGACATTACAAATGTTTTTATCCATTTTAAGGTTAATATATGTTTTAATAAATAACAACTTTTTTTACATAAAAATTCGAAAATGGACGCTAGGTTTTTATAGGGACCTCCGTAAATTATAAATTTAACAAAATTCCGAAAAAAACATCAGCTCAATACCTTTAAAACTGAGCTAAATAAACTTTTCGCAACGGACAGATAGACATACAGACTGATGTACATGGCTAGTTCGATTCGCCTCGTAGATCTAACTAGGACTATATAGTTTATAGGGTCTTAGATGTTTTCTTCACACTATGTGTGACGAAGGCTCTACCATGTTTGACCCAGACTAGATAAAGAAGAATTGATAACATTTAAATTGCTTTAATTGGTCTGTTAAAAATACTTCATAGAGATGCATCATTGTTCAATAGCTTTATTCTTTTTTTATACTCTGTACCCAAAGGGTAAAAGGATATTAGCATTAAGTTTGTGCGAATGTATGTAACACGCAGAAGTATGCTAGATAGACCCTACAAAGTATAAATTTTTGATCAGTATTGAAAGGGGTGCCGAACTAGCTATGTCTGTCCGTTTATCCGTTGTCTCCGTGTCTCCGTCCGACATGCTGTCTGCCGTACAAAACGATTCTCTCGGGGACTATTACAGGTAGAGCTTCCAAGCCTTCAAGTGTCCACTTATAAACGGTTTTTCTCTAACCCCATTTTAAGGGATACCCCTCATACAAATCTACCCCAAAATTTTCAGATTTTGCATTAAAACGTCATTGTTTCTATTCTAGGAAGTTTAAATTTAGAATAAATTATACCTATGATAGTTCCAATGAAATATCCCAATATGGGTAGGACCAAAAAACTTGTAGGTATAGCCCCCCATACAAATGTACCCCTCTTTTTCAAGTTTTTGTTTGAAAATCCAATACAATAAGGTATATTACAAAGATAGGACTTAACTTAAGGCACATAAAGTTTGGGTACAAAGTATCTTATCTTATTATTATTGGAACTGAAAAAAAGTTTTGACATCTTGAGTCAGTTTATCATATAAAAGCAGCCCAATTGTAAAATAGTAGTAGCTGATATACTTCAAAATACCACGAGATCAGCAGAATTTCGCCCTTGAGTCATATTTCGGAAAGCAAGAATGTCCCTGACTTTACAGTGTTAGAACCTTCAATTGAAACATTTAATATAATAGAGACGATCTGGAAAATTTGTCAGTGGAAGAAATATTTGCGTTATTTCTAAAGCTACACAAATCTCTTAATTGAAGAAAAAATATAGAAACAGAATATCAACAATTTTAAAAAAGTTACGGACCAAACCAGTAACAGAAAGAAATGGAATAATTTAAATTTGAGCTTAAACGATTTAACTGACTTACTTGACTATCATTAATACTAACATAAGTGAAATAAAGAGTAAAAGATGTTCGCAGTCAGTAACTGTTCCAAGTGAGTCGGTCAGTGAGGTAGGCTTGTTGGATAGCTCATGCAATGCTGTACGAGTCAGGTCATTATTAAGACAATGGCAATTATATTTTTTTATAAACATCTAAAACGTGTTTTTATAACATAAATTAAAACATTTAAAATTCTAAAATACTTTCGCATTTTTAGAACTCATTAATCTTTCGTCATTGCAAAATATGTCAAAATATGACAATTGAGGTCATTAAAACTTATTCGTTTAATTTTATAAAAAAAAAAAAAAAAAAACGTTCGTCTGTTCTACTTACCTTTCCACGACATTTCCCCCATCCATATTTATGAAACGCGTCTGTTGTGGATTTGGCACTTTTCTTAATGCTCCAATGCCAACAGTATTAACTTCTAAATTTAAATCCTTGCATATAGCATAAGTGTTATTCAGACTTTCATGACCATCACAATGCTGCTTTTTCGAAATTTCATTTCCCTTGAAATTTTCTGTAAAAAAAAAAAGAATTCCATGTAACAAACTACCTCGAACTTTTGCTAAACTTTTGTGTTCAACAAGCCAAACACTCACCTTGAGCATTGCAATTGTTGCGTTGCGTTTGATTTGAATTAGATTTCTTGCGTTGATGTCTGCCAAGCGTATAATTGATTTTTGGATATGTCGTACTACCAGTAGCAATTGTATTAGTTGTTGTTGTTGTATTCATATTATATTGTTGTTGTTGCAGCTGCGCATAAGGACCCATACCAGGATAATATGTCGGCGGACGTTGTATACGAAATGTGCTATTCAAATCGATGTGATTCATGGTGGGAAATCTATATAGAAATTTTTTTTTCATTATTCGTTTGCAATTAGACAATAATAAAAATAATAATAGTAATGGCGTGTTTAAGAGTTTTTTGAACCTTGATGTCTGTCGCGTAAAACGTCCATTGATGCCATCTTTAGTATCGGAACGTGTCGCTGCCGATAATTGTATAAAACTACCACTACCGCTGCTGCAGGTATTTGTGCTATCAGTGCTTCTTCCATCAACAGAAGAATCCGAGCATGTTTTACGTACCAAACGGCGATCCAAATAGTTAGTGTGGAAAGCTATTGCGAAGGTGGTATAAAAATGATTAGCTTTAGATTGAATTTATATATTGGAAGCATCATTTACCTTGTGGTTTTTGCGAACCAAAAGCGTAGTTATTGTTGCCGAAGAGTGATTTATAATTATAACTGTGGTTATCATCCTGAAAATTGAAAATATACAATAAGTGAAGAAATTAACAAAAAAACACATGGAATCACTACATAGAATAAAACAAAGTCGCTTTTTCTGTCCCTATATCCCTTTGTATGCTTAAATCTTTAAAACTACGCAACGGATTAAAACAGGGCTCATTTGAAAGAGGGTTAAAAAGCATTTTTGACGTTCAAGGTGTTTAAAGGATTTCCGAAATTTGAACCAGGAACCCATATGTGGACCCAATATAGATTTTTTGACAACTTTTTTTTTTATTACAGGTGACCACATAGACGGGATTTTAGAAAATTTTGACCCGGGGGCTAATGGGAGCTTTAAAAAAGTAATATCTTTGGATTGAATAGACGTAGAGACTTGAAACTGGGCGCATTTGTCGTGTTTAATGAGTTTTTTGAACAACTTATATTTAGCCATTAAATAGAAGCAAAAAAGAAACGCGAGCAAAGCCGCGGGTACATGCTAGTTACTTATAAACTGGAACATGCAAATTGAGAAAGATCTCTTGTAAATGTCTACTGACTAAATGACCTAAACTAAACCTATACTAGACACGTATTCAAGAATCTTTTCTGGATTCATTATTTTTCTTGCTCTTGAGTTAAGAATTATTCTCCCAGCTAAGGCAGTAAGGGGCGAGGGAGCTATTTATGCCCTTTATAGATACATGCTTCCTTAGACTACAGTGACGATTTATGTTAGTATTCTCCGCTTCATTCTGTTCAACTGCAGTGGAAATTTCGTTTCTTTGGAGTTGTATTCCTGTTTTCACCAAAGTGTTCTTGCCAAATTCAGTTCACTTCGCAATCCTCTCTATAAATATCATTGTTGCGTTCCACTTCCTAGCCTGAAAATTACCCGTCTTATTAGATTTACTTACATTCAGCGTATTTGTATAATCAAAAGCTTCAGGAGGTGTACGAAATGAATGCCGCTGCAGACTCTCATCGGATAGATAGCTGTGTAGATATAATACAAATTTTTTTTAAAAATTTTTTTTTTAAACTACTCCAATTCCCATTCGACTCACCTATTGTTTACATCACTTTGCCTCGACGTTTGCTGCTCTGGCTGTAGCTGCTCCTTAGTACGCTGCTTTGCAGCAGCTGCAGCACAACGCATTTTGCGACGTTTTAAAGCATTCGGTGATGCTGAACCACCTTCACCCATACAAATCCATTCAACATCGGAATCATCTCTTGTACCCAATGCACCAACCGGTTGTAGCGCATACAGTACTGCACCTTCCAATGTAATTTTTGGCAATTCTTTACGTGCTAAACGTTTACGTACCGCAGCAACAAGTGGTGCACCCTCTTCCAATGGCTCGGCTATACTTTCCGTAATATCGATAACGGTAGCATGCGTTGTAATCTCACCGAGCACTGCAATCATTTCCATGGCAGCCTGTCGTACGCGTCGCTTACGATTTAATGCTGCATAAATGGCATTCGAACAGGTTGAAACATCGAAACAAGTGCTTGGAAAGGTTAATAACGCATAGATGGCCATTTGTAGTGCGTGTTCACGAAACTAGAAATACAAAAAAAAAAAAAATTAGGTTAATGTAAGTTTGAAAATTTTTTTTTTTTTTTTTGTACCTTTGAACTTTTGGCATGTAAAAATTCACTGGAAGTCAATTTGGCAACAATTGTGCCGGCCGGTAAACGTTGCATCAACGCTTTACAAACACGATTTGCACCGGCGCTACTCTGACGACAGAGACCAGAAAGTATTTGCAATGTACGATCTTCGAGATTGTCAAGCGGTAACCGGGTTATCAGATTTACAAGCAAATCGCGTTTTTCTTCGGCCACTTCATAATTTCGCTCGGAGGAGAGTAATGTCCTCAATAGTGAGTCCAAATATGGTTGCACTAGCGCTAATGTGCTTGAGGAACGCAAAGCGAGTTCAAGCTGTTGGATGCCTTGTAAGCGATTGCGCCAATCCTAAAAAAATAGAAAAGCAAATATATTATATTATATTTTTTTTTTTTTTTTTGTAGAAAAATGTGATATATTTTTGTAATTTTTGCCATTATTTTCGCATATTAAATGCGAAGTGGCATCTACGTACGACCGAACGTACGACCTACCGACTCTTAAAATAACTTCCTTCCTTCTTTTGTTTTTTCCCAGACTTACACACTTCCTTTTATTATTATTTTTAGTTTATATATGTATGTAGCACATATTTTTGTATTGTAGCGTAATTTGGTTAATGTTTTATTATTTTCTGTTGACCTAGTTGCTTTTCTTATTTTTTTTTTTATTTGCTGCTGCTGTGATTCTTTTTTTATTCTTTGTCCTTTTTTTTCTTTGTTTCTCAGTTCCTTTTTTATAGTCGGTTTTATTTTAATGTAGAAGATACCCTCTACATACGCTACCATTTGCAATGTTAAAGTTTTATCGTAGTCTCCTGCTTTGTTCTATATGATGTGTGTGTGTGTGTGTATTAAAATTATACTAAGAATATATCGCGTGCATTTAAATGATTGACCGGTTGGCACTCTGAGTAGAATAACATGCAACTACATACGACGTATTGCTGTATATTTCATTTTTTAATTGTATTATTTATAATAGTTTTTTTTTTTTTTTTTTTGTTTTTAAATAAATCTGTGAATTTTACTTTAGACTAGTTAAATATTTCATAATTTGTTTATTTGAAAAGATTTTTTTGATTTATATGTATAAATAAATTACAGCTCGACACAGAAAATGATTCAAGCATCGGACTAGGCTTATTCTAAGTGAAAAAACGTATCATAAGATTTTGATGTGGAAGTCAAAGAACGTTCCAGGTCAATGAAGACCCATGACAAACGCAACCAAAACTTTTATATTCATTGAGAGTTGACTAAGAAACCAGTTCCAGGCGTTTGAAAGCCTTTAAGATGATTCAAAAGTAAGGGTATTGGATGCCGTTCGAATTGAAACGGTGAGCTGAGAACAGAAAAGGAGGAGTTTTTTGCATCTATTTAAGCCTGGTGATGAAAAGTGGTTCAGTTACGACAAACCCAAGCGAAACAAGGAAAAACGTTAACTTCAGAATCTAACGAATCTCTAAATAGTTTATGTGATCATCAGTGGCTTAGATAGAACTTCGAGATGATATGGTGGGGGTCAATGGTCTGATACAAACCAAGTTTTGGCACAATATTTATATAAAATTTTACACTAAAAATATACACATCATAATAATTTTCTTGAAAATATCAAATAATGGCAGAGTTTGTATGGGACTGTAGGTTATAGTAGCCCGACGATTATCGTATCGGTGGTGCGTACATAGGATGACATAAGAAGAGTTTTTTTTCCCCAATTTGGAGTGATTACATTCATAAATAATAAATCTTTTCATACAAAAAATGCAAAGAATAGGTGGTAAGTGTATATGGGGACTATACATAAAAATGGGCGTGGCACCTAAGTTCAGTCCTACAAATTACTTAGGACCAAAAAGCAGAAATTAAATGTATTTTCAAACTAAAACTCGAAAATGTGCGGTAGTTTTGTATGGGAGCTATGCCTAAAAATGGGCGTGGACATTGGTTCTGACTTTGAAACTTTCGAATTTCAGGTCTATATCTTTAAAACTTTTCGAGTAAAACGCATTGCAACAGACCGACAGACGGACATGGCTTTTATATGATAATATATATATTCTATAGAGTCTCCAAGGCCTCCTCTTATGCGTTACAAACATTCCGACAAACTGATAATACCCTTCACACTGGCGGCTATAAAAGAAGTGCGTGAAGCCCGCCAAACATCATCGCAGTCAAAGCGAAGTATTCATAAATCTAAGCTTTTGCTCTGTATTTGGTGAGAAGAAAATTTCGAACCCAAAAATTTTTGACATGGTGCTTCAATATTTTTATACCCGCCACACATAGTGTGAAGGGTATATTCAGTTTGTCGGAAAGTTTGTAACGCATTGAAGGGAGACGTCGTAGACCCCATAAAGTATATATATTCTTGATCAGCTCGATGAGACGAATCGATCTAGCCATGTCCGTCTGTCTGTCCGTCTGTCTGTCTGTCTGTTTACTTCTACGCATTTTTTCGATGAAGATATATAGATATTACGACGAAATTTGGAACTTAAGCTTTTCTCGGTAACGACTACTTTGTATGTTAAAATCAAGTTGCCACGCCCATTTTTAGGTGTAGCCCCCATAAAAACATACCGAAAATTTCTAAATTTTTGTATGAAAATATGTATTACTTATGCATGTATTCACTCCAAATTGGGTAAAAACTTTTCTATTGTCATCCAAAGTCGAAACCAAGGTGCCACGCCCATTCTTAGCTATAGCCCCCATACAAATTTACCGCCCATTTTCCAATTTTTGAATAAAAATTTGTTTTTTTTATGAATTTATTTACTCCAAATTGGGTAAAAACACTTACTATTTTCTGTACCAAATAGTCAACTAGACCTATGTTCATGCTTAATTTTTGAGGGGGAACTTTTTATGGGAGGGTCTTGAAATTTGGATCGGCAATCTTTTCTGTGACGAAAAGGAGTGGGGTCACAAGAAGAATTGGGGGAATGGAAGAGGTGGAGCGCGTGCGAAAAAACGAAAATGGAGAACAGTGCAGTGAGAGTTATTAATGAACTACAAATATGCCAAAATACGGGACAGAAAGGACAAAAGAGTTGAGAAGAAAAGAAAAAATAACACATTGTTTTATATCTCAAAATCGAAGAGCTTGGCGATTAAAGTTATATTTTTTGATAAAATGTAAAATAACCAATAACTTTTAATCTTATAAAGTACATCTTTTAATGTATGAAAAAGGGATCAAAATCTGCGAAAGTGAAGAAAGTTACTATGCAGATGACTTGGTACTTTAAAATGTATCCTATTACATATATACACTAAGGCGGTCCAAAAATGTATGGAAAAAATTTGTTTACAAAATTTTTATGCGCTCACCCCCTATCGAAAATAAGAAGACCTCAATTTTTTGTTTTTTTTTAATCGGATAATATTTAATGGTGCCCCTGAAGTTTCCCATGTATACTACATGGAGAAATAACACTATTTCGTAGATGTAATGAAGAAACCTGGAAATGATAATTTTACCCGGATAACGATGTTTCTAAAAATCAATTTTGTTTACATTTACTATACAATTGTAACAAAAAGTATTGTTTTTTGATTCTTCTTATTTCTTACGTTTTATGTTCTTTTTTGAAATTCTGAAAAAATAGTTAATATTTAAAAATGAAATAATAAATGATTGAATGTTCTTCTAGGCCATTTATGAAGATAAACATTTTATCATCAGGTTAAAAAATATTAATTTTTCAGGTTTCTAAATAAAATCTACGAAGAAGTGATTATTTTCCACTTAAAATACATGGGAAACTTTAGTGGCTTGACGGCACCATTAAATTTTATCTGATTACAAAAAAAACGGGTATTCTTATTTTCGATATAGAACAATCCTATTAAAGCTTAACCAAATGCATTTTTATAAACAATTTTTTTTAGAAACTCAGCTACATTTTTCATAACTCCATTGCTGTACTCATATCATGAATAGTTTAACATTTCATAAACAATAATAATTTAATTAAAAATTGATAATAGACGCTCCAACTACATATTTTATGCAAAAGTGCATTATTTGGTGTACATATCAGAATATCATAATACAGAACTGCAACTATATTCTAATCTACAACATCTAACATAATTTCATATGCGTACATTACATACACGGCGACTTGTAAACCTTACAGAGCAGAGTTGGTACGTGTTGTGCTCGCCACTGTAGACCAAGAAAATTATCGTCTATGTAACACGCATACAGTTTGATTATTAAACGTAATAATAAAATCATCTAGCACACTTTTATGGTGTTCTTTTTTTATTTTTGGTCTTCTATACATACATATATATTGTAGTCTAGTGACCCAGTTAGTTTATAAAGCATTTAATGCGATACGGTACAATTTGTATATTTTGTATTACAATACGATTTACAATGGCATTACATGTTGATGTTGTCCTATATTATTATTATTGCTTTTTTTTCGTTCTATGATTATTCAATTTACGTTTTTCGACGATGTAAAATGAAATTATATGTGTAGTCAGGTAATCCATTTTGTTTAAGCTGCTGACGTGCAATTGGTTTGCAATAATTGCAAAATGGCGCACAACAATTAGTAACGACAGCTTAACTACTCAAAAAAAAAAACAAAAAAATAAAACTCAAATACAAATTCGCGTGTAACAATAAAATCATCATCAATATCAATAAATATGAGACATTCTTTCGCAACGGCAGAACCCCTGCCCCCAGAATATGGTTTGACTTAGAAAGTTCAAATACTGGTCAAATTTTATGCACGGGCTGATGTAAAAATGAAAAGATTGCAAAAATTATATTTTTGCCATATTTCAAAATATATTCAATTTGTAAGTTATTTCAGTCAAATTAAGGCGGTAACAAAAATAGCTTTATTTCAATTACAATGAAAAAGAACTCAATTCATAAATATGATATTTAACTAGTGTGTTAACACTTTTTTGATTGTCCTTTACTGGCAATTACAGCTGCACAGCGCCTTGGCATAGAATCCACTAAATCCTAGTATCTAGTACTTGGAATTTTTTCCAAACTCTCTTTACAGCCATCCATAGGACTTCAAATGCTCAATTGGATTGAGATCGATATAGATGTGTTGATTTATAATCGATTTAATCCAATGTATCGGACCAACTCCATAATAACACGCCCATTATATTATGCTGAAACCCCAGTGATTCATCGTTTTTTTATATAAATTTTTGGTGGTTTCCTTACATAACTACGAGTTTCTGAGCCTCCATATAACTTTTTTATTGAATACTTTTTTTTTTTTTAGTTGTTACAACAAGCGTTTAAATTATTTTCTTTTAGTCGAGAACTGATATGAGATGAGAAGGACGGCCCCTGAAAATCTTTTACGTATTTGTTCCTAATCCAGTTCGAAATCTCCGAACTCATATTTCGATCCAATTGTATCATGGACCACTCACTGTTTAAGAGGATGGTCACTTAATTCCTCAATGAATATGTTCCTAATTCTTTCTTTTGTGCTGTTATGGTTTTCTGGGCTTATGTCATCGAATCCATCATCATGTGAAGGAATCGTTTGTTTTTTTTTTTAAGGAAAGAGATATGAAAATCTCTAATGTCATAACTATATGAAGAAGAAATTCCTTTGTCCATAATATTAATAGTATTGATAGCGGAGATATCTGATCCGTGTTTTCGGGTAAAATTAGCGCATTTTTCATCTCCTCGTCCACGTCCACTTTCTTCTTCTTCTCCTTCTTGTCCTCCTCTCCTTGTCTCTTCCTCTCCTTCATAATTGCTGCTCCCACTGCTTGAGTGCTCACTAAATTCTGGTCGAAATCGTTTGTGATAATCTCCTGCCAATTCGGGAAATTCTCTTCTTCGTTTTCTGATTGAATTGGAGATACGTCGTCTATAATCAGAGGTTAGCGCAATGTTTCGCGTATAGTTAATTTTTTTTGTTTTAACTTTCAACAGTATTTATATTTAAGTCCTTTTTAAGCTCAATTACTGGCTCAAATGTCTCATTTTTTGCTCTGTGGAACTAATCGCTTGAAGAGTAATGGCGATAGGTATAATAGGGTTTCGTCCACGAGACTCTACCTTTGGGACAAATTGGTTGGCTTTACAGATCATTTATTTTAGTATAGGTTTTGCCCTCTTCAAGATTTTTTCTAAAATAATTATCCTTTCTTCTCAACTGCAGTGCTTTCCGCGATCCATAATTAAGAAATATTATTAAATTGATATTTTTCGTTTTATCTTTAAAAAAAAATTACTAGTTCTAACAAATATTTGGGTTTCCCAACAGGCTTTTTCGGTAAAAGCATGTGTTCAGTGCTATTATTTTTACCGCGATATTCTGCATTCCCCTTTCAATTTTGCTTATTTTGAGAAGGTACGTTATCATCTTTGGCTCTTTTTTTTTTTGCTATTTAAAATCACGGTGACTCTCAGTAAGACAAGAAAGAAGTAACTGTAACTCAAATTCTTTTTAGTCAAGTTTTATTGTGAATTAAAGTGAGTTGCTTGTTTTAGTGCTCTTTTTTCCAACGGCGCTGTATTCGTTTTAATTTCGGAATCAATATTGTGTGGGAAGTGGAGCCTCCGTTGAAAAAAAAAAAAAAAATTATAATGCATTTTTATGTACACTTACCCCAGAGCGTAAATCGAGTAAAGTTTTATAGTCGACAATATCCAAATCCTCCCAATTCTTTATGTGCGATTGCTCCTCATCCGGCGTCGGAGTTGTGTTGGTCCTTAAGCTAGGATTCGGTGTAGTTGTTGACTGCACTTCTGTTGAGTCTACTGCTTTAATTATTTCCGTTTGTGAATTTGCGCGTTTAAGACTTCGTATGCTCATTGGTGATGGATCACGCTGTAAATTATGTAGCACCTCGATTTCTTTATGCGGCGCTTTAGGACTTATAATACTATCCGAAGGACTAATACTTTTACTTTTATATGGTGATCTAGGTGATAGGCTTTGCATGGAATCACTACGTTTAAAAACACTACGTGCTGCTGCTGCTCCTGCGTGTGTTGGCGAATCACTTTTCGGACCAACAATTTCCGACGCTTTACGACGATGTTGTGGTGATTGTGATGATTTGGGACGCATTGGTAATGGTTTCGTATTATCACTTGGTATTTCTAAATGTAAGCGCTGCAGTTCTACTATCTGTATTATTGAGTGTTGTTATAATGCTAACAGCAGGTAATTCCGGCATAGAATTTTGTATATTTTCGCCAGTATTATTTCGATTATGATTCGTATTACTTGCATCACTATCCGGTGTACGCATTTTAACAATTTCACCACCGAATGTAACACGTTTCAGTGCACGTGTAGGCGTCATTGGTGTCAGTAAATTATATGCAGGCATTTTAGTTTCATCCGCTGCATCTGCATCGGCATCGTTATCCGAATCACTTATCACTTGTAGCACTGCTTCATCATGCGGTAGCGTGCGACAAACGATTTCTCCCTCGAGACTTTTTGGTTCAGCAGCAGCAACACCTGCAGCGGTAACATCGCCATTGGGACTATCCAATTCCATATCAGTGTCCGCCTCTAATATGCGCATTGTAAGTGTTTCATCGTTTAGCTGTATTTCTGTTTCCATAATTACTTTACCCTTATCGGGACACTCGACCGGTGCTAGTTTTGTAGCAATTGCACCACCAATTGGTGTACTACTACGCCAATTACTGCTACACTCCGGCGTTTGTAATGCACGCCATGCTCCCGTTTTAGACATCATTTGCTGTTGTTGTTGCTGTTGTTGCGTATATAATTTTCCATTTTTTGTTGTTGCTGTTGTTATGCCATAAACTTTACATAAATGTTCATATTCCTCCAGAGCGCGCGTCGACAAAAAACTCTCAAATTCGCCCAATCCTATCAAATCGGAAATTTTCGTCAACACTTTTAGCGTTATTTCCTGCTGCATTACCTGTGACATTTTCTGCACAAGCATATCGATTGTGGTGCGCAATATGAAGTGACGTTTTGTCGTATGTAAAATCGATTGTAGCAACGCTGGCAATGAAAGCATAACGCCACAACTTAAACGTCCACCAAATGGTTCCTCGTTAATGTGTCGCGTTAAACCCAAATCGAGTATATGCAACATAATCGTTTCCGGCATATCCGTTTCGGTTAGATAAACGCGTAAGCAATCTAAAGCACCTTTACGCACTGTCGGTGCCTGATGTCCAAGATTATCGACGAGTTGTGTTGTCAACTGATCCATATATTTATCGGCACGTGCACCCATTACGACGAGTACATCGACTAAAACACGTAAAGCATGTTGTCGCACTTGCCATTCCGGATCACGTAAACGTTCATGAAATTCAGCAAACATACTGACCGGACAAATAGTTTCCGGTAAGCGACGTGTGCGCAAAATATGTTCCCATAATGGTGACAGTTGTACGCCGGATGCGCTGCTTGCTTGGATTTGCTGTGATTGTTGCTGTGTTCGCTCATTTGTATTAATGAATTTTCGTGAAGTTGCTGATGATGTTGAGGAAGACAACGACGAAGACGGCGTCGTGGCTGTTGTTGTTGTTGTGTTTAGACCTTGAGCTCGTTGCATTTTATAATGTCCATTGGAATTGTTAATTGAGTTATTGTGTCCGTTGTGGTTGTTGTTATTATTACCGTCCTTGCCGTTACCATCATAAATGACACTTTCATTATTCTCCGTAACAAAATACTCTGCTGAAGAGTTGGAACTGTTTAGGTTGCCATTGTTGTTATTGTTGTTGTTATTATTATTTGTATGTTTGTGATTTACGCCACTCGAATTTGAGGTGGAACTATTATCTTTACGTTCTAAAATGCGCCGGAAAAACATTATCTCTCTCTTTCTTTTCGACGTCAACTATTATTTCGTAATTATCTAGTAGCTAGCCGCGGTGCGCCTTTGTTTCGGCGTATTTTTTTTTTAATCGAAAACTGTCACGCACACTTGCATCCGGTTTGCAATTTGACTTTTAGGCTTCATTGCATACACTACACACACACATGCATAGTAGTAGTCGCGCAACAAAAAAAAATTCCGTTTTAATAATTTATTTTTTTTTTTTATTTTACCGAACTGTTCACTGCAAAGGCTAAAGTAATAACTGCAATATTTTTGGCTTTCACTTAGTATTTGTACATAGTTCGAATTTGAGTTGAAAATGTTGTGTAAAGTTTGTTTTTCACAACATTGCAACTGCGCAGGCGTCACTAAAACGGCGGTTGCCCATGGTGTTGCATGTTTGGGAGTATTGCTTTGGTGGTACAAAACATCTGTTTAAATTTGTTTGATTTTGTATTAAAGGAAATTCCGGCACAAATTATTTCCCAAATATGGGATATTTTCTCAACATTTTTATTTGAAAAGAGTGATAAAAGTTTTACACAAAGTTCAAAAATTTATTGTCCTAAAAAATTTTGTTACTTAATTCTTTAAAGAAACAAATGCCGCACAGTAATCCAAACTAATTTAGTACTAGATAACTATTTTTGACGCGTTTTTAACAAAATAGATCGACATGTTTTTGGGGTCGGCGAAATAATGACGACTTTTTTTAATCTTAACATATCTGCACAAGAACTTCTCTACCGGTTGGAGTCGTTGATTTAGTTTCTCACAAGACTCACAATGGCGATAACACAGGTCCACAAAATTGCGTTTTTTTATACCCTGTACCCAAAGGGGAGAAAGCTATATTAAGTTTGTGCAAATGTATGTAAAAGACAGACGGTGGCGAGATAGATCCTATAAAGTATATATACTCTTGATCAGCATTGGAAAGGGAGTCGAACTAGCTTGTCCATCCGTCCGTCTGTCATGCTGTCTGCCGTATGAAAATGGTTATCTCGAAGACAATATGAGATAGAGCTTCCATATTTAAGACTTAGACTATCCTAAGCCGCTGCGTTGGAAGGATCAGATCCTGGAGGACGTTCGGAAGATTGGGTTCCAGAATTGGTATCGAGTGGCATTGTACTATACCACCTGGGTTAATACCCTTAGTGATGCCCAGGCTTAAAATATACTGTAATTAGACCAATATGAATTTACTTTATAAGCTTATTGAATCCATATCATAAATAAAGCTGGAAACCTTGGCTTATTATTTTAAACGGATTTTTTTGAACCGCCGATAGAAATCCACTCCAAATTTTAAGATCGGTGCTATCATTGCATAAGATCGTCATTGTTACTTATTCTGACGCATTTAAATCCAGTATAAAGCTTATGCCTCTGAGAAGACCAAAGAAATATCCCAAAATGCGACATGACACAACAAATCGTTCTGACGCTAACAAACACCCAAAGCGTATCAGCGGTCGGTAAAAATCTCTCCGACACCATTTTTTACAAAAAGGCCTTCAGACAGGGCGATCGCGATTGTCATACGTACTTTCTTCAGACTCCTGATGGAATATTTTTCTGCAACAATGTTCACGACGTTGACCTAAAGGGCTAACGTCTGATTTTTACAAAGGAGACTATGCTGCTCAAATATGCCGATGACAAAGAAGATCGTCATCAGGGCTTTCTTTGAGAGGAAGATTGCAATTTGCGATAATCTTTCTGGCACTTAAAGGGAATTGACATCCGTATTTTCAGGAACATTGAAATTCTGTTTAAAAAGCAGTTTTGCAAACTCACCAAAGACGATTAGTTGAATGCAGTGGTTCTCGAAAACAAGACGTTTATGGGCACGTTTTGAACCAAATCGGAAGAGAGAACGTGTCCACCGCACGTTGGGAAGACCAGATCTTGAGAAGACATCCGCAAGATTAGTATCCCAAATTGTGTATCGTTTAGCTTTAGACTACAATCATATGCAGTGGTGCGAAACTCTAGATTATTGCAAGTTCAGACTTTCAAATAGTAGCGACAATATTTGAATCTCTGATAGTATCTTCCTTGGGCTGTGCTCTCGAAAACGTTTGCATTCCTCATTTTATTGTTGTCCTATAAAAAACTAGCTTTAAACGGAAAAATGAGAGTTGAAAGCATAAAAAAATTTTTTTAAAACATGGCTTCAGATTTGTAAGCAGCAACTTCAAAAACCACGGAATATCCAACTTTAAGCAAATCCGGTTAATATTAATAAATTTATACGAGTATTGGAGTTGATAATCTTGGAAAATATTGTGAAATAATGGCGAAGCCAAAATTTTGAAAAGCGTTTGGTTATAAATAAACGGGTCAAACTTTTTTTTGCATTTAAAATTAAATGTACAAAGTTTTATTTTAAACATTTTATTTATTAACTTTTTCATAAAACTATTTATTTTTACAACACTAAAAAAATACTTTAAAGGAAAAAGTAAAACTAAGAAATTTTCTAAACAAAAATTAATTTCAGAATCGATTAAGATATATCCTCAAAATCTATAATTTAAGTTTTTTTTAAATTCGAAATGGCTTAATGTATTTGCATTAATTTTGATATGACAAAAACGTATTTTTTAAAAGACTTAAACAATTTACATATTGGAAGTGGTTTTTATATAAGAAGTTTTAGTAAAGCTTTTTAAAACTAACTAAATACATAATTTAAAAGAAAATTATTATTGGCAAATATTGTATTATTTTAAATTAAAACTCTATAAATTACAAATTACTTAAATGGCAAATAAATATTTCACAGAGTATTTCTAAGCAAAAAAACAGATTTCATTTAATTAAAATTTAATATAGCACACATAACTAATAATTACTTAAACTTAATAAATGTTTAACTATTTTAATTTATGTATGCTTGCATCTCAAATCTCAAATCGTATCTATCAGTCAGTCATATATATAGTTATAGTATCAACGTTTTTTGTCATTTAGAGATGAATTAAGAAAAAAAAAATAAAAATAAAAAAAAAAAAAAACCCTTCACACTATGTGTGGCGGGTATAAAAATACATAATGCGTTTAGGATGTGAACCTTGATACAAGGCAACAATAGATATGTACGTATAAGTGGATAAAACTATTATTCAGTACTCTTAATATAATGTTTCGATGATATTTTGAAAGGTTTTCCAATTTAATTCGTTGTACTTTTTGCTTTTTGAATTTATATAATGGCCTGTTGCGATTTCTTTGTGGATGAAAACTTAAGTCAATCTATAATACAGCTTTAAATACAAACACACAACTACTATATTTCACTTAATTCTCTACTCAAACATATTCCTCGGGTGCTTTTTGTACATTAGCAGGAATGCGCAACGTTGCCGGTACATGTTGTTGATTTGCAGAGTCGGGTAGTTCAGCAATATCCTTGAAGACGCCCATTAGACTCTCAAAACTTGGACCCCAATTGAGTATATAATCCCAGCCGAGTGTCGTAGTTGATGGCGAAGCAGCACCATTAGCCTTACGATACATGCCACCAATATGATTCGATAGATCATCATCGCTGGCAACTAAAGTACTTAGTGAGCCACGAAATGATGAATCAAAACCATCATAGCTATGCGGCGGTATTGGTGGTGTTTTACCAACAACAACCGAATGATTTGGATTTATGCCATCACCGCTAAGTGCGCGTCCCACAGCGCTACGTTCATCTAGCATACTTTTTACTAGTCGAATATTTACCATCGCCACTTAGGCTATTATTATCGTATTCGATTTCGGAACAAGTGAAACTATCATTACCACTTTCATCCGTCGATGTAGAACTATGCGCATCGACATCGGTGCTATGTAGACCACCGCCCAGCGAAAGATGTAAACCACCGCCAGGACCACGTGGCGCTTCACTGCTTGAAGAGACAGCATCGAGTGTTGAAACTAAACTGGAGGTGCGTGGACGCGCATTAAGTCTTTCGATTTCCTCAGCTGTCAGACCCATTGCAGTTTGTGGTGTTGCTTGTGCCGTAACCACAGGCTTTTGACGACTGGCGCTTGAACTCTGGCCAGAAAGTTGCGACATCACAGGACTATTAAGACTACGTTCGCTATTGCTGTGCAATGCATCTTTGCCGACACCGCCTGAACTGGAGGTGGTAGCCAGTAAAGCACTTTGCAGTGGCTTACCAGAGATGTCGTGTAGCGTTAGTATGCGTGGCTGTTGCGAACTTAACTCGGAACTAGGCGATAGACGCGCCAGCGGTGTACTTTGATGTGGACGCGGTGCTGCTGATGGTGGTCCACCCTGTACACCCTGCGTACCGGCATGACGCGGTAGAAATGCTGCATTTACCGCATGACGTGGCGAATGTCTATGCTGCTGCTGCTGTGCTGCAGCACTCTGATGTTTATGATGCGTATACGAGGCAACCGGCGGTGAGGTTGCTTTATATTTGCGTACACCACCCGCTTCACGATAGCCCTTATAATGATAGACTATATCAATGTCTGAGGGCGCTATGGAGCTAGCATTTTCTAAATCATAATGCTCCGGATATTCCGAACCCAAATCAACAGCATTTGCATGATCCAGCGGATGTAGCACCTGATTAGGCGGTGGTATAGACATATGATGCTCATCACGTATCGGTGGACTTTTACTGACGACTTCACGTTCAATTATATCCGGACGCTGTGGTCTTTGTTGTTGATGTTCAGTTGGTGGCATTTCACGATCTTTAAATTTCTTTGTTATCAATTCGGGACCAACAAGATGATGTCCCGAAACACCACGCATTATATCACCATTCTCCGCATGATAGCCAACTTGTGCATCGTTTGCATGTACACCACGCGTCAGTACATGATCAGCTTGATTTTGTGAAACTGCAGCATTACCCAGCATAGCGCTGTTATGTTTTATAGTAAAACCTGGTACACCACAACTGAGACCACCAATTTTCTCCTGTTTACCACGGAAGCGATAGATGACATAGGAACCGAGAATAGCAACAACAAGTATCACAAAGAATACAATGACCAGAGTTATGCCAATGCTAAGTGAATCGGCTACCTGTGCTGCATCAATGCCAATATCACTGCTACAACCAGGTTCGATTTTACCGTGCAACTGAACACGCTTAAAGATGCTACCAGTGGTACCATTGAGTGGTTGTATATCATTATTAATGGTAAAATTAGCAACACAACCAGCGAAACTGGTGCTTGGCATATGTTGCTGCAAATATTCCTTGCGTGCACCACCCACTGATAGGGTAGTCAGATAAGGATCAAGAAAATCATGTACTCCAGAGAAATCCAATTCATCTCCGACATGTGCATCATCGATTAGTAAACGTAATGTTCTATCGACAGCATGCAGCGTTAGATTATGCCATTTGCCATCGTTTAATTTCTCCGGCTTTTGTATAGTCATATTCACTACGGCACTCTGCTTCGAGTAGTACGTTAGTTTGCCCTGTACCAATGAAATTGATGTGTAGAGCTGATTTGTCGCAGCATAGAGCATTAAACCGCTTTCCTTATATGTACGAAACATAAAACTGAGCTGTTTTGGTGGTTCAGAGATTTGTGCTGAGGCGGTAATATTACTCGAGGCACCACCACCACCACCGGTAAAACGTCTTCTTCGATCGACATTATAAAACCAAACATTATTGCCCGCATAGATATTATCCAATAGCTGCATGCGTCGATGTTGTTCCGATATTTCGAACTCGACAAAACCACCGTCCAACATTGTTATAGGCTCCAGCGAATTATGACAATCCGGCGAACGTAAATGTGCGCCACATTGACACATAGCGCTATTCCAGCGATCTAGACAAGTGCCAAAGGCACCACACTGCTCCACAGCTGCGGTGGTCTGACAAGGACCATTCTTGGAGTTGCGTTTACAGATTGAGCTAATGCCACGTTGTTGTATTGGTGTGCTCATATTCAAAGCGCGTCCATTTATATGCACACTATGCATGCAGCCAATAAAATCATCGCTATGTATTTGTCCGGGACGCTCTAGCACAGGATCTGCGCTAGCCAGACCGCCAATGAGCAGTGATTGTTTGTTAAAGTTGAGAGTGCTGCAAGAGGGGGAAATTAAAAAGAAATTAGATCATGACAAAAATAGAAATAATAAATAAAAACTTACCCCACAGGTCCAATTTCATCAGCAAAGCAGCTTGCATCGCCCGGTGCACATTCCACACAGCTATCACCATTCTCAGCGCAACTTGAAACACTCAGCGACATGACGCGTCCATTTCTGGTAGCGGTTATCTTATGCCAATTGCCATCTGCTAAATTTAGATTATTCTTGGCACCAACAACAACAGTCGTAATCGAAGTTCTAGCGCCACCAGAAGAGAAATACGCTTTACCCTTGACCACCTCAATTGCTATAAAATCAGAACGTCCGCCGCTTTGTGCACCGAAATTGTACAGTAGTAGTGCATCCGGTTTTGTTGTTGCAAATATAATCGAAATATCATTAGTGGTGGCATCCAGCGCAGCAAAGCTCATATACGAAAGCTCTTCAAAACCGTACATAAAACGTTCACAATGTCTGCCATAGCGACCTTCGGGACAGCTGCAACGATAACCCAGCTTCAAGCTTTCGCAAAGTCCACCATGCATGCAAGGATTTGGGCGACATGAATCGGCAACACTTTCACAATGATTGCCACGATAACCGGGACGACACAAACAGAAGAAAGAGGCACCATCTGAGCTACGTTGACAGGAACCACCATTACGACATGGATTACCCCAGCAGACATCGCCACGTTCATGTTGACAATTTTTGCCTTCTCTATTCGAGGGACAAACGCACTGGAAATCATAACCAATGCGACGACATTGTGCATTACCGTGACAGGGATTTGGTGCGCACGGATCCTGACGTTTGTCGCATTGTGCACCCGTAAATCCATCAAAGCATTTGCAGCTATAATCATGCGAAACACGTGGTCCACTAAAGATCAGCGAGGGACTATCGATAATATTGTACATTTGTGTATTGTGTAGTTTTATTTCGGCGCTACAAATGCCACCATTTTCGCAGGCAGCGCTTGCAGTACATGGATCGTAACCGATCAGCAAATTTGACTCCTTCTGCGCATGCAATAAATCCGCCATAGCAGCACGTTTTTCCAATAAACGTTTGCTTACATAACGTGGCAAATAATACGTTTCATTGGGCATTCTTACAGCGAGTATCAATTCCACACTCGATTCATTTACGGCGGCGGTGGCAGCATTACGCAAACTGTAAACATTCACCTCGCTATGCTTATCGAATTGTGCGCCTAGGAACTGCAGGAAATTGCGATAATGCGTTTCAAGAAACTGTTCTGCACGGATGCCCTTCAACAGCAATGTTATCGAGTTGGCTAGCGTTGCATTATCGAAGCTCTGGAAACTGACAGTAATCTTCGAAAGCACATCATTGTGTTTACCATCATTGCCGGATACGGAATAGGCATAAGCTGCTGTTGCTGTTGTTTGCAGCGTGGTTTCTAAATCACAAGCTTTCGGTATATGCAACGCACCCGGACGACTTGATGCAGCGTTTGGTACAATGCGACATTTATAGTTACCCACTATGTCCGCATCATTCGGATGCACATCGGCAATTTTTATATTCGTAGGCACTTCATTATTAAAGATATTCACGGCAATATGCACCATGCGTGCCGTGGATGGACTATCATTCTGATCGAGTATATTAACTGTCAGCAAATGCTGCGAACGTTGTCGTGGTTGTCCATTATCTTCAACCTCAATCATAGCCTCCAGTGTGGGCATAACTTCACGATCGAAACTTTTTGTTGACTTAACCAGACCGGTATACTTATCGACGTTCAACAGCGATTTATGTTTACCACCAACCAGATAATAAGTAAATGGGCCACTATTCGGTGGTAAATCGGGATCACTAGCGGCTAGCGTCATTATAGAAGTGCCGGCCGGTTCATTTTCGGAGATATAACCAATCAAACCATTCGCTTCAAATGTTGGACCATTATCATTGACATCTTCCAGCTCTATACGCACCGTTGTTGTGCCCGTTTGTGGCGGTAGACCCGTATCAATGGCACCCACAATTAAATTATACAATGGAATATCTTCACGATCCAATTTGCGTATTGTTTCGATTTCGCCAGTTTGTGAATCAACTTTAAATGTTTGCTTTAAATTGCCATTTATAATGGAATAACTAAATTGATTATTCTGTGGACGCACATCTTTGTCAAAAGCCTTAACGGTGACAATCTTTGTGCCTAGCGGTGCCGCTTCGCTTATGCTCGATGCATATAAACGCTTAACAAATTCCGGTGGATCATTACCATCCTGTATGGATATAATAACTTGTGCCTCATCCGTATCATTGCCACGTATGCTGCCATAATTTTTCGCCATAACAGTGAGTACAACACGACTTTGTGTTTCACGATCTAAATGACGTGAAACATGCATAACGCCGGTATTTGTATTGATCGAAAAACCTCTATCGTTGCTGGAACCGACAAGCAAATAATAAACTTTACCATCATCACCGCTATCCTTGTCCGTGGCCTGTACAGCGCCAATTGCAGTGCCAACTGTCGATGATTCGGAAACATCGAAGTGAAAAACAGGCTGCAGAAATTGTGGATAAAATTCATTTACGCCGGTTATGTGTACTATTACATTTGTGTTACTCTCCATGTTCGAGTCAGGATTGGCTGCCTTAATTTGCAGTTTATACAGTTGTCGCTCTTCATAATCGAAACTTACAGTTGTATAGATTACACCGGAAGTAGTATTTATTTTAAAATAGCTACTATCACTGCCAGCACCAATTATGGAATAATGTATAATGGCATTCTTCGGTGAATCACGATCAGTGGCATGCGCCCTGAAGACTTGTGTACCAGGTGCTCTATTCTCTGCGATATAAGCATGATATTCCGTTTGATTGAAAAGCGGTGGATTGTCATTGACATCGGTCAATATTATCGATAATGTAGCATCTGCAGATTTTGGCTTAAAACCAAGATCTTCGACGGTTATATTAAGTTGATACTGTTGCACTTGATCGTAATCCAATGGTTTTCGTACAATTATAGCACCCGTCATAGCATTAATACTAAATTCATTATTTTCATTACCTCCGGAAATAGCATAGCGCAGCATACCATTAGGGCCAATATCCGCGTCTGTAGCGCTGAGTGTTATAATTGTTGAACCGATGGGCCCATTTTCCGGTACTATAACTTGATAGCTACGCACCGAAAATAAGGGCGCAAAACAATTTTCACCCGTAACAACAATGGTAACACGCGCTTGATCTGCATGCTTCGGCACACCACGATCGGTGGCCTTTACGGTTAATGAGAATTTCGTATTTGCTGCTACATTGAGCATTTTGGCTAAGGTAATCCAACCGTCATGTTTATTAATGCTAAAATAATCCGTATAATTGCCACTGACAAGCGTATAATCGATTTCGGCATTTACGCCAAAGTCCAAATCATCCACGGCGTGTACACGTAAAATACGTTGTCCAACTCTTGCATGTTCCGGCAATGGTGCTAAATATTCAGTTTGCTCGAATTTTGGTGGATTATTATTGGCATCGACCACATTAATATTTACCAGACACTCCGAATAGAGTGGCGGTTTGCCGTTGTCGGTGGCGAGTATTGTAAATGAATACATATTCTCCGGCGAAGCATCATATTGCGTATGTTTATATTGTATGCTACGCTTGCTAAATATCTCACCTGTTGCCGGATCAATATTAAAAAGCGGTGAAGGTTGTTGCAGCGAATATGATATGACCGAATTTGGACCCTGTTTATCACGATCGGTTGCAATAATCTGTCCGACACGTGCTCCAGCATGTTGTAGTTCCAGAAAATTAAAACTATAAAAACTATGCTCGAATTCCGGAGCATTATCATTTTGATCTTGTATGGTTATTGTTATAGGCGTTTCGGCACGCCAGGCACCATCGGTCGCAACTACTTTTAGTATATATTCATCCTGTTGCTCACGATCCAAATGTGCTGCTACCGTAATATTTCCGCTGATAGCATCGATTTTGAATTTTTCTCCAGGATTTTCCGTAAAGATATACGTAGCATTTGCATTAGCGCCCAAATCAAGATCGGATGAGGTAACCTTGATGACAAAACTACCAATTTCCGAATTCTCAGTAACGTTTACCGAAAATAAACGCGTAAATTTCGGTGGATTATCATTTTTATCCAATAGCTTGATAAGCACACTTGCGCTGCCTGTTAGCTGTGGCATGCCTTGATCTACCGCCTCGACAATTAATTCATAATGACTTATCTCTTCACGATCCAAACGCATTGTTGTAAATATTTCACCCGAATCAGCATCAATTTCAAAAGTACCCTCAAAATCATCTGCTAGTCTGTACGTTATTTCGCCATTATCTCCGGAATCACGATCGCTTGGCTTTTACGAAAACTATTTGCTGTGGTGGTGACTCTTCTTCGAGTATTTCGGAATTATATATCAATTGTTCCATAAGCGGTGCATTATCATTGGCATCGGTTACATTTAATGTGAGCAGCATAACACTTCTCAAACTGGGTCGATCCGAATCAGCCGCTTCAATCCAAATTTCATATTGATGCAAAGTTTCATAGTCGAGCCCATCTTTGCCTATGGTCACAATACCGCTTAACGGATCAACACGCACTGCATCACCAATGTTGCCACCAGCTATAGCGTAATGCAGGATGCCAACTGCACCCTTCTTCGGTGAGTTCGCAGTCAATTTTGTAATCACTTTGCCCGCTGGCACATCTTCGGCAAGCATAAATTGTGTATTCGACATATAAGAAAAGCTTGGAAATAGTTCACTGGGACGCAGCACTATAGTCAATTCGGCACTTGAACTTAAATGCTCCGAGCCTTGATCCATGGCATGTATGAGCAAATTATAAATAACATCAACATTAGCATTACGTTTATTACGTAGCTCCGTTTTAGTGCGTATTACGCCGGATTTTGCATTGATCTCAAAATTATTACTATCCTTGCCGCTGATGTTATAGATAACCAATGAATTAATGCCCTCATCTGCATCAATTGCTTTAGCGCCATATACAAATTGTCCAATTTCTATGCGATCAGGCACTACAACATTAAAATTTTTATCCATAAATTTCGGTGCATTATCATTTATATCGGCTACGTTGATGGTAAGATTAACCGATGTAGCGCGTGGTTCTGTTAATGAGCTATCTTGTGCCATTAGCGTCAGATAGTAGACAGCGGTTTCTTCACGATCGAGTATTGCGGCGGTAGTAATCTCACCACTTTCTGTATCAATATGAAAGCGTTCCAATTTTTCACCTAATAAATTAAAACGTATTTTTGCATTTAGTCCGGCATCCTTGTCTGTTGCTATGGGCTTTAGAACTTTGGTGCCAATGGGCATATTTTCGCGTACAGCTGCGTAGTAAGATTGACGCTCAAAAACTGGACTATGATCGTTCATATCCTGCACCAAGACGCGTACAATGCCGGTACCAGTTAAAGGAGGAGAGCCTGTGAGAATAAAAAAAAGTACATTTTAATAATATCTGGAAAAAGTATGAATGCATTGGAAAAAAAGAGGTTTACTGACTAGAGCTGGACGTGGGTCTCTCTAGAACGGCGAGACAATTATCAAAAATATCGGAATGGCCGGGACTGGGAAAGAACTTTAAAATACCGAACGGGATATTGGTCTAGTCCCGACATTCTCAAAAAATATAAGTTAATAATAATCCATGTGAATATATTCCTCTAGATTATCTTAGGTAAAGTCCATATCAACCTCGCCGTTTTTAGGTTTCATACAAAAATTCAAATATATTGGGTAGGATTGTATGGGAACCTACATTTAAAATAGGCATGAGTGCAAAAGTCACTATCTGCTGGGTCCCTGTACACAGGGGTATTGACGGCAACGAAGCCGCTGACGAACTAAACATAGCCGGCTCCTCCTCACCTTTCATTGTTCAGGAGCCTTTCTGCGGACTCAGCTGGGCCTCAACCTTAAGGATAATCGATAGGTTCTCCGCAGAATCTCTTCGACAATACTGGGTTCAATACCCAGGCCTACGGTTAGCTAAGCAATTGGCTCGCCCTAACTGCTCTAAAAAATATTGTACATCTCAATCGTCCTGACCTCAGGTTGCTAACTGGCTATCTCGACCGGTCATAACAGATTGAGATATCATCTTAAGAAAATTGGTCTGTCCCCAGAGTCGCAACGGAGTGTTGACTCGTTTTTTGGAGGACGATGAAACTAGATACGGTTTCTATTTTGGAAAATGTTGACTGTGGGGCCTTCAGATTACTCTGTTTAATAGCTTTTTAATATTTGGAGCAAATAGACGTCTACCCAATTAGGGATACTTTTCTGTTTTTTAAAGAGGTGGTGGAGGATTCTCTGTCGAGTAACCAAGACGGGATGTTAGACAATTGTTGGGCTGGGGTACAATGGAGGCTTTGCTAGAGTCACGGTACCCGTTTTATCTCCATTGAATAGGAGGGCCTACCATGTACCTACTATAATCTGTGCTAACGATTGGAACGTGTGGTGACTTACTTGAGACTCCACTTTTGCTGTGTCAAGTTGCTTGCCTTGCGGCTTCTGCCTAGGCACAACGTCAGGCTTTTATCTAGGATTTAATATCAAGTTTTTTATACCCTACTATGTATATATAAAAAATCGGGACGGAATTGTTCATTGGAATGGGCGGAATCAGGACTCAAATATTTAGTCCCGCGTCCATATTTAGGTCCAATCAACACACAATACTTCGAGTAGTTAAAATATAAAAAACTTACCTGTATCCATAGCAACCAATGTCAAAATATATTCACTCTGCGCCTCACGATCTAATGGGCTCAATAGCGAAATTTCACCCGTTGATGCATTTATGCGAAATAGTTCAGCATCACCTTCCTTCAAGAAATAACGCACTTGTGAATTTAATGGCGGCGAATCAGCATCATAAGCTTCCACAGTTAAGACATAACCATCATTTGGTGGTATAGTATTCTCCATGACATAAGCCAAATATGGTGAATCCAAAAATGTTGGTGGATTATCATTAATATCGGTTATGACAATTGTCAATTCGGCCGTATCGAAACGCACTTCTGCTGCATAATTATTCAATTGATTTGTCCCAATATGCTGTCGATCAGCAAACTCATCGGCAGCACAATCTTCAGCACGTACAGTCAAAACGTAACGATTTTTACGTTCATAATTTAGATTCTTTGCAACACGCACAACACCAGTATCTTCACTTATGCTAAAATCATGATTACTATCGCCAAGTGCAATCGAATAACGTACACGTCCATTAGCGCCTTCGTCTATATCCGTAGCAGAGACTTGAAGTACCATAGCACCAATGCTGGCATTTTCCGCAACTGAAGCGGAATATTGTTTCGGATCAAAAACGGGACTATTATCATTTTCATCGAGTATTTTTATGGTTAATTGTGTTTGTGTTGCCTGTGGTGGTTCACCACGATCCTGTGCAGTTATATTTCAGCGTATAACTAGCGCGTAACTCACGATCGAGCGATTCAACGACACGCAGCAAACCATCCGGATTAAGCGAAAACGGTAAATGTTCATTGCTATCGAGTGATTCATTGAGTAAATAATCAATATAACCATTACGTCCTTCATCACGATCGCGTGCCTTGACAGCCATAACAACAGTGTTAATGGCAACATTCTCAACTATGGTGGTCTCATTAGCCGAAACGAAGTAAGGTGCTTCATCGTTAACATCTTTAACAATGATAGTGACCTGTAACGGAGAAATGGAAATGTTTTTAATCTAAACTGCATCTACTAATTTGTGAGCTATGTGTGCTGCTGATGTGCTTAGCTACTAAATCTAATGTTAGCGGTTTTAATTTAATTAAACCAATTCATCTTGCATCTCTAGCTTATCTATTTTTTTTTTTATGTTTTAAGCTAATTTATTACACACACACACACAGAAACTAACCTGTACAGTTGACGATAGACGTTGTTGTTTCTGATATACCGCAAGTTGTTGCTGATAGTAGCGACTACGCGTATGCTTATTGGTACGTTTGTTCTTGTTGTTGTATAAACTTCATTATCCAGTTCATTGTCATTGTCATCATTAAATGTGGGCATTTCTTCGGCACAATCTTGTGCGGTAACAATTAAACTGTAGGAACTTTTAGCTTCACGATCTAACATGCGACGTGTGCGTATTGTGCCGTTGTTTATGATTTCAAAATCATTGGCATCGTCACCGGAGGTTATGGTATACTCAACCAGACCATTTTTGCCTAAAATTTAAATCAATAAAATTATTAAAGAAAACAAGTTCAACTTTATAAATCTTTACCTGAATCAATATCCTTTGCTGAAACTGTTACAACATGCGTACCAATTGGCACATTTTCATATGTTTCACTGGAATAACTCATTGGATCAAAGATCGGTGCATTATCATTCAAATCGAGCACATTACAATAAATTGTTATAGTTGTGGATAGGCTGGGTTGCCCGTTATCTTGTGCCTGCACTACTAATATGTAATGTTGTACCTAAAATTGAATTTTGTTTAGGTAAATCATTTTTTGAATTATTTGTTTTTTTTTTTTTTGTACCTCTTCATAATCTAGACGCGCTGTTAGCGTTATAACGCCTGTTTGTGGATTTAAACTGAAAACATCATTAGCCCAATCGGATATTACGGCATAAGATACTTGTGCATTCATGCCTAAATCCGTATCGGTTGCTGTAATTTTGCCAACCATAAAACCACGTTGTGCATTCTCTGGTATATCGAAAGAGTAAACTGGTTCATCGAATTGTGGTGGATTATCATTGGTATCGCTTATCTGTAAATTGTAAAAAATTTAATTTGTAGAAATGTTTTGCAATTATTATTTTTATTAGAGATGACAAAAATTAAATGCTTTATAACCAAAGAAATATGTTTTATAAAAACCTTGGAGGTGAAGAACACTTTGAACAAATAAAAAAATTAAAGTGCAACGTAAAAATTCCGGTTTTTAATAAATAAATATACATGTCATTAATTACCATTTTTAACTAATTTCCTTATTTTTTTAGTTTACGTCGGTCTTCCGGAACGAGGTAAATCTTCCATCACTTCTCGGCCCTCCATGAACGTCTTGCACCACGCGAATGCTTGTGTTTTCGACATACACGAGTCACTATAGGCTTCTTGCAACATTTTCAACGTAATATATTTGGCACACATAGTTTTGTATGCAACACAAAATTTGATGCAAACTCTTTGCTCCATAATTTTATTCATTGTAAAATTCGCCGGACGCACAAAAAATCGACTCACTTTGAGAAAAAATGTAAACACACTAAATGACAGATTGCGCTAAAATGGTAGCTTGGTTATTAAGAACATGTGTACCAACCTAGAAAAAAAATTCTGCGCATATCTTTTTCGGGACGATTTAAATAAAAATTTCCGGGTACTTATTTTACAGAATGTATTGTATGCCTTTTCTGAATTAGATGTAATGATCTAGCCCTATACATTGTATGAATTCAGTTGTCATCAGAAGATAATTGTTCTTGGAAAAGTAAATTGTCGCCTAGTGTCAACTCCTGCGTTCAGCCGTAGCTTCTAATTCCGAAAGAATATGGGGAGATTTATCGTCCTTCCTACCCTCAAAATCTGATGTCAGGAGAGCTGCATACTCCTAAAATGTTTTGGACAATAGCCTATAAAATCCTTACCAGTATCCTTTGCTGCATCCAATTCAGCTGTAAATTTTTCGTGACTCTCCTAGAATTGTACCCTTCCGTTAACACTTCTAGCCTATCGAATGCTCCGTCGAGATGCCCAGTGCATTTTTATAACCAAGTTTCATATTATCCTCATTGTCTTCCCTATTTTGTGTTCACTGATAGGACAATGGGCTCTGGGCCTTTCATTGTTGTTGCACCCCAACATCTGCCACATCTTTTTCATTACCGGGAATGTTTAAGTGACGCGTTATCCAAAGTAATTGCATCCTGTTACATCGTCCTACTACTGTCAGTGTTTCAGTGGTCTCTTATACTAGTTTCGATTTTACTAAGTAGTAGTTCAGCGCTTTCAAAGCCTCCTGACTGTCTGAGTATATGTTATATCAACTTTTTTGCAATTCTTGTCAATGTTGATCTATGCACATCGATTTATAGCACAGATCTTTCCTTAAAAGATAATCGCGCATCCGGTTTCCCTGAGTTTTGTTCTCCGACCCACTAAACTTGTACCTGTTTCTTTATCAGGGAAATCCCTCTCTATACCACCTAATGGTGTGGGTTTTTTTTATGATTATTATCTGACGTTCAGGTTTTCTTTTCGAGTCAACCTATTTTGTAGTTCTTTTGGTCATGTCATTTATAGGCATACATATAATATAAGTATCACAAGAAAATACAGTCATGGAATTAAGACCTAGAACATTTTATGGCTATAAAGTTTACGGTTCATTTACCATAGAATGTTTTGATATTAAAAGATTTGTCACCTTTTCTTTATGACAATTTAAAATTCTTATCTCGATATTATATTATTTTTTGGCGCTCTGTGTGTCTACTAATGGGTTGTTACTGCCATACATGCTTATGCAATATTATTACTCATATAAAAGTTAAAGTTTTTTTTTTTTATGACATAAAAACTATAAACGAGCAGGGTCATCGGTGAGCTATTTGAACTCGAATGAACAACATTAAATAATGACAAATCAAATGCTGAAAGTCTTTTACGTAAAACAGTAATTTTGTCATTTTTGCATAGAAAGTTAAAATTTAATTGCATTTCGGGTACTTACATTAATTACAACAATGGTTTCCGTATGTTGTACACCATCGGTGACACGCATGCGTACTTCATATTTATCCTTAGATTCACGATCTAATGTATCCTTTAATAATAATTTACCACTGTCCGATTCCAATATGAATTTATCATCATCGCCAGCTATCAATAAAAATGATATAGTACCAAGCGTATCTGGATCACTGGCGCGTATAGTAGCAATAGTTTGACCAGGACTTAAATCTTCGCTGACATTAAATTGTAATGGAGTATCAAGAAATATAGGTGGACTGTCATTCTTATCTAATATTTTGACTTTGACCTGTAAGTAAAGTAAATAAAAAAATATTTTATATTAAAGAATTTGTGATTTTTTATACTAAAAAATGTATCTTAACAAAACACTTAACATGTCAGCACTTTGGACTTTATGATAGACTCGTACATTTGTGACCCACTTCCGTTGAACAACAATGACAACTGCGTCAAAGCATTTACGATTTATGTATCTTTACGTTTGTTGTCGTAGTCTCAGTAACAGTCTTAGTCTCTCTCCGACAAAGGTGACTCGAAATCGGCTTGACTTTGTTTGTTTGTTTGTTTGTTGGTTTAACTTTTTGCGTTATAATCGCGTCACTTACATACATCTGTCCATTTTGTGTCAATCTAATGTCGTTTAATAAAACGTGCACTGTCCAATTGCCGCTGCTGCAATGCGAATGCGAATGCAGTACGTACTACAATATATAAATTGTATCTTTTAGAAAAATATCATTGTATCTTATAGACAAACAAAACTGTATATACGTATATTAGCGGTATTATCAGAGTTAAAGGTATTTTTTCGCAGCACATCCTGAAATGATTGCGCGTCTTTGAGTTTTTTTTTTTTAGTTTGTTTAGTTTGTTGCGTTTTTACTGTTCCGTTTGCTGTATTTTTGTTGCTAGTTGTTGTGCAGCATTTACTGCCTGCGAATGAATGACATTTTCTCGATGTGACCATTGACAGCTTACCTAAGATGCGCTTTGCCAGTTGAAAAAAACAAACAAACAAACAAAAAAAAAATGCCTTTGAACTAACTTTGGCTGGTTGGTCAGTTCAAAACGTTCATAGCAGCTTATGGACAAACTAAGCCAACCAGCCAGTCCAATGTTGTTTAAAAGGCTTTTTTCTCATGGGAGCTGGCTAAGGCTTAGCTTAGAAACTGCATACCAGCAGCAACCGTTGCTGCAACTATTTGCGCATCATTTGATATAATCGATTCTGTTTGGCTTATCGCACTTAAGAATGTCGTATATGTATGTGTGTGTGTATGTATCTATGTGTATTTTGCGTAGAGATGATTTAAATTGCTTTAATATATAAAACAGTTTTTTTTATTTTTTTTTTTTTATGTACATATCACGCCTTATAAGGACATCTCATGCGCTGCGTAATGCATTCTTTTAAATTATAAATAGTGCATCTATCAATTCAGCTTTATTTTATTGTAGTCATTTATTATGAAAATTGTTTTTTTTTTTTTTTTTTTGTTCTTTGTCGTTCGAGTATCTTTATTGAATTCAAGGTTCACCAAAAAAATACAAAAAATAAGAGAAAGAATAAAAATTCATTTTATATTCTTCGTAGACACTGTAAGAACGTCACTGATGAATTTCGACTTGTCGCCATTGCCACCATAAAACATGCATTTAAATTTGATATGCTTATGCGTGCTACATGCAGCATCTCCGCTTACAAGCTACATTGCCGACATTCTGTCGTTCTGTCTGTCCGTCCGTTCGTCCATCTGTCTTTTTTGTCTCACTTTTTTTTTTTTTTTTTTTTTTTTTCGGTTTGTCGCTTCGTCTCTTAGCCTGTATCTGTGCACAAATGTCTGTCTTTAGTCTACTATTTTGTAGTACTTATAAACCATTTCCTAGCTGGCTGTAAATTTAAAGCAACGAATAATGTTATTTCTGCACCTTAGCTTATTTCTTTATATACCCTACATTCAAAATAATGTGTATATTGGTTTGTTTAATATAAGCTTTCAAATGACTTATTATTTCTGAAGAAAAGTTAAAGTAACAAATCTATTAGGGTTGTCACCGAAATCTCAGAGTTTTGATGTAAGTGTTTTTGTGTTAATCGATAATTCGAAACATTTAAACCATAACACCGATACTTGGAATGTTTTCATTGATTGCCAATTTTTAAATATTTTTAATTTCTAAACAAAAATCCAAATTTGCTACCCGTCACACTGAAAATGTAACCTTACAACTCGATTTTAAATGTAAAACTAAAAACTCTAGTAGAAGTGTTTTCGGTGCCACTCCTGATAAATTTGTTAAAGCTCTTTTTAAATATGCTCACGTCGAATTTTTCAAACAATGGAAGGGTTTCTTTTTAAACAAAATTTTACGCTGTATTAAAACGATTTATATTTAATTAATAGTGAAATAAAGTCTCTAAAACTTCTGGTTTTCGAGAAAAGTAGTGATAGAAACACACAACAACACGATTTTTCAGGTTTTTAACCCAATTTTTCTCGAAAATCAGACGTGGTGGGCACTTTTGCACACCGAATTCGTGTTCAAACGCACAAAAATACGTCGGAAACCAGTCTCACATCGAATAAAAAAGAAAAACATGTAAAATCGGATAGCCTACTATGGATTCCTCAAATATTTCTCTATCTTTTAGGTAATTGGACATTTCTTGTTTATATTGTAAAATTCAATGAAATTTCAATTTAATTCGATTGAAATATATTTTACAAAACTGTCCATTGATCTCGAAAATGACTTCCGGGTGAAAACAGGGAAGCATTCAGGAAAAATTTTGAGAAACTAAAATTATTTTATATATCTAGTTCAGTGAATAAGTAAAAATGGTCACGTGTTCCTAGTGATCCAAATAAAATTAAAAATAAATACACCATAAATTATTTTTAAGCCAGTTTGAACGTGATCAAAAATGCCAATTATAAACATAATGCCTAGGTCGATGCTTGAATAAAAAAGGACATTTATTGTTGTCCAGTGTTATTGGAAATATTCGTGAAGTTTGTATTTACTGTAGTATTATAAAATTATTATTATTATTATTATATAATGTGGATGTACCATAGGAGTACGTGTATGACTTGGTTAGTCAATGATAGTCTCGCATGGGTCGATCAATAACTGAACCATAACATCCATTAAATAGACGACCTAAAGGTGACCAGTAGGTGTCCCACGCTGGCTCAAATCCGAGCGCTGCAAGTTCTATAGAACATTGTAAAGAAAAATTGATTGGGAAATAACCAAGGTGGACTAGTCATTAGGTAGGTCCAAATAAAATGTTTATGTTCCCACCCTGTAGGATTGTTCTAAATCGAAAATAAGAAGGCCCGTATTATTATATTTCTTTTTTAATTGGATAATATTTAATGGTGCTGCCAAGGCCCTGAACTTTCCCATGTATTAAACATGGGAAAACATAACACTTTTTGCAGATTTGTTGTAGAAACCAGGACAATAAATATTTTTTAAACGGATAACAAAATTTCTTTTAATAAATGATCCTGAAGCACGTCCCAACTTTAATTTTTTAATTTTTAAATATTGACTTTTTATACAGGAACTCAAAAAAAAAAACAAAACACTAAAATAAGAAAAAAACGAAAAATTAATAATTTTTCAGAGTTCCTGTAAAAAAAGTCAATCTTTTCCCAAATATTTTTGGACCACCCTACTAATTATTTAATGAAAAATTGTACATTTCGAAGCACCTCAAAATGAAATCACTTGATTTTATTGAAAACGCTAAAATCAAAAGTTAGTGAAAATAGGAACATAGTCAATAGTTGGAGTTTATATCTTTTTTAGTCTTATAATTTAGTTTTAAATCTACTGATTGATTCATTACTTCTTGGTACAAAACCTAAAGTATGTGGCAATATCTATGACTTCAAGTTCTGTAACACATCAAAATAAGAAGGGCATTTATTTCCGAAGACATTTGTAAAAAAAATTTTGTACAATTTAGAAAAAATTATAAAAAAAAAAAAATAAAAACAATATTTTTTTTGCACTGCTTGTAAGCAAGTAAAAAACCAAGATCGTAATTCTTTCACAGGCGACATTTAAGCCACGCTCTTGGTATAAAATCCAGGAAGACGTAACGAAACGAAAAAAAAAAAAAAAAAGGAAAATTGTGTGTTTGAAAACTCAACTAAGAAACGATCAACGAAAATGTAGGAACGCAATAAATTGTTTCCATATGGTCAATTGGAGTAGTACCAGTAAAGTCAACAAAACACGACGAAGACGACGACGGTGGCGGCGGCACGGTACGGCATAAAATATTGTGTACAACTCAGTTAAAATTGCTTTTATTATTTTTTATTTTTAGTTTTGCTTCGGTATCATGGTGGGCTTAGAGGAATTTATAAGTGTAAATGTTGCATTTGTAATAAAAATTTATGCAAATTTGTTGCAGACAACACATCGAGAGCATGTTACGACGCGAGTAGTATTGAATTTGTGGATTTAGATTTTGCGCCTGCCAGCAAGCCTGCCTGCCTGCTTGGGTGTTGGTGTCAAACGACACTTAAAGAACATAAAGCGTGAGCGAAGAATGATCGAGTGAGGAAGTAGTTTACTATTTAAGAATTTAATTTTTTTTTTTTTTTTGGCTTAATGTGTGGCGTTGTTATTTTAAAATAAATACATTTTTTTTTTAAAGTTAACCCAAAATTCGTTAGTTATAAAATATTTTCTTTAAGTAGTTTCGGATGCTTACTGCATACGACTAACTACAAACATGGGAAACATTTTAAATCAAAGTTGTGCACGTACAAAATGATTGAAACGATTTTTGCACGCAAACTGAACTACATTTTTTTGTAAAAAAAAAAAAAGTATACAATGCAATGGCAACACAGCTCTTTAGCTACAGCAGCAGCTAAGCAAGTTAGTAAGTAGTCAGAAATGATCAACAACAACAAAAACAACAACAAGAAGCAGAACAACACGACGGGTGTAAGAAGCTTTCGGGCAGAAGCAAAAAAAAAAAAAACGAAAAACTAAAAACAGAACAAAATTCAGTGCAAAAGATTTGCATGCGTACATTGTTGGCATACCTACGCATACAGCGTGTCAGAAAGCAACAAATGGATGAACAGACAGACGGAACGAACGAACGGACAGACAAATGATACCAGACTCCAAAAGACTACACAACAACAGAATGTACCAACGTGCCACCGACCGATCGTCCGAAGACCTTATTTGAGGCGCAAGATTCTTTTTCGCTTAGCTTATTCCGTTTTCTTGCACACACTCTCAGATCTTCATTCCATTGGAATATTCGTTTTGCGCTCTACTCTGCAAAACAGGAACCAGTCCAGCGAAAAGGAAGCAACAAAACACATGTACCAAATACCAGAAAGTCGACAGTTTTGCGCGCTACTTTAGAGAGATTTAGTGTTTTGGCAAAAAAAAAAATAACTTTCGGTGATTTTTCACAGTGACTTAGAAATCGCAATGTTACACCACGACTCAAAAGTAGTGATTGCAATTTTCTTGTTCCTCCAGTGAACATTTTCAGTTATCGTCGATTTCTACTTTAGAAAGATTAAGTGTGTTGGCAAAAAAAATAACTTTCGGTGATTTTTTCACAGTGACTTAAAAATTGCAATGTTAAACTGCGTCTGAAAGTAGTGATTTGCTATACTCTTGTTCCTCAGTGAACATGTTTAGTATATAAGCGATTTTGTGCATCGCACTTCGCGAACAGTGACTGTGTTCATTTAAAAGTGATTGGTGCTTTTATCACTCATTCGCGAATTGATCACATATTCGCTTGAACACCGAATCTGTACAAATTTGTTGGTACATTTGCCAATCAGTTGATTCGTCAAAACGTGCAATTCACTGAAAGCGCATTCGTTTGAAAGCAGTGTTTTATTTTCCAGTGAATTAAAACAAAGTCGGTTTTAGAGGCGATTTTGTGGAGTAGCGATACAGTTCGTGAACAGTGAACCTGTTGTAATCGCTGATTATTTTTTTTTCACAAACTGTGATTTTATCACTTTTTGCAGACTTTACGATTTTCAAGTCGCTTAGTCACGGCTTTTATCACTCAAATTTCACTCTTTTTGCCAACACTAGTAAGATTCTCTATTTAGAAAGCAACTATATATCTGTCTATGTGATTTTATCACTGTTTGCAGTCACTGCGATTTTCAAGTTGCAGTCGCTAACGACACTGCAACACAAAAATCACACTTTTTGCCAACACTAAGATTCTATATTTAGAAGGAAACAGTGAACCTGTTATGTCTGTCTATATTGCAGCATCTTTTCTTTTTTATTTTGATGTAGGGTATCGAAATAATTAAAGGCTACTGCCAATGAAGCAACTTATTATAATTTTATCCCTGCGGCACATTTATGTATGCAGCAACAGCAGCAGCAGCAGTCGATCTGACGTTGCTTTTGAACGCGAAATATTTGTGCTGTTTTCTTTTATAATTTTTTTTTTTTTTTTTTTTTTGTGAAATTTTATTTATTTTTTTTTCTTCTGATACTCACTTGTGTATGGAGTCTTCTCAGACTTGGTTCATTGAGTAAAGGGAGTATAGATGTATTCTGCATGTTTTATATACATACTATATACATATATAAATATTTTTGGATACGGGTTTCTTTTTTTTTTTTTTGTTTTTGTGCTTAGTCGCTCTTGTTAATTTGCATTTTAAAAGTTATACACCAGCGCCGCCGCGCAATAAGAAAAAGATGCGCGTTGTTCGTTTCTCGTTGCAGATTTTAAAATTTTTCGTACATATTGGAATGGTTTGCGTGTAATCAACATTTCATATCTGCAGCAAACATTAAAAGCGCATTAGTGTCGTCCCAACGCTCGCTGATAAGCCCTTAAAACATCAGAGTCTGCGTCAGCGTCAGTGAGCGTCTCGCAGTATGTGGAGAAAAAAAAAGCACACAGCACAAGTCTTAACTTAAATTTCAATGCATTTTAAGAGTTTCACTTACATAAACTTTTACATAAACTAGTAAGTATGTAGTTGAATTGTTGTAGTAGTAGTGGTAGTAGTAGGTATCTACATACTAAATATTGTTTGTAGTAGCAGCTACAAAGTGTTCTGGTGGCAAGGAATTTTTAGAGTCTTCTATGTTCTCGTTACACTTATATATATTCTCTGATGTCCTTCTTATGCCGTTTATGAAGCAGTATGCTTTCGAAATTGTGCAAAACAACAACAATATTTTAAGTATCTTTATGTTCCAAACTGAATTCTATTTGGAACATAAATATTATGTTTCCACCGGCATTAGCATTCGCGTTCACGTTAATCTGTTGCTCTCAGAAAGCTATGCCTACTATAAACAAAACCTCTCCACACATTAATTCATGGAACATAAATGGTATACGCAGTTTTGTATTCGTAATACGTCTGTAGTAGGCGTTGATATCGATAGCAGCAGCTTAAAGCCAACGCGAACGCTAACGCTAGTGGAAACATAACATAAAAAGAGACTCGATTTAAAAATCTATATAAAGTTAAAATTAATGCTATACCTGTAGAGGTAACATTCTTAAAAAAAATATGAGTCAGAGACTTAGTACGTGAGTCTTAGTATCATTGTCCGAACTTAGCACTGGATATAGAATCTTGAAACTATACATTTTGTGCTTTTTCTAGACAAATTATTTTAAAACAAGGAAAAACATTAACTTGTAGAACCGAAGCTCAATTACCCGCCTCATATTGGTTTAGTTTATTTATGATCATCAGTGGCTTAGGTAAAATTTGGAGAAGGGATGGCTTGGAGTCAATAGTCTGATACAACCAAAGCTAAGACGCAATCATTTTAACCACAGGACAGAATAATTAACATTTTCTTGAAAAAAATACAAAATTGGTGGTGACTTTGATTGGGGGCTATATGTTATAGTTTGCAGATCCTTATTATATCAGTAGAGTAAAGATAGGATGATATTAGATGGGTTTTTACCCATTTTGAAATGAATACATTCATAAAAAATTACTATTTTCACACAAAAATTAGAAAATGGGCGAAAAGTTCGTATGGGCGCATTGGAAGACATTAGAAGTATTTTAACTAATTTGGAGGGTACACATTCATGAATAAAAGCTATTTTCATACAGTAAATCAAAAAAAACGGAAAGTGTGTGTGAGGGCTATACTTAAAAATGGGCGTTTTTTTTTGGGAGAAAAAAAAAAAACCACTATGTGTGGCGGGTATAAAAATTACTTACTTGAGACCTCTAAGAACCAAAAATAAAATATCCGATATCCAATGAGATATTCTGATACTCTGTTATCACTAGTATTGGCCAAAAAATCACTTTCGGGGATTTTTTCACTGTGATTTAAAAATCACAATGTCGCACTGCGACTGAAAGTAGTGATTTGCGATTTTCTTGTTTCTCAGTGAACATGTTCAGTTATCGTCGATTTTGTGTATCGCTCTTCGCTGATCAGTTAAATTGTTCATTTATCAGTGATTGGTGCTTTTATCACTCTTCGCGAATCGTTCATATTCACTTGAACACCGAACCTGTACAAATTCTTTGCTAAATTTGTCAGTCACTTGATCTGCCAAAATGTGCCATTCAATTAAACCGGAAATTTCAAAGAAAGCAAACAAGAACAAAATTGTTTTTCGTAAATATTATTTGTTGTGCAGTTTGAATTTTTACAATAAAAGCAGTGTTTTACTTTTCCATGAATTTAAACAAAGTCGGTTTCTTGTGTTGTTGTAGCGAAACAGTTCAGTTAGCAACGATTTTATGTATCACTCTTCACGAACAGTGAACCTGTTCAGTAATCGCTGATTGTTTTCAGCACTGTGAACTGTCGCAGTCGCTTATTACACTGTTTTTTGGGTTAAACTTGTTTGCAGTCATCTGTGATTTTCGAAGTCGCAGTCGACATAATCGCAAAAAATATACAGTCAGCAGGGTTTTCAAAGATATTGAAGTAATTTCCCAAAATAGAAATACGTGTTAAACTTGGCAGTCAAACAGAAGTTTTGAAGAATTTCATCTTTGAGGTTGTAGAAAAATTCTCTACTTGGGACCAGAGACAAACAAGAGCAATAACATAAGCTTAGAAATTAGACGAAAAATTTATCTGGCTAACCGATGCTACTTTGGTCTCGGTAAGCAAATGCAAAGTAGAGTCTTATTCCAGAACAATTAAAATCAAACTCTACAAGTCGCTGATTATCCCAGTCCTGATGTATGGCGCAGAAACTTGGGTCATGTCAGAGGCTGACAAATCGGCGTTGGGTACATTTGAGAGGAAAATTCTTCGTAAAATCGTTGGACCTGTGTAGACCTTAATATACCTACAATTACGATTGTCAATTTAAATAAAGAACCTAAACATGTCTAGAACTATTGAACATTGTCTAGGTCTAGATCCTTTTAGGAATAAAACTCCAGCGATTAATAGTTTATATTAAAAATATTTAAAAATATATCTTACCTTAGTACTTGTCGTTCTCGGTGTACCACCCAGCGCAATGGCATAAACTTCCACCTCATATGTATCCGGGCCTGCTTCACGATCCAATTCCGCCGCAGTAGACAGTATACCCAGTTTAGTATCAATATCAAATAATCGATCTACTTGTGCACTTTTACCCGACATAACACCGTACGCCGTTACATTTGTGACATAATACTCGATTTCACTTGAATTATGAAAAGCCGTAACTGTTAAAATACTAGTACCGGTTGGTTCATTCTCATACACGGAACCAGTTTGTGCGCGTTGCTCAAAAATAGGACCCGGCAAATTACCATTACCCGCGGTTATTATAGTTATATACGCCTCCGAACTTTTACGTTCACTTTGTACTGCTTCATCAGTAGCTTTCAATGCTAGTTGATAACGTACCTCCGGTTTAGAATTAGTACGTCCAAGCGTTATAGTACCCGTATTACGTTGTAAACGAAATAGATCAGTATTACCGTTAACAATTTCATAAGTCACAAGACCATTACTAGAAGAGTCGGCATCACGCGCTAGCACTTGCATTACAAATGAGCCACTTTCTCCGTGCATTAGCATATTTTGTTTTGACATGGGCATCAGTGCTGCATTCATTGAGACAAAAATGGGAGCATTATCATTGATGTCCTCAACAATTACGGTAACCAATTTCTCGGTGGATAATTGTTTTTCTGGTTGCTGTGCCTGATCGGTGGCCAAGACTGTAAGGCGGAATGTATCTATACGTTCGCGATCAATTTCTCGCAATGTATGTATGACACCAGTTTGTGTATTTATGCCAAAATGACGTCCGCCGGTTAGTTCAGGTTCTTGTTTAGTTATAGCATAGCTAACTTTACCATTCAAACCAGAGTCGGGATCATCAGCAGTTACCGTGACTATGGGTGTCTTTAGTGCAATGCCTTCTTTAATCTGACGCACTATAGCAGTATTCGGAAAACTTGGTGGATTATCATTCTGATCGACAACATTTAATTGTAAAGATTATTGTCGTCGATAAACGCGGTATGCCACCATCAGCTGCGGTAATATTCAAATGATAAACTGTTGTCTCCTCATAATCCAATGGCTTATGCAAGTACAAACTTCCAGTAACAGCATCAATATGAAAAGTATCTTTACGATTTCCAGCAGTTATGCTAAAACTGACTTGACTATTTACGCCTACATCCGAATCGGATGCTCTGAAACGCATAAGCTCAGTGCCGGTGGCAGTCATCTCAAGCACTGAAATTTCGCTATTTGTCTGTGAGAATTCCGGTGCAACATCATTTTCATCGAGCACATCAATTGTTATAGTTGTATTCGCACTCAACGAATTCTTAGGTGCTGCATCCTTGGCCAGTACAATTAATTTATGCACCGCTTGCGTTTCACGATCCAATTGACGCGCCAATGAAAGTTGTCCCGTAGCGCTATCCATAACAAAGAGTCCCTGTTCATTACCCGAAATGAGCGTATAATAAACATCACCATTAAGACCCTCATCCACATCCATTGTAAAGACACGCATAATATGTGTACCAATGCTAGCGCCCTCTGAAATTTGTACTTTGTAAGGAGCACGCAGAAATTCTGGTGCATTATCATTTACATCGGTGATTATAATCTTTACTTTTACACGATCGTAAAGACGCTTTAGACCATTATCCGATACTACTGCCTCTAATTGTATATAATTTTCAGCGCCAGCGTATTTATCGGCAGCGACAGCGTTAGCATCCGATTCTAAAGAACGTTGTCTGCGTTGCACCAAAGCTTCACGATCGAAAGAACGCAGCGTTTTTATAAAACCATTGCGTGAATCTATAGTAAAATCCTGTACGGGCATTGTTAACGAATAAATCAGTTCGGCATTACGTCCAATATCACGATCGGTGGCAGTTAGTTTTCCAACAAAAGAATCGGCAGGTTCGTTCTCGGCAATACTAAACGTGAAAGTGTTATTCGTAAATTGTGGCGCATTATCATTCTCATCGATGACGTGTATAATCACTGGTACCACTGAAGAACGTGATGGTATGCCCTCATCACGGCAGGCCACTGTTAACGCATAATAGTCACGTTCCTCGCGATCTAAAGCTGAACGCACAAAGAGATAACCATCAGGAAAAACACCAAACATGCGCTCAGCATTACCCTCGATAATTTCGTAGGATATACGCCCATTCGGACCCAAATCATTATCCGTTGCAGCGAGCGCAAAGAAACGTCTATTAACCTTTGTCGATTCAAGCAATGACGTTTCATAGGAGGTATGATCGAAGACAGGTGTATGATCGTTGACATCGGCAATATGTATCGAGAGCGTGAGTTTGGTTGAGAGCGGTGGCGTGCCGCCATCGGTGGCCATCAACTCAACCTGTAGCACAGTGTCCGGTTCAGCGCGTATCGGCTGCTGTAAATAGAGTACACCAGTTGTTTCGCTAATGCGAAACTGTTCTTCAGGGTTGTAGGTGAGCCGGTATGTGACACGACTATTAATGCCTGCATCGCGGTCGCGCGCGCGTGATAAGTAAATCTCCTGACCGACGGCGGCATTCTCTGGCAGTAATATCTCACCGTCACGATCTTGTGCAAAGATCGGCGCATTATCGTTCAAATCACCGATTGCAATGTTCACGCTGCACTTGCCATACGCAAGGCCACTGCGCGCCAATACAATAAGCTGGTAATGTGCCTGTGCCTCACGATCAATGGGACGCGCTGTACTGATCCGCCCAGTCTGACGATCGATGGCAAAATTCTCAGTCGCATCGCCATAGATAATAAAATACTCAATGTTCGAGGGTAACAACGAAGATGTTGATGCTTTGCTCCTGCTGCAGATGATGATGATGATGACTTGCCTACTAACGATTTTGCTTGCACGCGGCCAACTTCTCGATTCAACTGTGGCTGCTCGTGATCTTCGACAATTTGAAACTCATAACCGGCATATGCGCTAAATTCGAGCATCTCAGTTTTCGATTGCAACATAATCTCGACAATCGCATCTTCTTTACTACGCCGCTCACCATGATCTCTGGCTGATATCTTAAGCTTGTAGTGTGCTTTTGGCGAGCGATGTATGTCACTGATGCCACTACCACTTCCACCAGCACCACCACCACTATTACTACTACTACTGCCACGCAGCATAACTGCACCAGTTTGTGCATCAATGTGAAACAGACCATCGCCACCTGACTCTAGAGTATACGTAATTAAGGCATTATCGCCTGCATCGCGATCAGTAGCCGTGACTTTCAAAAGAGTCGTCGTCGTCGTTGTTGTTGTTGTTGTTGTTGCAGACGACAACTTGTGCGCCTGTTTCTGTTGTTGCCGTTGTTGCAGTTGCCCATTATTGTTGTCAACAGCAACATTACTAGTAGCAGCAGCAGCAGTAACATGATCATTCGCATCGTTTTCGTTCTCGTTATTGTCAACAACAACATCAAGCTCATCGGCCAGCGTATAGATATAGTGCTTCGGATAGAATACAGGATCGTTATCGTTGATATCCTCAATCGTTAAATACACAGTAGCTGTAGCCGATTGCGGGGGTGCGCCTTGATCGCGTGCAATCACAAAAATCTCATAATTCGCTATTGTCTCACGATCGAGCGCTTTTCGCGTTGTTAATTGACCAGTTATGGCGTCGATCGCAAATTGCTGTGGATACAAACGTTCAACGCTTGGCGCAAAGGCAAAAGTCACCGAACCATTTGTGCCCTGATCATGGTCAGTCGCTGTCAACATGGCTACCAGTGTTTGCACTCCACTATTCTCACTCAGGCTAACATTAATGTGCTGCTCTGTGAACTGTGGTGCTTCATCATTCTCATCCAAAATGGTGACCTTAAGTTGTGTATAAGCAAATTTCGGATTTGGGCCACCATCGCGTGCCGAAATACTCAATTCAACGCTACCCTGTACTTCACGATCAAGTACACCACGTGTTGTTATCAAACCGGTTGCTGTATCAATGTCAAACCAATTCTGTTCATTACCCGAAATAATTGCATAAAAGATTTGCGCATTAACGCCAGTATCCTCATCCGTTGCCGTTGTCGATGCAACAAATGTACCAATCGGTGCAAGTTCACTCAATAGCGCAGAATATTCGGATTTCTCGAAAACAGGCTCATGATCATTAACATCATTAACGTGTATTATTAAATGTGCAGTGGCCATACGTGGTGGTTTACCTTTATCGATGGCAACCACAGTTAAATTATATTTACTTATCTCTTCACGATCGAGCACTGCATTGACATGCACTAAACCCAGCGAATGTTCCTCTTCAAGCCAAAAATGTCCATGTTCATTGCCCGCTATAATGCGTAACGTAGTTTCACCATTTACGCCACGATCGGTATCATTTACAGATATGGCAGCGACAACAGTACCATTACGCGCATTCTCATCGACTGTAGCAAATGTGCCAGTCGGTTGAAAATATTGAAAACTTATTACGGGATCATGATCATTTGAATCGAGTAGATTTACCGTAACATAAGTGCGTCCATCTTGACGCGGTGAACCGTGATCACGCGCAAAGACCGTAAATACACAACTTCTACGTCCTGTTGGCACTGCTTGACGTTTTTGTTTTTCATTCTGTGTCGGTTGACAGCTTAAACGTTGTGTTGTCGATATTATGCCCGTATCCGGATCTATAGTAAATTGATGCTCGGTTTCAGATAGATAATAAGTGATCTTACTATTATCACCCAAATCATTATCGGTAGCACAAACTGTTGTTACGGGTGTACCAGGCATTACGGATTCATTTAGTAGCACTATATAATCGCTTTGATCAAAGATCGGTGGATTATCATTGACATCGAGTATGGTTACATTAACCTGTAAATAACCATAACGCGGTGGTATGCCACCATCACTTGCTGATATATTCAATTGATAGAAACCATATGTTTCACGATCAAGATTTCCCGTAGTCTCCAAATGTAAATATGAAGCAGCATCACCACTGGGATTAGCGGTTGTTACCAAACGAAATTTATGCTCTATATTACCATCAACAATTTCATATTTATCCGTAATGCCATTCATGCCAATATCACGATCAGTGGCAGCATCCAGCAATAAACGTGTTCCCGGCGCTGCACTCTCCGAGAATGATACCGCAATTGTTGGTTCCGGAAATTCCGGTGTATTATCATTTATATCAAGCACTTTAATTCTTACTTCAATCGGATATGTCGGTTGTGATGAAAGCACTACAAGATCATAACGATCACGCATACCCTCACGATCGAGTATCATATTTGTTTTTATCTCGCCAGTAACTTGATCTAAAGTAAATTCACGTGGTGGCTCATTGAAACGATATGTAAACTTAGGTTTAGTCGGTATATAACCCACTAGCGTGCCACGTGGTTGTCCTTCGAGTACATCGAAATCAGCACGTGTATCTACAGCACGTGATTGCATTTCACCGGGTGATGAGCGTCTACGTGGAAATGGAAATGCATTCAACTGTTGTTCTGTATACGTTTGCTTGCGTAATGTTGACAGATCCAACGTTGTGCCGGATGTTTGTGCCAAACTGTTGCATATGCTGCTGGCATACAGTAGTAGGCAAAATAATAATTTAGTAAATACATTTTTGTTTGTTTGTTTAATGCGTGCTTTTGGTGTTTTGGTTCGATGCGCTGTTTTAAAGATTGCAGCCAAACATTGCAAACAATTATGCCTGCTGCGCATAGTCATAATGTCAGCTGACTATATTGTTTCACTCACTACTTCTCTGCTGTTGCTGTTATTATTTTATGTTTTTAATTTTAAAATTATTTAATTGATATAAATTTTGTGGCATAGAAACGCGTGCATAGTTTTGTTGCAACATTGCGCGTACTTCAAAATGTATCTAAGCTAAGCGCGTCATAATCTGTAAAGAAAAATAAAACAAAAAAAAAAATTCAATTAAAAATTATTGCTTACAAAATTCCATGCAACTATAATTAAATCAAATTTGTTTTATGTGAAATATTAAGTTATGCCTACACGCTTCATGTGATACGCCGCCGCCAACGTGTGCGCGTTTTAAGTGATTTGCTGTTAATGGAAAAGTATCATCAACAATAACAAACATACACACCATACACACCATACAATTCAAGCTAACCCATTCATTCTGTTGCATTTTCATAGTTCGTTGAGCATAAAATTATCTGTACAACAACATGGCATGTTATTGTTGTTGTTGTTGCTGTTGCTGTGAACATTATGGGGGAAACTATGAATACGTACCGAAGTATTTAATAATGTAAATTGCAGTGCATTGTTTATGAGCAATAATAAGATCATCGTACGTTCGGAAGACAGACAGACAGTCAATCGTACGTACGACTTCACTTCTACACTCATTTGTCTCTCACTATTGCGTTCACACCTTTCGAAGATTTCTCTTTGTTTGTCTTGCATTGTATTTGACATTGAAAAACAAAAGACTTAAGACACGAACTCGCACACAGTAGGCATGCAGGCAGGCAGGCAGTCAGGCGGGCATTCAGTCAGCAGGCAGACAAATTGAAACTTAAACAGAAAATTCTTACTCATGCTGATTGAATGCTAAATCGCGATTATATTTATATTTCCTTTTTTTTTTTTTTTGAGTTATTCTTTGTTTTTTTCTAACTCATTTCGCAATTGAAAGCAAATCGCTTTGAAATCATTTCAGGTAGAAATTTGTCATTATGCGATTATTTATTTATGCTCTCTAAATGTATTATTTAATGTAGGGTATTAGTCGATTTATTGGGAAGTTTGTGACGTGTTACAGTAGTCATATTCGGGAAAAAGTTTGATAATAAGTTTGCAATGACCGCAATGGTGACGTACGTAACAAATCAAAATACATAGAGCAGAATAAGCTAAATCGAAAAGAAAACAAAATTTTGTAAGTCTTTAGGTCAATCAGTTCCTAGCTTTCTCTAGATTCTGAATTCTGTATTTTTAATAGAATTTATTTTTAAAGCCTTGAAAAGAGATTCCCTAATTATGGTTTTAGTTTTAAAAGTTGACTTACGATATTCTCAAACGCTTTTAGTGATTTCAAGAAGTTCACAATCCTCAAATCTGATGGAAAAAGCACAACGACAGGCACACTAGTCTGTATAATTGCAAACCACTCAAACAAAGGCACTAGAAATAATAATGGATATCCATCCCATGCCACCTAAGAGCAATGGACACATCAAAGTGGGAACGGAGTTCATTAGTAGCACAGACTACATGACTGCTAATCTCAACTATAAGAGTAAATAAACCTCACTGGAACCAGAAGTAAATTAACCTCACTGGAACCAGAAGCGCAGGACCAGCGAGCTAAACACATACGTACCGACTGATCCAAAATGGATTCGGGAGTAGGAGCAGTAGTTTACTGCGCTGAGCCAAACCTAAGGCTTTCATACAAGCTACCGGACCACTGCAGTACTTCCAGTAGCCGCAGAAAGAATACAACAATTACAAATATCACAATAACGGATAAACATATTCGTCATGGAACGGATAAACATATTCGCAATGGAAGCATTGCAGGTGAACACTATCAGTTTCAGAAATGTCCTAGAGAGGCAGTAGATGATCTTAATACTTTTAAAAGGGCACATGTCTTCAATATTTCCACCCATCGGAGCATTGATGGTAACGAAATGGTGGACAGCCTAGCAAAAGCTTGTGTCGGCCTGCCTCAATATGAAGCGATAAACCTACCAATTTCCTTACGCACACTTCACAGCAATCTGGAGAAGATTACCTCCACGGATTTTGGGAGGAGATGGAGGAACACAACTGAATGCAAAATATCTTAAAAAAATTTGCTTAAAGACCAAATAAAAAACTAGCTCACTACATGCTGCAGCTTCAAAGAAGAGACTACAGACTTCTAGTATGTACATATCTTAACAGGTCACTGCCTAGCGGCCACTCATGAAAAAGCTAGGTATAACATACACAGACGTTTGGCAGGAAATTTAAGAAGCAAGGAGTCATAGAGACCTTGGAGCACTTCATCTGGTACACATCGGATCGCATCGTTAAAAGGGGGCCAGTGGGACTCATAACAAACTTCTGGCATTTGCCAAACTCGCAGGAATATTAAGAGATTACAGTTAACGATTTGCGTTATCGGTATCACTAAGGACCGTTTTGGTCTATGTGCGACCCTTATAGAGTCAACCGACAAAACCTAACTACCTAGTGGTTTCAACTCTCCCAAACAACAGTTCCCCTTTTTATTTCAATGTCCTAACAATGGAACAGATTTTCTAATTTACTATTGATGATAAGTGAACACCAAAAATCTCTACAGTACGCCCTCTATATCGTTCTAAGGGTTGGAATTTTCCTTAGTTAAAGTAAGGATGCAATGTCATAGTTGAGAATTAGTACTTTAGCATTTGGTATTCTAGCTCAGATTGAGAATTTCGTAAATGACTTATTATTTTTCTTTGGAAAATTGGGAGCATATAACAAGATTGATCGTTTTATAAAGGATCTTCTTTTGTGATAAAAATGTGAGTTGAAATTTTCGATAGTAAAAACAAAGAATCTTGATAGTGTTTCAGTATCGATATGCAAAGGTACACATACACACAGCTATTTTTATAGAGACATTTTTTTTTTAGCATATAGGCGGCAACATCGCATTGTTTTCCATTAAAGTGTCAGTCGCATAAAAATTATAATGTTGCCCAATAAAAAATTCTAGGAATTTATTGAAACGATCTCAACAACAAATAAACAAACAAACAAACAGTCAAGCGTACAGTATGCCAGCTAGCCTAAGCCAAACACTCAATAAAAAGCGTTTAAAATTCATTGAAAGGTGTTTGGGCGGAATGAGAATGTTCGTACTCAAGCCAAAAAAAAAAAAAAAAAAAAATAAATAAAACTAAAACTTCGGCAATATACATAAAAAAAGCTGAGATTATTTTTTGCTTTATACAATTTTTTTTCTATTCACCCGAAAGCTAAACAATACTATATGATTAATCCAAACCAAATACCGCGTTCGATCGTAGCTTTGCTCGGTTTTCAACACATCTATGCACTACTAAATTATTTAAGAAGAAAACAAAAATTCATGTAGCTAAGAGATACTCAAATTCAGGAAAACTTGAAGAAAAAAAAAACATGCTGGTTCTTAATTTTTTTTTATGATTTTTTGTCGATAGCTTAAAGTTTGTCTTGAGCGACCGTCATCAAACGTCGTCGTCGTCGTCATCATCATCATCGTCTTCGAATCTGTTCATTAATCTTTAGCATCTACCTGCTGCTCTGGCATTGTTTTGCTTAGAAGGTTTCTTATTTTTTTTTTTTGTTCTTTGGGCATGTATCTCAAAAAAAAAAAAAATTAAATGAAAGAAATATATCTACATATATTATTTCATCACAATGTGTGATGTGCTATATAATTTCTTTTTAGTCTTTCAAATTTTAAAATATAAAAATAATAAAAAAGAATAGCGATGAAGAAAAAAGTATCTTATGAACTAAATAAAAAAATGGGCACAGTCCGTCGTTATACTAAAACTTGTAATATGTTGAAATTTTTTTCTCTTATTTTTTTGTTTTGGAATGCAAATGAGTTTACGTTAGTTCTCGCCTCGTATGTCGATTATCATTTAGGTTTTTATTTCATTTGTTATTTCTGATTGAATTTATTTTCTTTTCTTCTTTTTCTTATTGTTTTGTATTTAATCCAAAGTACGTAGGCGAAGTTGCACCATAGGAATGTCGTTTATTTATCGTTGCAACGAACTAAAAAAGATCTATTAGTCTTTGTAAGTTTTATAATTGCCTTGGATTTATGGCATATGATATTAATATGCAAATTACTTTTGAGTGGTAAATTTAAATTGAAAAAAAGCTCTTAGAGTAATCATAAAATATAAAATTTTATGTTTTGTATGTAGGAGCAGGAAAAGATTTAAGTTTAACAAAATGTTTTATGTTTATGATTTATAAAAGCTATAGAAAACACAATTATATTTTGTTTTATATGTCAACTTAACAGATTTGAAAAGGTTTGGAAAAAAGATAAATACAGGGTGCTCCGATTGACATATGTGAGCGTGCGTTTGATGCATCACTCTTGTACAATTTTTACTAGGGAGTACTACACACCAAAGAACAACAAGCCTCGACATCTTCAATACGCAAAAACATGCAAAACGATAAGGAAATCAAACCCGATTTTTTGAAAAATTTAATTATGACTGATGGGCTTTTTCCATTTGTATGCCGCCAATCTCTTTCCTGGTGGTTACCTGAATGGAACCAGGGTGGTTACCAGGGCCTTGAACCCACCTAAAACACAACCGGTGGTCCGGTTCAGCGATTCAAAATGCCTTTAAACCACCGGTTCGGCTTATGAACCATTTTTGGTTGGTGTCGAACCGCGGTTCGGTTCAAGTGGTTTAAGTAATATGTATGTAAAACAATTGCATAAACTAATAATTGAACGATATAAAGTTTGTCAAAGATGCACCCTTCGCTTGTTCCCTTTATTCAATGCTTTCTTAAAAGTTTTACGGTGTTGCATTTAGTATCAAAAATCTTTTTGATATTTATTTAAGCTCTAGCGTCAAGAAAAACTCAAAATAGGTAAAATATAGGCAGTGAACTCCATTTTTAGTTGCGAAGGATATAAAACAATCACGATACCGTCGGAGGGCTTTGCCTCAAATGGTTATTCTTACGGCGTAGTTTAAAAGTCAAAAAAACTTTAAAAATTGGTCAACTTTTTCATTTACAGAGGATGAACCTACGATCGGAACGGTAAAAATTATTTTTTGTTTTACAGAGATGAACCAACGATCGCACTTTAAATTTATTGGCCACCACGTATTCTATTTAGCATTCTATTGAATTAGCATTTTCAAGTCTACAACATCCTATCTCAATTAATTTTATAATTTTACTATTTTTAATGTTAGGATCTTTTAAAGAAATCGCGAACCGGTTCGAACCGAACCTATTTTTTTTTTTTTGACAATTTGTGCCGTTTAAACCATTTCGGTTTTTGGCTCTGATTTAAATTGCCGTTCGGGGTTCTTTACATTGAAGAGCTAATTTTTTTTACTTTTATTAGTCCGATTTTTTAAACAAGTTTAGGACTCAAAGTATTCAAAATCGAGTTAATGCAGTCTGAGATATACCATTAGCAATGTCCCGTTCGTTTGAGTCCGACCCTATCGGTAGAATACCATAGGATAATAGTAGTATGCTAATCGTTTGGAGTAGTATATTCATATTTAAAAACTATTTCAAGAAAATTAAAAATGGGAAGTGTTGTGATACCTAAAAATGAGAGCACATTGGTTTTGATCTCGTAGAAAACTAAATTTCGAGCCAAAGCATTGGGTTAAGTCACATCAACTGGCAGTACAGACCGAGGCCTGTCTCAATACTTAGACCAGAAGATTAGTCCATTGCTGAACTAACCAGTAGAATTAACTAAAATAAAAAAATATCTCGGGATTCTTTTCATACTTCGGAATCGGTTATTTTTCTGGCACCACTATCTCCGAGGCTGAGAATACGATTTTTGTACTCTCTTTGTTCCACGAAAGCTTTCAAAAACCGATGTTCGGAAAAAAGGTAAAAAATAATCTGCTAAAATAGAATATAACTAATTTGTAAATCGAAAATTTTTTGTTGCGTTTATTTAGGCGGCGATATGACATAATCCATTGGAAACGGATAGCGTTTAAGACTTTAAAATTCTAAATGAAATTATGTTAGAAACATTTGCCTCAAGAACCATTGCCCAGAGACCATAGCAAAAGAAAAACTTTTGAAATTTTAAGCGTGAAACAAAGATAAAACAAAGTCATTTTCTTCTTTTATGTCTCACCGATTGCATTCCGGAACATAAGCAATTTCTTGTAAAATGAAAATCATGCTCATGTAGATATGTTACCATTTTTCACGCAACAAGTTACCTCATAAACCATTTTTTATATCCAAATTAGTTAATCCATAACTCAAAATCTAAAATATAAATTAAATTGTTTTGCTTTGTTTGAGAAACTTATTAATTCTAAGAAAACAACTTTATCAGAAATGCAACAAAATCTCATGCCATTTGATAAATGTATGTATGTAATTTAAGCACATCCGTAACAAATTGAAAAAAGTTAGAAATTCCAACAATGTAAGCGGATCTGACATGGTCAATGACCATCATCTTCTTCGTCTTCATCAACAACAACGAGAACCAACAATAATAACAACAACAACATTGGCGCCAATCTACGCAGCATACCAATCGATTTTATCTGCTACAAAGAGACACACACAAACACACGCACACATATACATATCTAAAGATACAAAAAAAGTATCTAAAGATACAAATACTCAAATGTCTTTCAATCTTTTATAAATTTGCTTAGCAGAACTAACGTGTTAAACTATTAATCGAATTCTACACCATACGACAACGAAACCAAACCAAACCAAAGCATACCAACACCATACACCATACTACCACGCTTCATCTATCTATTTCTATTTTAAGTTATTAAGACTACAAAACTATTAAAACTTTAAAAATTTATATTCATTTAGTTGATTGATGTTTAATGTTTTAAATTTTATTTTATTACTTTTTTTTTTTTTTTTGGTTTTTTGGTTTTTTGTATTCCAAATTAGCTAATATGCGGGCATATTCTTTTTTAGTTTTGGTAATAATTTTATTTATAGAGCTCGTAAATATATCCGAAAAAACACTAGATTATATTTGCAATGCTAATTTTGCATTTAGTGTTTTTTATACCCTGTCCCAAGGGTAGAAGGGTATATTAAGTTTGTGCGAATGTATGTAACAGACAGAAGGAGGCTAGACAGACCCTATAAAGTATATATATTCTTGATCAGCATTGGAAGGGGAGTCGAACTAGCTACGTCTGTCTGTCCTGCTGTCTGCCATATGAGAGAGATCATCTCGGAGACTATAAGAGATAGTGCTACCATATTTGAAACTTAAGATCTCCTAAGCCGTCAAGGTGCTCTTACAAACATTTCTTCTCTAGCCCCATTTTAAGGTGTACCCGCCATACAAATGTACTCCAAAATTTTGGGTTTTTACATAAAAACGTCCCTGTTTCTTATTCCAAATAGTCCTAATTTGGTATAATTTATGCCTGTGATAGTCCCAATAAAATATAGCAATATGGGTAGGACCAACAATATTTTAGGTATAGCCCTCGTACAAATCTACCCCTAAATTTTGGGTTTTTGCATAAAAACGTCACTGTTTGTTATTCTAAAAAATATTAATTTGGTTTAAATTATGCCTATGATAGTCCCAATAAAATATAGCAGTATGGGTAGGACCAACAAAATTTTAGGTATAGCCCCCATACAAATGAGCCCCAAAATTTTGGGTTTTTACATAAAAAAGTCGTTGTTTTTTATTCCAGGAAGTCTAAATTTAGTATAAATTATGCCTAGGATAGTCCCAATGAAATAGACCAATATGGGTAGGTCCAACAAAATTTTAGGTATAGTGCCCATACACAGATATACCCGATTTTTTAAGTTTTTGTATGAAAATTTAATTCAATGAGGTATGTTAGTAAAATAGAACCGATCTTAAGGTTCATAAAGATTGGATACAGGGTATCATGCAGTCGAGCATACTCGACTTCAGCGTTCTTTTTTGTTTTTGTTATAATAAGAAGAAGTTACCTGAATTTAGTTTGAACTTCATTTAAATATTTGATGACTAACGGAGTCTCTAATAGATAGAAAATTAGTAATGATATCTAGCTCAAAGTTATGAAATATGTCATAAATTGCCTGAGAAGTATCTGTGAAATTTTTCGTACAAAATATTTTCTGATTAACGGTATTTCTACATCAAAATTATATTTAAGCTTGAAATAGGTCACACAATGCGCCGAAAAAAAGAGAAGAAACACATTCTGCAAAAGAAGATATCGAGAAATGGTTTTGATATGATTTTAAATATTTAGATTTACAAATTCGTAACAGAAATACCTAAAAAACAAACAAACATACAGACAGACAGACAGACTGTCATGGCTAGATCGATTCGTCTTGTCAAGCTAATGTAAATAGGAATACCTAATGTGAATTCGGTAAAAATAAAGTTGATACAAGTATCTCCAAAGTAATAAGTGTTTTTGTTTTATCAATTCCACTTTCGATTAAATAATGCGAAAGTATATTTAGGAACAAAGCAATTTATGTCAATAATATTGAATGTATTCAAAAAACTTAATTGAATGTTTTAGAATTTTTATCAAAGTATTAATTTACAATTGCCTATGATATACATTTATTTAAATTGTCATAATTCGTGACCTTAGAACTTATATAGTTCGAATAAAATAGGTCATTGCGGTTGTGCTATTGCGGTTGAAGGTTGCTATTTTTGTGCTAATAATATCTGAGTTAAAAGTGTAACAAAACGCTTTGGCATATATTTTAAGATTTGTGGTTTTAGATTTGCTATATATTTACATATTTAATATAAATTCCATAAACAGAGATACAGCAAGATATGTTTATTTATTTGATGTAAATATTCGGAACTATGGCGCCCAACTCTTTATAAAAAGAAAAAAAGTTGTCACTTTTTCTAAAATTTATTTATCCGGAAAAAAAATAAAAACAATAAGTTCTGGAAATACTGTAAATAATATAAAGTTGAACACAGTTAAACACTCCTACATTCGTTCAAATTCAAAAGGAACACTCTTTCATTGGAGATGTTTTAATTATGCTGAAGACGTGAACAACATTTTGGGCAGATCAAAAATATTTTTATTTTTTAAGTATTAAAAATGCAGCGTTTAAAGCTATTCTCAAAACCACATGAATATACAGTTGAAACTCAATTAGCCGTGATTCTCGGGACCGAGCTCATCACGGATAATCAAAAATCCTGGTTGATAGAGGTCACATACAAACAATAAAAATTAAAATATTCTTAAACAAAACAATGGTATGCATAATTAAACCTTTTTTTGGAAATACATTTAATAAACTAAAAGTAAAAACTCGTTTAAGGTAATTTGCCTCTTTGCTTTAGTTTTTAATTGCTCTTCGAGTTTGATACAGTTGAATTTTGTCTGCCTCTGAAACTCCAGTACCGTAATTGTTTTCTAAAAAATGTTATAGAACATTACTAGCCTCATCTGCTTGAGCCAATGAAGGAGTTTTTGTATTTCCACCATCTAATTCCTGAGAAATCGTATCTTCTTCCTCCTTGGTTCGGTTAGCCATGTTAACAATTTCGTCTTCAGATATAAAACTTAAAAGAGCGATGTCAACATTGCACTCTCACTTTGAGATAGAATCAATCGCATATCCTGACTGAATTGTTATGTCTGATCGTACATTAAAAAAAGAGTTTGAGAGACGAATTTGAAGACATTTTTTTCAATTTTTCCAGCTAATCAGAAGAATACTTGCACTGTTTCAACTTTTTTTGACGATTTATCCTTTGATGGAGGCATTTTTAAATGATACGTTTTGATTGATAAAGAATAAATAAAGAAGACATTTACTGCTTGTTAAGCTGAAGTAAAAAATAGGGGAATACCCGAAAATAAATGTGACCGGTTGATTAGAGGCCTGGATACAGAGATACTTCAGTGGCAGATATGTATATTGGTGCAGGCAGCGTATTTAATAAACTAGATTCGTTTTTGTGGAAATGTTTTGAAATGTTTGTATTTTATTTTATTCCAAAACTTTAAAGTTTAAGTCCCGAAAATGTTTTTCTTTAATAAATCGAGTACTTTTAGAGATACTGCCACTTTACTCATCAGACCTAGCTATTCTCTCAAAAACCTCTTGGTAAATTTGCGCCGTGAACTGGGAAGGTATAACAGATGATTGAGTCTCCTGCCTGAATGTAATTTTAAAATTTTGAAATTTTGATTCGGGCAGTAATGTTTTAAGTCCAAACACTACGAGAAAAAGGAGCCTCTCATTCATCAGATGAAATTTATGTTCTTAGTTTTTGAATTCTAAAAAAAAAATTCTCCTGGATTTTCTCTTCATACTAGATATCGTTCCAAACTCTACGTAAAGAAAGTTCGAGATCTTCAGTCAATTAATGAAATGATTTTTCATATTTCTGTCTGGGTCTGTTGCATTAATATTTTATAGTCCGAATTCAAAATTAGTAGTTGGGGAATGCTACCAGCTCTGTGGGTGATCTAAGTACTCCTACAAATCTTTGGACAGCGTGATCTGAGTACTGTAAAATGTGTATTATCTGCTTGCTTCTCCTCAGAGTATTGCTTCGTTGACAGGAAAAACCGGCTGTTTTTTACATGGAACATGTATGGAAGACAAAATAAGCCAAAACATCTACTAAACACACCATCTAAAACATCGGCTAAGTGCTCGAAACATTGTTCTTCGGATGAGGACGATGATGAGTCATATAAAAACGTGTCATTTCTTTTTTGTGTTTTTTTTTTGCCTGTTAAAGCAAACCAAATGATTTTTTACTGTCTCATTATTTGGGATTAGGTTTTTATTCCTTTTTTTTTTTTCATTGTAATTGAATTTTTTCAAAACGTTTTACAACCGGGTACAATTTATTTTTTTCCATAATTGTAACTTTACTAAATTTTAAATAAAATGTTTCTATTTGAATTGTATTTGATTCGGTTTTCTTCACTGAAAATAAGCAAAATCATCATTTGATCAAATTTTATGAGCCAAAAATCTATAATAACCCAAAAAACTGGTAACCTTCTTTTATACAAAAATTGTTTTTGCAATCTTTAAGATGATAATAATTGACTAATTCATAAACTGTTGTACTATTTTTTACATGCATTCCATAAATTCAAATAAACCATTATACGCTTTCACCAACATATGACTGCAGGGCATAGAAGAAGAAGGTGTATTGTATTGTAAAAAAATGTTAAGACAAAGGAAAAAATATTGTTTTTATTATTATAATTTTTTTTTTTTTTTACTAAACAAAATCATTAATAATTCAAAATAGCCTAAAACGTATTCTTTATGTAAAAAAAAAAATAATAATAATCATACAATTCCAAAAATGTTGTAAAAAAAAAAAAAAAGGAAAAAAAGTTAATCCATTTATTGTAATATGCAGGCAGGCAGGCGTGTTATTCTTATTGCTTACACACAAAAAAAAAAAAATAAATAAAAAAAAATTGTAAACGATCAAGTATCGATTGGGCTTTCTTTCAGCGGCAATATTTTTTATTTATTTATTTATTTATTTTTTCTTTTCTTTCAACTAAGCTTTTCGACTGACTATGAATTCGAGTTCACTTTACATATAAAAAAAATACATATGAAAGAAAAACGTGTTTTTCATATTTCCATATTCATTTACATTTTGTTGTAAAGCGCACAAATACAAAGAAACGAACAGATAGATAGATACATAGATACACTGACACAATCAAACGCACAAACAAATACATTTTAGATACATTCGAACCAAAACCGAACTGAACTGAACCGCAAGGCAAGACAAGACCAATTTTTATTATTTTTTTAACGTATTTTTTTTTTTTCCTTTTTTTTTTAATACAAAATCCAGACATTACGTGGCAACACTGGGCGTTATGCTTTGAATTTGAGTTTTGAGCAGCAGCGGCGCACAGCATAGCACAGCATCATCAGTCAGCAAGATCAGCAAATACACACACACACATACATATTTACAAATACATGCACACACAATAGCGCTGCTACGGCACATCATAATCTTATTTGACTTTTTGAGCGCATAATTTAGTTTTAGTTTTCGATTTTTTTTTTTTTTTTTTTTTTTTTTGTATCTTTTTTTTTTTTTTTATACGTTCATTTCACTTTACTTTAAGTTTTGTTTAAATATTTATTTATGTGCTTAAGTAAAAAAAAAATATGTAATTTATTATTTATTTTTTAATTTGTTTCGCTTGTTTATTTTGTTTTATGTTGTAAATTAATTTTAAATTATAACTTAATTTATTATTTAATTTTTTGTAATAAATTCTTATTTTCTATGTTTACCTACCAATTTTTTTTAAATATATTTTTTTATATAAATTTAAATTTCAATAATTTTTTTTATTATATTTTTTTTTACTAAATATGTTTGTACAACGTATACATATGTACATATTGTATTTATTTTATTTTTTTTTTTTTTAGCAAAACATGTTTTGCTTCATTTTTTTTTTTTCAAACTCTTTTGGGGCAGCTCACTTCAGCAATGTTGGAATTTTTCAAGAGGCAGAAACACACACACACACATACACAAAAATATATGTATACACTAATACATATGTAGCTACCGTGAGGCACAAGGAGCAGCAAAAATATGTAACTTGCTTATTGCTATTTTGCCTTATTGTATTCAATAACTTTTTTTTTTTTTTTGTGATTTGAAAATTTTTTTCTTAATTATTTTGTATAATAAATTATTTTTCAATGTCAATTATATTTTTTATAACAAGAAAATTAAAAAACGCTTTGCTTTAATTAATATTATTAAATTTAGTTTGAGGCACTTTTGCGTACACATTCATTTTTTTTCTTTACGCCGTATTAGAACTACACAAACAAGCGTTTCGAGTTTATCCGTTAACGCACAAAGTTACCGTAGCACAGTCGCAATAAAACTGAAGAGTTGCGCTCTGTTGCCGTTGTCATTAAGCCACGAATGTGTGGTACGAAGTCGGCTTCAAAAAATTAAACAACGACTCATAGTACACTGTGAAAAATTTTGAATTTTATAATATATTGCATTTTTTATTTTTTTTTTTGATGTTGCAAAGAACTGATAATAGTTTTCAGATGATGTTGTCGCAGAAAAATTTACGGAAAACATCTCGTAATAAAAAAAACGATCTTCAAAGTCGTAAAAGTTATAGTTAAATAATTCCGATTTGAATCAGATTGGAATATATGCTTCAAATTGCCATAGTTGTAGTCCATACCGAATTTAATGTCTCAACGTTAAGTAACGGAAAAAATTTTAAAGCAAATTTTAATATAATTGGTAGACTTATAAATGGGATGGGAAAAATGTTTGACGTTAGTAACCACCGGAAGGTTTTAGAGAATCAAAGTTTCCAATTTGATAACTGTAATTCTGATAGTCTCGATTCCAAACGGCAGACATTGTAGTTCTTTTTTTCTTGAGTTGGCAGGACTGTTAATAACATCTGGGCCAAATTATTAGTAATATATTTACAATTGTGTTTACCAAACGACCAAGAGTGCATTTTTCGATTTTTACAATGTCTAATTTAATTGAGCAGAAAAGTGTCATGGAGGAGAAGTGGCTTACGGGGACCAAGCTTTATCAAAATCAACAACATATGATTGGTATAAATTGTTTCAAAAAGGTTAAGAACGTGTTAAAGACGAAGAGCGCCCTGGTCGACCATCGACCTCAACGGACGATGCTCACATCCAAAAAGTAAAAGGATTACTGCTTGCACACCGTCAATTAACTATAAGAGACATTGCTGATGAAATTAGCGTATCGAAAGGATCAATTAATACCATTTTGAAATATGTTTTGGGCCTCAAACGTGTCAAGTTTCGATTGGTACCAAAAATAGTGAATTTTCTTGAAAAACAGAGTCGACTCTTCGTGACTTTTTCTCAAAAAATCTCAACCAATATCGTTCCGCCACGACCGTATTCACCTGATTTGGCTCCGTGTGACTTCTGACTATTCCCAAAACTCAAGAGACCCCTCTTGGGAACGTGTTTCAAGTCGACTGAGGAGATAAAAGCTGAATCGAAGTAGGCGCTGATAGCTATACCGGAAAGGGACTATTTGGCATGTTTCGAGGATTGAAAAAAACGTTGGCATAAGTGTATTTTATCGGGAGGGGACTACTTTGAAGGAGATGAAATTGATTTACAAGAATAAAGATTTTTCATTTTACAAAAAAATTCACTTTGTAAAATGCCCACAGTAATAAATATAAAAAAAAAATGTTTAATTAGGAAAGTTAACTTTAATTCGTGGGGGTGTCCCCAAAGGGATGCGTCAGTATGTACTAAGCAGCACTGGCTACAAGGCAATCGACTTAAAGATACAATCTTTACTTTATTCTTTCAGTGTAAACTCCTTACAAACGAATCAACGATCAATCTTCGATTGCTCTCTGAATAAATATTTCTGTTTTGCTCTTTTGCTCATTTACTCTCATACATATTTTAGCCATGTTCATTTGTTTGGTGTTGTTGTTGTAGTTATTGGTGTTGCTGTTGTTTTTATTGTTGCCTGGAAAAGCGGTTTTAACCGTCATCTTTGCAGACATATTTTCGTGTATGCGTGTGCGCATTCATTTTATTCGAGCCCAAATGTGGTAGCTTGTCTCTCTCTCTCTCTCTCTCTCTCTATGCTCTTTAATACTGCACCGTTGCGTTGCACCTACTAGTATGCATATAATCCTCTGCCCCTTTCGACTACCTGTTGTAGAACTTGCTGCAACACATTTTTCACTTGTTGCATTTCGTTTTTCATTTTCTTGTTAATGTTGTTGCTGCTTTTTTCTTCATTTAAGTTCGCTCGCATTCATTTGGCGCTCTCACTTTTTGTATTCTCGCTCACTCACTCGCTCGCTCGCTCTCTGTTGCAAGCTTTGCGAAAAACTGGCTTTATGATTTTCTGCATGACTGGGAAAATTATTGGCGTTATGATCTGTTCGCGAATTGGAGTTGTCGTGCACAATGATAAATATGTTCATAATGAGGATGTTGTTGATGATGATGATGGTGGCGGTCTTGTTGGCAACAATGTATTGTAGAAATTAAATCTTTTAAGATATTTTGTAATTCGTAACAAATTTTATACATATTATTATGTTGAGGTCTACCGCTCTCTAAATGTGTATTTTAAATGTTTTTCTTAAATTTCAACTTGCAACTTAGTTAACACCCTCTGTTTCTCAACCCATTCTCTTCGGTTATACATACGTACATACATATGAATGTATGTATGCTCAATGCGTTCACGCATACACAGATTCACAGCCACCGGCGAATAAATTGCAACAACAAAACAACGCATACACTTACACACAAGGAATGATTTTATAGTTTTATCGGAATTTGGAGATTGATGTGAGTCACCGGAATCCGTGGGACCATTGTGAAAAATGTCATGATTTACGGAAACGGTAAAAACTTTAAACATGGCGGGCAAGTCGGTATATACATGGGTCTAATCCTGACTTGCCCGTAAAAATATACATACATACGTAATATATTTATTTATATATTTTCTCAGACATAGAAAATAAGGCCCGTTCAATAGGACTAGCGGGCGGAACGAGAGCAAAACGAAGTACTTGGTATCCACCCGGTCGGTCTTTGAGGACAGAGAACTTCAGTTTTGAGGCTGTAAAAAACTTCGGTTACCTGGGCTCAGATGAAAACACAATAACAAAAGTCAGGGAACTAAACGAAGAATCACTCTTGCTATTTTGGTCTCGGTAAGCAAATGCGAAGTAGAGTTCTGTCCAGAGAAGCAAAAATTAAACTCTACAAGACAATGATGTTGCCTGTCCTGATGTATGGCTCAGAAGCATGGGTCATGATAGAATTGGATAAGTCTGCGTTGGGCGTGTTTGAGAGAAAGATATTTTGGAGAATCATTAGTCAAGTTAAAGTGGGAAATCACTTCCGTATACGCACGAACGATGTGCTGTACGAGCTATATGCTGACATCGACATAGTCAGGAACATTCAATAGAAAAGGCTGTCCTGGGCTGGTCACCTGTGTCGGATGGACACAGAAGCTTCAACAACAAAAGTTTATAAGCAAGACGTGAATCAAATCAGGGAGGCGCGCCAGAGAGTACATTCGCCGCTGCGTTGGGAGGACCAGGTCCTAGAGGACATCCGCTCAGGATCGGTATCCCGAACTGGTATCATCTGGCACTGGATTACAATCGCTGGTGCCAAACCTTACGTGCTGCCAAGGCCGACAATCGGCTGTAGTATATACATTTATATATAATATACATATTTATAAAATTTTTGAAAAGTTGTGTCTTACGATACCCACGGAACAGTTTCGGAAAAATGCGATGGGTGGGATCGGTATTAAATATTAAGTTCCGTGCTCATTTCTAATTCAGATTCCAAATATTTTCGAAACTTTTCAATCGCAATTTGTTTTTTTTATTTTTTTTTTTTTTATTGAAACACAAAAAACTACAACAATAACAACAAGAGAACAGCAAATAACAACAAAATTACTCGCATGCCCACTTGCTTGTTTGTGTTGTTGTTGTGATTGTCTTTATTTTATTTTATTTTTTTCTTTCTTAATTTTTTTGTAGTGCTTTGCTCATGCGTACTCACCTCACGTCTTATATTCCCCCTACAACTTTTGTCATCTTCCTTAACGCTTTGCTGGCACCTTTTGCTTGCTTATTGCGTTGCGTTAACGTTAACTGCGCTGTTGCATTTCGTCTTGGCCATTTCTTTATTTCATTCCCCCGAACAAAGATATTACAGCCGACAACAACAACAACAAAAGCAACAACAGCAACCGCATTGCCATTGCGTCAAAAAACAAAAACAACAACAATAAAAAAGTTAAGAAATTCTTATGCTTGACTTCGTCGTTGTCGTCGTCGTCGTCGTCATCATCTTCTTCGTCTTATTCTTTTTCTCCTCTCTCTGTCACTCTTATTATACATATTAAAGCAAAATTTTTGTTTAGCATAGAAACTGGTTTCAAATTAAAATTATCGCTGGTCATTTTTCTTATGCTTAGTTGTCGTTTACTTTGAATTTTTGTTGGTATTTTCTTTTAGTTCGTTTCGGTTTTTTTTGTATGTTTTTTTTTTTTTATTTTTATTATTCTTTTATGTTTGTTGCGTTTCATGCATTCGGGGAACATGCATATTTTCTTGGCTATTCGTCTGACTGTTCTGTCTGTCCGTCCGTCCGTCAGTCTGCACGTCGTTTCGTCCGTCTGTCTGTCTGTTTGTTTGTTGTGTATGTTGTTGCACTATAATAGAATTTCTTTAAAATCGGAGAACACTGTTGATGATGCGCACTGATAGTAATGTGTATAGAGAGTGCGGGGTGTGCTCGCGTAGTACTCTCGAGTAGAGTTGGCATAGTACCTGCCCTTATTTATTTAAATTGGTTTGTTTTTATTTCTTCTTATTGATTTATCTTATCAATTGTTTTGAGAAGTAACGAATAGACGCGAGACGTTGGCGCTGTAATTGGTAAAATGAGCTTAAAATAAATATGCTTAGCATAATAAGATTTTACTATTAGGATTTCTTGACTAACGATTAAAAGTGATTTATGTTTCGGTTTCTTAGGTCATCAATTCGGGAAGGTCTTTGATCAAATTCACACATCAAATATCTTGGCTATTTTACCTAAAAACGACTTCCTGAACGCATTTCAGAAAATGAAGATTTATAGAAGACTAGCTGAAGTACCCGGCCTTGGTCGTGTGTTCAAATATTTTAGCAATGTACTCATGTACACCAAATTTATTTAAGTTTATTTCAAAAAATAAATAAAAAAATATGCCAGTTGTTTTCTACTTTTCCGGTCCAAGTAACATGTATACCCAATTTTCGTTCTCGAATTCAAATACATATTTGTAAAAATACGATGAATTTCTATATCGATTCTGTGGGGCCACGCACACCCAATTTTCATTCGATAAATATCCAGTGTTCAAAAAAATTTGGAAATATTCAACGAATTTATGTTCGATTCTATGGAAGCCACGCTCACCTCCCATTTTTCTTAAACGACATTTGTATATCCTGTCTTTAAATTTAGCCAAAAAAAATATATCTACATAGTTTCACTGAAATCGGTTGAGTTGTTTTGAAAATATATACGATAAATATTTGATCGCCCATTTTTCCTATATTTTGTATCAAAAAATATCCATCTACAAACTCTCGCTGAAATTGGTTGAGCAGTTTCAGAGTCTATAAAAAACGAACATAGTGACAGGAGATTTTTATATAAGATTTTCTATAGTTTCTTCTCCTTCTTCTCAATCAGGCAAACTAATCTAGCAGTATGTGATTCCATTAGATAGTGTGGTAAAGGAAGAACTTATTACTAGGTCCGAGAATAGCATGCATCTAAAATATGCAGCCTTACACTATATCTTTCGACAAGGTTCCCAACTATACCTAGCTAAGCAGTGACCTTGCAGAATACCTTCCAGTAGTCTGCAATCTCTTTTTAAAGTTTCACCACGTAGTGTGCTAGATTTTTGTTTTGTTTCAAGCAATCTGAAATCGGTTATGTTCCTTAACTTTCTCCCAAAAGCAACATTGAAGGTAATCTGCTCCGAATTGTCCGTAAAGAGATCGGTAAATTCGTCGTTTCACTTTGAGGTAGACCGACATCTTCTTTTGCTAGGCTATTTGTCATGACGTTACCGTCTATCTCCCGACGGCTGGGAGTCCAGAAGATGTGTACCTTTTAGAGGAACTTGGAGCACCTACGGTACCTGTCTCCCTGGAATAGACAGTGGAATGATTTAATGGCAGCCGGACTGTTATCGAATATATTTATTCATTCTTGCGGGTTTTTTTTGTATTGTTTAAATATATCGACGATATTCGTGCAGTTCGTAAAATGGATTCCTTTAAGTTTATGAAAAACCAAAATATAGAGTTCGCTGGCAATTTTCCTTTTTTTGAAAATTAATCTAAAAATCGAATTATAATGGTATATACATATGTCTCCGCGATGATACGAGTGGTCAAATGTTGTATTGACTCGATTTGCATTTGTCCATTGTTGAATACAACTTTTAATGATTCAATCCAAAGTTCACTGCGTTTTTCTGAAATAACTTCCTAATACTTGTAATTTTATAGTCTATCTTGTTGGTAAAATTTCAGGAATCTTTAGAATCTTTAGAGTTGGCCTCGCAAATTTCATTTCTGAATCACAAACAAATCAATTACCCAACTAAATTAACCGCAAAAAATATATTAACTAATTAAAAATATCTGGTCACACAGGTAATATACAATATAGCACAGTATATATTATTCATTTAACAAGGGTAATGCTATACCAAAAATTTTAATGAGATTTCAGTTTAAAAGTTACACTTGTTCCATAAACACGTTAAAATGAAAAATTTCTTGTTAATCTTGATGTTAACACTTTTCATCGCACAATCTATTTGCCAGTTTGAACGTAACGATGAGACTGCAATGCGTTAGTTAATCTTCGGAAGTGTATACGAATTGAGCCTAATTACTAATTTTTGCACTTTTCAGGAATCTGTCGCAAACGTCCTGCATATGGAAATTGCAAGGGAAACACTTGGTTGTGGTTCTATGATGATACATTTCGTCGTTGTCATCTTTTTCGCTATTCAAATTGTGGCGGAAATGAGAATCGCTTTCATTCGAGAGAAATTTGCGAAAGATTTTGCATTTTATTTGATGTATCCGTAGGCTAAAAAGAATATTGAATGTTTTTGAGATACTTTTAAAATTGAAAACAATTATAAAATATTTGAACATTCCAAAGCACTTATTTTTCAAATAGTTTTTAAGCGTATATAAAGGCTTATACTATGACAAAGTTTTTTTTTTTTTTTGAAAATTAGAAATAAGAATTTATTAACCCACATTAGAATTTCATGTTGTAATATTGTACGAGTACTTCCTGAACACCTAAACAAACCAACGCCTTCATTATCAAAAAAAAAAAAAAGAATAATAAAAGCAATAAAAAAAAAATACACCAAATGTAGCATGCAGTCAACCAAAACACCCATTCAAAATTAACGCTATCACACTTCAGATGATGCTGCTGCGCTGCTGCTGCTGCTAAACCGCAATAAGAACCCGCACAAATAATGCCTAGAAACACGCGGTAAAGGATTAAAACAGGCGCGCAGCGGCATGGTGTGCGGTGCGGTACAAAACGTAACGTAACGTATCGCATATGTATATGTATGTTGCTGTTAGAACGAACGAACGAACGGCGCTAATCAAGTTCGTTGCTTAAATCTTTTGTTTCACATACAAAACACTCACGCCGAAAAATTCATCTCAACTGAACGCTTTCTTCTGCTTCTTTGACTCATGCTCATGCAGCACTGCTCTCAAGACCAATAGTGGACCAAAGCCAAAGCAAAAGCTATAGACTTACACACACTGCACATTGTTGTTGTTGGTTGCTGTTGGTTGTTTGTTTGTTTCTCGGCGTCTTGGTTGTAGTTGTTTTTGTTGTTATTGCTGCTCGTAAAACTGTCACTTAACGTAGTAAAAAGAGCATAACAAGTCTTGGCCGATTTTATTTTCTTAGTTTTGATCTTTTTTGTATTTTTAAGCTTTTTTTTTTGTTGTTGTTGTTGTATTTTTATTATTTTTTATTCAGTATTGCAGCATTGGTGTTTTATTTTTATGAATGTCGCTGCTTAAATGCCATGCTTGCTTGTGCGCTGCTCATTCGCCTTCTAGCCTTCCTTACTTCTTCTGACTGACTGAATGCCTGACTGCTAGCCTTCCTTCCGTCCTTTTTACCCGGTCTGGTCACATTCTTATCTTTTGAAAAAATATTACAAAAACACGCAAAGTCCGCGCCAACACCAACTGCAAGTAACCAAGTCAGACGCAGCAGCAGCAATGTACCAAAAGGAAAAAAAAAGTAAAAAAAAAAAAAAAAAAAAAAAAATAGAAAATCTGCAAAAGCATAAAAGCTGAACTTGGCAACTATAAACATAGGCATTTTCTTTGTTTCCCTCTGTTGGAATGTATCTCTATCTTTTATATACTGGGATGTCACTGTGTGGCAGCACCAGCAGCAAATAGAGAGGAGTGCTATACGGCGCATTATCGATTGCAGTGGTCTATTGTGTGAAAAGCTTTGATTTGAAAATGTTTTAAGTCTAATTTAAATACATATATGAGGCATTCTTTGTCTACGAGAGACCTTCATCCCACGAAACTTAGTTTTACGTAGGAAGTTCAAATGCGTTTGAAAGTTAATTAGTAGTTTTTCAAATTTTTTTTAGCGGATTCAAAATAGCGAAAAAATAGTAGAAATAATACTCGGATTCGTTTAAAAACATTTTTTTTTGCTGACCAACATGGATGAATTCAATCTTAAGATCCATTTCTTTACATCAATTCAGGTCTTTTTGAATTTAGATATGTCCATCTGTCTGTCAAAAAAGTTATTGCTCTAACCTGGAGAGTGATCCTGTATAATATTTTGGGGTCATACTGCCGAAAGAAGGTTAAGTTTTAAATTTTAGCATAATATATCATGTCCCAGAACTTAAGTGCTAGCAACCCTTACAAAATTCATTTCTTCATGATCTAAACTTTTCAGCTGTTAAATTTTTAATTTTCAGAGTTGCCAGCACTTTACTGAAAATCCTGCGTTAATTCTGGGACACCCTTTATCTCTGAAACTGAGCGAATAAACCGTGCAGATAGAAAGACATAGCTAAATCAAAAAAAAAAAAATTCTGAGGTGATGAAATGACTTTGGATCCTTCAAGACAGAATAAATAAAATTTTTCTGGATATACAGACATATGTATCCACCCTTTAGATCAGCCAAAAAAAAAAAAAGGGTGATATATATTTTTTTTTTTTTTTATTTTTTGGATCCATCATGTTGAATTTCTTTTTTTTCAAAGTAAACATAATTACCTAAAATTTAAGATATATTTGAACTTTCTAAGTCAACAAATATTTTAGAGGGAGGGGATCCCGTTCAGTTAGAATGCCACATATTTTTTTATTATTAGCGTAGGGGGAATATTTTTAAATAACATCACCGCGCAGGTGTAGTGTGAGAGACTTTTAATAATACAAATAAATTTGCACATTACAAAGTCACAGGTCACTAGGATGCTGTGCTTTCGGCAAATATTTATAAGTAATTCCCAATTGGTTGATATAAGCCTTAAGACGATCAACATATCTAAGAGGTTCCGTTTAATACAAGAGTGTCATTTCAAATGCTTTCTAGCTTATGTCTCATCAGAATCGTCTTCAAAGATTAGAAGTGCACTTAGAGCTTTGTCCAAATATTGAGTACTCCAGCAGCATTGTAAAGATAACGCAGGAATATATTAAAAATTGTATTCATTTTAATTTTTGCATTATGTTAAGTATAAATAATACTAAAATTAGTACGTTGCATCAATTAGCAAATTACTTAGTGACCCAGACACCATAAACAGAAGATTAATAAGTTAATAAAAATAAAATAAATTATTAAAAAATACGAAAATACTGCACTGCAACTCAATCTCATTGCAAAACATTCACAACACTTAACTACTACAACAACTAAGTTGCATTCTTGAATAGATGTGCCAACAATTCTGCTTCGCTTAAATCCAGCTTATAACGTTGCACAATGTCCTGCACCTTAAGCCTGCGTCGCACATGTGGTGGTTGATAACTGTCATGGACGCGAAAAGTACAGAAGAAGAAGAAGAATATTTGTTCTCGTGATTATCGTATAATTTATAACCTAAGTTCGTTGTTTCACTTACTTGTCATTATCCAGTCGCCTGCGTCGCGACATATTCAAAGTAGTTTGTCGCACTAGATTGCCTACAACACGACGACTAAGCACCATGCCATCGACCAGCGGTGTAGCAAAACTCATGCGTCCCACTGGTCCCTGTAGCTTAACGCGCAACAAACCCGAATGCAATGCATGCAAGTAAACTACATGACAATCGGTTGCACGCGGCAGCTGCAATGTTTGTGCTTCCTCACCAGTACGTGTATATGCAAGTAGTTCATCTATCGGAAAAGTTAAATGATCCTCATAGGATTCTAGCCAAACTAATAATATCTTAGCGGGCGCTTGTGCCTGTAACGCTGGTTTTGAGTTACCCTTACGACGTGTTGGTGGTATAGGATCTTTTGTTTTGTTTGTATCCAATTCGAGTGAGAGATTACGTGATTTTTGAACTTTATCCGTATCGGAAGTACGTGCCCAAATATTATTCGAGTTAGAAATTTGTTCTGTATTACTTGCTGATAAGCAGCTACCATCTGTTTCGCTGCAGGCATTCCATAATGTAGGCACTACAAATGCTATTTCCGATGAAACATCTGCCCAATAGAGTACCTTATTTTCGCCATTAAATTTTAATTCATTTTGCGGCGTCGTTTGCGTTTTAGTTTCTTTTGTTGTATTCGTTGTGTTCGTTTTAAGTGACCACGAATTGTTTACAAAGCCAGTCCAACCGCAATGTTCATCTACGTACACTGGCCAGCCAAGTGTTGTTAACATATTATTAAAATGTTGATCCAAACTATGCACTTGATCCTCGGACATATTTTCAACAATTTGTTGCGCCGTTGTTTGTCCGGATTTTACATAGAAGACATGCACCGTATCATGAGTACGTGCGCTTAACTTATCCAACATATTTAGATCTGTTGCAAAAGTATTTTGCTTAGCATCCAGTACAATTAGCGGACGTTGCGGTGGTGTACCAAGCGTTTCAGCAGGACTATTCGGATTACGCGTTTCGAAGGTTAGAAAACCAAAATGTGAAAGAAATAGACGCGCTGCATGGAATTCATGACAAACCGCAGGCGGTACACACTCCTGTGCGTGCGTAAGACTATCAACGCTATTGTCTGTCTCAGCCCAGGCAAGTTTCTCGTGTATTGTCTGATTCTCCAGCATAGTTTCAATTTGACGTATAGTCGTAGTGCCATATTGTTCACGTATCTGTTCAATTGTTGGTATAGAATAATCGGCAACGCATGGCGTTACTTTGTCAACCCCTTCGGGAAAATGTTTCTGATCAAATTCAACGCGTTGCACAACATCATTCATTGGTATTGGGCGTCCTGGATTAACAGCATGATATTTTGTGCCCGATTTGCTGCGCGGCAAATGACGCAGTTGCATTGTCCAAGCGTGGCGTCCGAAAGGTCCACGTATAAGCACTGCAAGTTATAAACATTAAATTATTGTATAAACATGACGCAGCGTCTGGACCTGAGTCGTAAGACTAGGCAACGGTCAAAATGAAAATAAAGGTTCACAAACCTTATATTTTTGTCGCTTAGTACAAAGTAAAAAAAGGGCATACTAATTTGAACTATTTTGTGTCATAGTTCAGCTTTTGTTGGATTAATTGGCTACGAATCTTCTCTGCTTCCTTAATTAACCCGACTGCATCCTATGGTGCAGGTTGTCTGATTTTAACAGTAATTTTCAAACAGTTATTTAGCTCCAGATGCAGAGTCTACACTCTGTCTAACAGGACAGAGAACAGGGAACTAAGATGATTATGGCAAAAAGATATCCACTAAGCAACATTACCGTGTTGAGTACTGGAGAGACTAGTGAAACCTAGTTTTTCCCTCAAGAAGGAGTCTTGGGTTCTCTCAAGGGTTTTGAGTACGAAAGAGGTTAGACTGATGGGGTTTAGTCATTTGGTTTTATATGACCAGTCTTGCCTATCTTGGCAATAAAGACCACTCTTCTCTGTCTACAAGAAGGCGGGATATAGTTGAGACAAATGCAGCTGATGATACATTTGACGAAGTCATTCGATCATGTTTTTGCTAATCGACTGCAACATGATCGGAAAGATTTTGTCGGGTCCTGGGCTTTTATAGAGCGAAAAGGTGCCAATAGCCCAGATGACCCTATCCATACAGACGATGAACCTAGCTGCTTGCCCAGCCCCTGCACTTCTGATGGGATGTAATTTAGGTTCTCCGTCGGTACACCCCGGGAAGTGTGCGTCTATGACAGTGCTGAACGACTCCTCCAGAGTCTCTGTTTGCGTACCGTCCGCTCTCTGCAGGAAAAAGAGGTTGGCTTTTAGTTTGCTCAGTCTAACAGAGTCTTTTACACTCTCCATTGACTTGCAGAACGCTTGCGAAGTTTGCCTGTTTGTTGTGCGAACTGATTTTTTATACCTACGCAGACAATCTTTTTAGTGATGCCATTCTATAAGTGGTATGGTCGAAACATTCATTGGCAGCCTTATTGCCGTCAATGCATCTATAGCTAGAGATCCAGCATTTGGTAATTTCGCGACTAAAGGAAATTCGGAGTAGATGGTCTGCGAGCTTAGGAGGAATGATGTTAGCCCCCATCGAAAAATTGCCCTGAAGATGATGTGCTTAGATTTCTATGGCATGAAACCAAGATTGAAAATACAGTTGCTCATTGATGGTGTCGTACCTGGGTCTCTGTTAATTCACACTTTGCTACTGCGAAACATAACCTAAAACGCGTCTCTAAAAGCATATTAGCCTTGTTCGTATCAAACTTTAACTTTACAGATCTCGATGACCGGCATAAAAAATTATTTTATAACAAAAAAAAAAAATCAAAAATTAACTCATAACTTACATGTCACCGTCGGTTGTGGATCCTGATCATTGCCCAGCGGTTCCTCCAACAATGCTAATATTGTTGAGTTTTCTGTGACAAAATACTTAAACTTTGAAATTGCTTGCTCTGTACTAATGTTGCCATTACGTCCATCAAATGGTGGCAATGAATTACAATGCTTCATAAGCGCAACTTCATCCAGCAGCGAACTTATAGATTCTGGACCACATTCACTTGGAAAATAGCCAACTTGTTCAAGTATAATTGTCAATAAATTCTCGGCAGCATCACGTACACGCATTGATGCAGGCTTAAGCTCTTTCTCATCCTTAAATTTGGGTATATCGCCAGTTTTACTTAGACTCTTTGAACCCGAAACACCCAGTTCAACTACTTCCAACACAGTTTGTAGACAATCTTTATCCTGTAGCAAATATGGATGTTGCATTAACCATGCCGAAGTACACTGAAATGCTGCAACAATGGTGCTATGCAAATCCTTGCTATGCGCTGGCGGCGGACGTGAACACTGATAGCAGATATAATCGCAAATCCATTTAACGGCACGTTTGCACTCTAGAGCGTCTGAGGAAATGATGGTTAGATTTTGGCTTGGTTCTTCGATTTTCACTAATGAGTCTACTTAAACGGTTTGTTTGATATTTGAGATTTGGGATTTGTGTTTTTTTTTTTTTTTTTTTGAATGTGTACATTTGGGAATAGGAAATTTGGTATAGATTAGAAATTTACAAGGTGTGCATTAATGAAATGTGTGTGTTTTTTTGAGTTAAAGATTTTTTTTTGGTATAATTTTGTAGTATGAAAAAAGAAAGAATAAAAATTTGTGTGTTAGTTCAAAATTCGCTTAAATCAGTTACCATTTGTAAATTTCCTGGCTGCGTATAAGACAGGACATAAAATAAAATGTTTGATAATAAAGAAAATAAATAAATAAATTGGAGAGATGTTAAAAATATGTAAAAGTGTTTAAAACATGCAAGGATTACACATTCCAGCGGCCAAAATTAAAGGTATACAAAATAGTAAATAGAATTAATAGAATAAAATGTAGAAATTGTTGATATTACATATAAATATACACAAAAACACAAAAAGCGTACAAAACAAAATTTATGGCAAACATTTAAAACCAACCTGAATCTCTTATATGTAAACGCGCTAGTCCCGATAATAATTCCAAAGCCGCCAAGGAAACATTTAAGTCAGTTTTCCACGAGGATATTAAACGATGACAAACCAAATAGGTGGCACGCACAAATAAGGCATGGGCATTATCTAGAAAAATTATGGAATATTATTATAAAAAAAAAATATAAGGTTATGAGTGAACATAGTACACATCAAACATTCATTTGTATACACTGTATACTTATTGTGCTGACAATAGAGACAACATATAAAATAATACAACATAAATATAAATCAAATAAACACAAAATAAAATTTACCATAAACTGAAGTGCCATCGAAATCATGTGAAAATTCCACCGAAATATCATCGGATATATTCAAACTTGGATAATCATGTTGTGAAACACTGTCACGTGTTGCGGAAGCATTCAAAGAGCTACCGCCAGCAACAGTATGCGTACCTAAACTAGAGGTACCAGCACTAACAATTGAAGCAGAGCGTTCGGAACAAGCTGTAGCATTATATATATATAATTTTCAATATGGTGCAAAAATTATAATGAAACATAAAATAAAAGTAAAATAAAAAAGGAAAGTAAATTAAATAAAAATAAAATTCGAAATTTTTAAGCTCTTCCTCACCTGAGCTCAGCAGATTTGCATCTGTTGTATGCTGTCCGCTTGAATTATGTAAATGCTCAGTGCCACCCAATTCTTGCTCCTCAAACATAACCGCATCCTGTACGCAAAGTAGCAAACCACCAAGCAGCATATGTGTATTTTGTGCATCCGTTTCCACTTGTAGCGCATTCATTAAAATATTCATTAAGCGTGATTTTAGTTGTATAAACGTAATTAATCTGTAAAAATCGCAAAGTCAATAAATAAATTTATATTCAATGGAAATAAAACACTGCAACATACTTCTCTGATGATTCATTGCTTAAATCTCTTATGGGTAACGTTTGAAAATGTAGCGGCAGCACTAAAATCGAAAGCAATATATTGATTGAAGCGCGACGCAACTCGGTTTTATTGAATGCCATTGCCTGTGTTTTGATCTTTAAATCTTTATCGGGTAATACTATTTCTAGCGCTGCAATAAAAGCTGGCAATAACACTTGTATGCCATCTAAATCCAAACGAAATAAATCGGATGAATTAAGTAAAATATTTGCTAAAGTTTCATCGCATTCTTTAGATTCGGTAATTTTTAAACATTGCTGTAGCGCCATATAGAAACGTGCCAAATATACGGGTAAGATTTCTTCGCCTGTTTTTTTAGCACAAAAAATTTTACAGAGTGTACCAATAGCCTCTGCACGTCCAGATTCATATTTGTCAATTGTTAAAGTTGGCGGTAGACTACTCGGATCATTGAGTGAATTGGGTTGCGATAGTGATATGCTGCCTTTACGATTCTCCATAATCATCGATGATGGACGTTTGCTGGCCTCACTGACTTGTTCTGAAAAAACAAAAAGTTGGTGCATATTAATAAAAGAAGTTAAGCATTAGTTTATGTAAACATGCAGAGGTAAAATAGTCACTTTCATGAAATAAAAAGGTTTGCTGCGACACAATTCTTCACGTCTTTATATTTTCGTATTATTTATTTTAAACATGGCACAAGTTAAAGTAGTCACTTTCATAAAAAAAGAGGTTTGCTGCGACACAGTACTTCACGTCTTTATATTTTCGTATTAGTTATTTTAACGTACGGCCATGTTATGGCTGACTCCTCTTATAAATAATATATCGTTGGTTTACGCAACGACCTCTTGAAGAACTAAGAGGTCGTCCATATTCGAATACATGCTTTTTATGGCGACATCTACTTTTCTTCTAGGTGGACAAGGAGGCCTATCTAAAACCTCGCATGCCTATCTCATACCTACGATCAGACAAGAACTGATTGTTTACGCAAATTCAAATTTCAGCTTTCAACCACAGCCACTACGATACTCCCCTAAAAGGCTGTACCCATTCGCCCTAGGGCCTTCCGGCTGTCTTTGTTCAGACATCATACTATGCTGTACTCTAAAATTGGTGACAGTACCTCCAGAGTACAAGTGTCTTTGTCGACGTAATCCACGGGACCCCTAGGTACCATCAGGGATTGGTGTACACCAACTTGCATTTCAGAGAGCGTCCGCATCCGGTACCAAATTCGAAGCTATGCTGGTATTGGTACTTGTACTTCCCACGTTGGTGAAGTGTGTGGACTATCTAAAACATCGGTGCCTGTCTGTTATCTACAATCAATCAGGTCTGGTTGAATCGCAACGCTATAATCGAACCATAAAGCTCTACCCGCGAGTTCGGTTATAAACCACAGTCACAAAGATACTCCCAAAAGGGCCGCACACAAAAGAGCCAGGACCTTCTGGCTGCCCATGGTACCAGACTCTGTCTTTGGTTGGACATCGCATTCTACTGTGCTACCTAGGGCTAGGTAAACCCAAACCTCCAGTGAACAATATTATGACTCTTATGACCAATTTAAGAGAGTTTAGTGAAAATTTAATAAATTCATAATTACTCTTTCTATGCTGCAGCCAAGTGTCGCCACCGATGTGCGCTGCTTCAAAAAGCCATTCACCAAATAAATGCAATATACTATTGCACTTTGGACGCGCTGCAGCAAGTGGTGGACGCAGCTCCAATGCAATGGTGGGAAGCGCTATATAAAAAGTAATAAATATGAAATAAAATAAACATATGTCATTACACGGAAAATTAAAGTGATAAGACAACAACTTTATTTACGCACATGTTAAACTGCTCGCTGACGGTGGACCAGATGTAGGCGTTAACGGCGCTGTCGCCGACAATGAGATACCAGCTGCATTGCGAGTGCCAGCACCAATAAGCGACGATTTGCTAAGGCCTAGAAAAAGTATTGAATCGATTAATAAATAACAAAATAATGATAAGCGCAATACAGCAACATGCAGTGTACATATATGTATGTATAAAAAGTATCAAAATTCAAATTGTGGGCGTCAAAGAAAATATTTAGTTGCAAACTGTAGCGCAAGCTAATCGAATCATTTTTAAAACAAATGAATTATTTTATAGTTAAACGGCGGCGTGTGTGAAAAGTGTGTTTAAAACAAGCAAAATTCAAATAAAATCAAAAACAAACAAATTTTCGTTTTGGTTAAGCACAGCAAAAACAAAAAAAAAAGAATATAACAATAAAATGATAGACTGCGGCGCACCCTTTGCTGCGATATCATATTCGGTGCAACACTGAAGCTTTTTGCCAAACGGCGTTGTAGCGGTGGAGTTGGTGAATATGGGAGTTGCGAGCTAACACAGTTGCCATCAATGGCAGAGGTTGTTGTATTACCCATAGTTGTTGTAGTATTTTGTGTTGTTGTTGCGGCTGTTGTACTAAAGGATATAGAACCCAAGACACCAGCAGATTGGCTGCCACCAGCGCTGGCACTACCCGCATGTATATTCGTTGGCGAAGCATTGCTATTATGACTGTTATTGTTGCCGTGATGATGACCCATTATAGCATTTAGAGCTGAACTAGCGGAACCGCTTTTAAAATTATCACGTAAAAAGTGACCAGCTCCATGTAAATGTAAATGCGGTATGTGGTGGTGATGATGATGATTATGTTGCTGCTGCTGCTGCTGTTGTTGTGTATTTGATGCAGCGCTGCTACTTATATTCGAAACGCTATTTGAGTGTATAAATTGCTGTAGTGTTGTGGATGTAGCTTCATTCAAGGATAGACGTATATCGAGTAGATTCGTAACAATATCCTCCGTATGATGCGGTGGTGATATATATATACCTAAATTAAATTTATAGCATACATGCGAAAATATTGAGTAAAGTTAAAGAAAAGAAGTAGAATTTAACCATTTTTCTTGTGTATAGCCTAGACTAAATATTAGATTGTAGCAATAATTAAAGCTATAAACTTATAAATTTAATTTATATGCACAAATGTACATTAAGTTTACCTAAGAAAGCATCCACTTGACTTGAAATTCCTTTGATAGCCTTTAGAAATATTTGTGGCAGCATTTGTAGACATGGATGCTGATAGGTTTCAGCGCCTTTGTCATGCGTTAAGGCCCATTGTACAAAATGTGATGATTTACTGATGATATGTGGCGAGCAAAGCGCTGTCGGATTGCCAATCATGCGTAAAAAACGATACCAAGTTTGTGCAACGCAATCATTGGACATGACAGCGGGTATGAGCAGTGCATCCTCGTCGGCTGTAAGTAAAAAAAATGAATGTTAAATACAAATATTCAAAAAAAAAAAAAAAATAAATTAATAAAAACTCACGTATTTTTAGCACTGGAAATGCAGCACCATAGGTGAACTCTAATAGACGCGCTGTCAACGCCAGATTAACACGATTCCATTGCTCTACAAGAGCAACACGATGTCGCCACATAGCGCAAGATTCTTGTAACGTTTTCCATAGTGAAGGTGATGGAAAACAGCGTACACAAGCCAAGAGCCAAACTTCAAAGAGCACCGATAGTACACGTTCGCACAATTGATCGCCTACATCATCCTTGACTGTGGGTGGCGCTAATAATATTTCATTTATAGCCAATAAAAATAGCAATAATGCATCCCATGTCTGACGATCCATACACTGTGAGATTTGTGCCGTTTGTTGTAATGTACGCAAGACACGATGACAGAGCACTGCCTGACGATTGATAGTATCGGCACCTGCAAGTAATACAGCAGAAGTTTTAGAAAAGCATTTTAAAGTTTAGTTTTGATTACCTACCAAGCGCATTTTGATATAAAAATGGTAAGACTTGAAAATATTTTATTAGTTAGTTAGTTTTTTAAGAGTTAAGTTAATGTAGTTGGTTTTAGAGTAAGCAGATACGCTGGACCTTTGGGGCCATAAAAATCGTCATGACCCCAATAGGTCCAAAGTTTGTAGTATGTTTGTATAGGAGATATATAAAAATAATTGTCATCCGACACAAACATACAGATTGAAGCAATGGTTACAGAGTATAATTAGATAAATATACATTCAACACAATTACTCACTTTCGCCTTGCCGTGGTACAAAAAGATTATGAAAATGATTAATAATTTTGCGACAATAAAGATTTGCATCTTCACAGATTGGCTTCGGAACACTTATACGTGGTTGTGGATGCAAAGCAGTTAACCATTCGCAATACACATTAACGCAATCCTTTATAGTCTCATGCTCTTGCAGCGGCAGTGACAGTCCAAAGCATATGACATCCATGCACCAGTTGACCTAGTAAGCATAAATGTATTAATAAAACAGTTTTTTAATGAAAAAAAAATTTATAATTATTAATTACCTCTTCATCTTTAACCAGATGGCTGGGCTCTGCGTTTTGTGTTATGCCCAAATTCGTTGCAAGCTGCTTTACAACGGAGACAGCTACCTCGCGTCCAGCTGAGGCAGGAAATTTATTCAGTACACTATAGCATTGTGCACCACAGCTATTGGCTGTAATTTGCGCGGACAATGAAGCCCATTCGGAGTACATATTTATAGTAATGCGCTTTTAATTAGCACAAAATGTACAAAAAAAATACAATTTTGTAGCTATGATTTATTTTGATTTGATGCTGCTTTTGTTGTTTTTGTTGTTAGGCGTAGTTTGTTGACGTCAACAACAACTGCAAATGTTTGCCATAATTTGTTAACTAAGCACTTGCATTTGGAATTTTTCATGCATTATTTTATAACCGTTTTATTTGAATTAAAATCCAAACTTTGTTTTTAAAGTGAATGTTGAAAATTTATTTAAAAAAATAAACTAATAAATATTTCTAGTGCAATGCGCAAAATTTTCACTTTTGAACAGCTGTTTTGCACCTAGACTCTCTTTTTACCTACTTTGCACAGCTGTAGAGTAAACGCTGTGTGGTCTGTACAAATTTTTTTGTATAGGTTAAACAGACTACAGTCGGTGCATCGAGCTGCCTCTTACTGTGCTCTTTGTTATATTGGGTGTCTATACAATTAATTTTGTACAGATACAAAAATTATACTGTTTTGTGGAAAGAGATAGACAATTGGGGCGGTTAAATGCTGCTGTGCTGGATTAAATGTTTGTTCCCGATCCCGCCAATAACGGGGTATTCCGTTCCCGATCATTTTATTAGAGATCGAGCTAACAAACTTAAATATTTGATGCGGTAAGAGCTCCCTTAAGATCTCTTATATTGCTTGCATTCCCAAGACTAAGTCGAACTTTTTTGTTTCCTAAGCCTAGGAACACGAATTTGGATTGATCTTACCTAAGATAATTTTGAAGAAAATATACATAGGTTGGAATCTTTCTCAAATAGGAAAATTATTTTAATTTTGGTATATGGAAGCTGTTTTTGTTAACAAGTTTTTAACACATTTAAGGCGAAATCTGTCTGTTGGTAGACATCTAATTCGATTAAATATTAGAATAAAACTCGAAACTTAAGATAATCTTAGGCTTTATGTTTTTGTATTGAAATAACCTTAATTTTGAAGCTTTAAAAATAATTTATTTAAAAATTTTTCGACCAAAAAGTGAAATTGAAAGTGAACCATTTTTAAAAAAGCATGAAAAATTCCATATTTTTCGTGTTTTATCGCTTGTTATACCAAAAGTTTAATTGATATTCACAAGAACTAATTACCTGTCAGATGATGCACAGATCAGCTGTTTCGAACTATCCATTCTCTAGATATATGTATAGTAAAAAGTCCCAACAAATTTCTTTTGAGGATATCTTGAGAACGATCCATAAGAACAAGTTTTCGTTTTTCCTCATCTATGGTTCAAAACACATGAAAATAAATTCATGTGAACTAATAACCTTCGACAAAGTAAAAATTTGTAGTCTAGTATAATTTGTACCAATAAAAGGGGGTTAAAGTGAAATAAAATAAGTAAGAAAATCCAGAAAAACTATTGACCCACATTTTCTTGCTTTTTCGAGCTCAACATTTTTTTCTTTTTATTTTTAAAATAGTACAATAATTGGGGTCTCCCCTCTTTTGTTGTCTCAGGGCCTCCAGAGTTTTAGATCCGGCCCTGTATACACTACAGATATGATAAGGATCGGATGTTTTTATGAAAAATAAAATATTTTTTGAAGTTCTACATTTCAAACGTGGTAAAAACACTTCTTATAAAATTTAAGTCAATACATTCGAGCTGAGAATACATACCTAAAATGTTAACGTGCTTGAAACATTCAAGTCAATTATCTAGGTTATATAAATAAATAAAAAAAATTATCTTGGCTTAATATCTTTATTTACTTGAAACATACAACGCATGCAACAACGCGTATTGTTGCCAGCGAGAAAAAAAACAAATAATAATTACAATACATAAAAGATATAATTCTATACTTAAAAATGATCATACTATTCCAAATTTTTTATCTTTTCATCATCGCTCTGTCTATCAATCTGTCTGTCTTTCTGTTTGTTCTTTGACGTTGAAAACTAAATAAATTCTGATATACATACGTACATTTACATACATGAATATTATGCATTATTAAAATTGTTCTACAAAATGAGTTTGAGTTTAGTCACAAAATATATGCATTGCCTAAACTTATCTAAATTTAATCCTGCTTCTTTTGTGCAGACGACTTTGGTACAGCAGCAGCTTCATTGCCGCCATTAGCTTCAATAGCGCCTGCAGTTTTGTAGTTGCCGTTGCACCTTCCAATTTCTTGGCAGCAGCTTGTTGCTCCATTTCACCAGAGAAACCAAACTCATTTAGACGTTTGTAGTCAACGCGATATTGCCAGCGCTGATAGAGGAACACAAAGAAGATAATATCATCACGGAAGCAACCCAATCTATACATTGTTGGCATTTTAATGACAAACGCAAAAATGTCATCGATAAATGTATTCAGGAATTTATAGGTCATCATGCGCCATGGCATATGCGCTACAGATTTTAGTTTATAGTTGATAAATAGTTGTGGCGTCATCATAATGAAGCCAAATGTCAACAGGTAGCCATAGAGCATATTCAGTACAAAGGAATACCAGCCTTTATGCTCATTATAGAGCAGCGAATAAACAAAATAGCCGATGAGCAGCGGAAAACATGCCCAGCCAAGATATTTGAATGCTAAATTATCATACTCCTTTGTTGGACTCTCCGAGTATGAACTTTTTCATTAAAGCTTATTTTCGGTAGCACACCGAAAATTTTAGCATTTGTATCGTATTTAACATCGACCACTTTGTGTATCTTCCAGATTTCAATGCCCAAACCGACAAAGCACGATAGGCGTATCATGAAATTTGTTTCATTATCCAAAACATAGAGCAGCACAATAAGCGATTGGAATACCGCAAAGAAAACCGAACGCACTGAGAGACCTTCGAGCGATTGACGATTATTCCAGAATTGTATATCATTCTTGAAGGCTAACAATTCGAAGATTGAGTGTAAGATCGATACAGCAATTGTCAGACCCAAGAGATAAACGTTTGTATCCAACATAGTTTCCTTTAACGAATCCTGATCATCATCATTCTCTTCCGGTGCACCAGCGCTCATTAGTTCACCCAACATATTACCAGTCCATTTGCTCTTCATCTGTTGCGCTGCATACAGCTGCCACTTGAACATACCAAGTGGCTGGAATGTCAAATGCAATTCAAGTTCTGGCGTTGTTTCATTTATCGGAAAATATTCACGCTGTAAATTCCAATAATCGTTGACGAACAAAATCGGCAAATATGTGCGTCCACTTTCAACAAATTTCACAAACTCATCAAGCGGTGGCGGCACGCTGCCCTGTGACCAATTTGTTTGATCCACAACCAAATTAATAGTTAAATTCGGATGCCAATGTGAAACGATTTGATCCTTAATTTGTGCCTGTTCCAATTCATGCGCCAATTTCTCTTGTTCACTTGCCAACAGATTATAATTGCGATTCACTTTTTAGTTTTTTGTATTTATTCAATTGACGTCCTTGATGTCCCATAAAACCATGCTTTGCATAATTCGGTTTTGTAGGATCGGGACTCTCGCCGGCGCGTGTTACAAATGCATGCATATAAATGCTACCATTGCGCATTAAATGTTGACTTGCTTTTAATTTTAAATTTTGCGTATAGACGCCATCACGCGTTGGCCCTGAACTCCAATCGCCGTATGTGAGATCTTCTTGTAGCCAAAGTAAGTTGCTTGTCTGTTTGAAATCAACTTCATGCTCATTCTCCGAAAGCCATATATGCAAATCGAAGAGTGTACCATTTTCGAAATAATTCCAGGCAGCAATTTTCGGACCCGCATTTGCCACTGATTGATTCGTTTGATCGGCGGCTTGTTGCGGCCTTCGGAAGAACGAACTGACAAAATAAATAATTAAAGCGCGTAAAATGAGTGATTTTGTCATGGCAAAAAATGATTCCGCGCGTGTTGGTTGTCGCTGTTGTTGCTGTCCATCAGCTGCTGCTGCACCTTCCTGTACTTGGCCATCAGCACCGGCAACGGGCGCAACCTGACCGAAGAAAAAAAGCGCGCAGTTGATAAAATGAAATAAAATAAAATTTATTTTAATTCAAAATTTTTTTAATTTAAACTTAAGTTACCTCGCCACCACCTGCAGGCTGTTCCTGCGCATTGTTGGACATGTTAAGTATTTGCTATGTACACGTCACCACTCGTGATTTTAATTTAAGAAACCAAATTTTTTTCCTTGATTCACGTTTTTCTCTGCTGCGTTTTTTTTTCTTCTTTTCTATCGTGTCATTTGGGTAACAATAAAGCAGCTGATGGGGGAGGAATGAGAGTGTATTGGTGTTGCCAAAAACAACGACAATAATGGTTATTTGAGACGTTACATAACTACTTGTGTGCAAATGTTCTATTTTGTGTACTTGGCAGCACTGTTCACAAAGTGTCAATTTGGTTCCAAAGTTTAAAAAAGTGATTAGAAGATTTCTGAGTGTTCTATACACTATATTTATATATATTTCTCAATCAGTTCGAATAAACGTGTCGGTGCAATAATGCTCTCGTTTTCATAATTTAACCATCTGTACAGAATAATCTGTATTTTGTGTAAAATTTTGTAGCCCCTTGTTAAAATTTCTGTTGGTACCAATAAAATAAACAAATCAAAACTAGATACCAGATATAAGGGCTATTAAATTTATTATTTTATAAAAAATATATCAAATTCATCGCACTCTACCGTGTTACCTACTTAAGGGCCAATATCTCTGAAAATCATAGAAAAATTATTGAAGAAAAAAAAAAGTCGAGCCAAACTGTATGTATGGAAAATCGCAAAAAAACTAGATGACCTGTGCAATCTTTACAGAATGGTTCCAAAATACTTCAACTCAGAAGTTACACGTTAAACTAGAGTTTAAAGTTATTTTAATTCTAGACAATACACCTAGCCATCCGGGTTTGGTGCGCCCAAAAGTGCAATTTTGCTTTTTCCGCATATTACTACATCATTAATACAATCGCTAACCCAGGGGATCATTGCTACTTTTAAAATGTTCCTTTATTCCAATACGTGCTGGACGTCAAGATTGTCTAGCGTTAGGCGGAAGAAAGCAATAATGAGGAGTTAACAGTCATTGACGTGAAGAATTAAGTTGGGTTGGCGCTAGATGACCACTTTGGATTAGCGCTAGATGACCACTTTGAACTCATGCCGGAAAAATATTTGTCCAACATATGTCAAAAGCAAAGATCCTGATACAGTCATATATAACAACGCAGATTTTACTGACATCACAACGGATTATTTACCGATGTAAAAGAATTATTTGTTGATAAAAGATTGAGCGAAAATGAAATTATAGACCTCAACTTTGAGACTCATCATGACAAGATTCTCCCATTTTAAATACAAATCTAACTCTTGCCATAAAATTAGTTAATTTTTTTAACAGAAAAATTGATTCTTAAATGAACTCTAAAAAATTTTCTTTATAAACGAATTATTTGGAAACGTATCTATCGTGTAAAAAGAGAATTAGTTGTAATGTAAAAATTATTCTCGAAGAGTGTTGAAAACTTCCCAAACATATATATTATATGAGGTATTTCTTCTGATATGGAGGCCACCTTCCCACCAGCATGTGGATGGACGTAGTATCTTCAAATAGGGCTCAAATTTCAAAAACCAAATTTTTCTGTTTGGAAATTCAAGATGGTGGCCCATATTGGTGGAAGAAAAAATTGCTCGGATTTTGTCGAACCAAAATTTTAGCTATGATCTTGGCATCTGGACCCTATTAACAAAAAATCTCCCATCACATCCATATTTCGAAAATTTTTTCAATATTTATTATAAAAAAATATACAAATCGAGAAAATTTAATTCGCTAGACTAAAATTTCTTTACGAAGAAATATTTTGACTAAAAACTCCAGCCACGGACATGCACCATTTCTCTTTTTATCATTTTTTTATTTTTTTTATACCCGTTACACATAGTGTATGTAACGCATTAAAGGAGGCAGCAGAGATCCCATAAAGTATATATATATATATATATATATATATTATTGATCAGCTCGATGAGACGAATCGATTTAGACATGTTCGTCGGTCTGTCTGTGTTGCGGCGCGTTTTAAACAGAATGTTTTTAAGATATTTACTTGATATTTTAAACTTAAGCTTTTTTTGGTCCTAGGCAGTTTATATATTAGAATCAAGGTACCACGCCCATTTTAAGGTTGCCCCCCAAAACTTTCCACCCATTTTGAATTTTGTATGAAACTTTATTATTTCTGAATGAAAGCAACTAAATTATTAAAACTTTAGGTTTCTTTTTTGAAATTTCTATTATTCAAAGAGATAATGTAAACCCATTTTTGAGTTTCTTCGGTTTTCAACATTATAATCAATTTTTACGTGCTCAGCAAAAAATCGAAGTGTCCCGTATTTTGGAACTACACTCTTTTTTTTTTTTTTTTGTCATTTGCTGTCGGTGTAAAGTCAGCCTAAGCAGGAATTTTAAAATTTAAATATATAGTCTTCTCGCTTGCACACATGTGTTTCTCATATTTCATGTAATATTTTGCATTAAAGATACCATTAATTGAATTATGCTGAGTATAAAAAGCAGCAATTTTTTATTAACTTTTTTTTCCTAAATTTTTTTAACCTTTTTTCTCCGCAAAGTACAAACTTTTAGTATATATTTATATTTTCCTTTTCATTAAATACATATTTAAATTTTCGATTTCCACCACTATGCTTGGGTAGCACTTTAAATAAAATTTCAACATTACTTGTCAGCACTGTCGAAAACGAGTGCTGCCAAGCGTAATAAAACACGACAAATTTCCCACCACACCATGTTGGGAAATTCCTTTTCTTTGTGTGAATAGAATTCGACTGCACGTTTCTTTCGGTGAGTTAATGTTTTTGCAAAAAAAAATCAATTTAAATGCAAAAAGTGCCATTAAAATTGTGCAAAATGTTCAAATTAAACTCACTGCGCTCGTATGCAATTGCGCGTTTTATGAAATTTACAAAATAAACATAAAATTAAGCATAAAAATGCTACGTGTGCAACCTAACCTACAAAGCGTGCAGCAACAAATGAAAAAAAAAAAAAAAAAAAACGCGCGTGTCTGCTTTAAAAATAAAATAAAAAAAATTTTTTTCCGTTTTTACAGAAACACACACGAAAAATGCAGATCTTCGTTAAAACCCTAACCGGCAAGACCATCACCCTTGAGGTCGAGCCTTCTGACACCATCGAAAATGTCAAGGCTAAAATTCAAGATAAAGAGGGCATTCCTCCAGATCAGCAACGTTTGATCTTCGCCGGCAAACAGCTCGAAGATGGACGCACGCTATCCGATTATAATATTCAAAAGGAATCAACATTGCACTTGGTGCTTCGTCTGCGTGGTGGTATCATTGAACCTTCACTGCGTATCTTGGCACAAAAATACAATTGCGACAAGATGATCTGCCGTAAGTGCTATGCACGTCTTCATCCACGTGCCACCAATTGCCGTAAGAAGAAGTGCGGACACACCAACAACTTGCGCCCCAAGAAGAAGTTGAAGTAGACGACAACAACAACGAAACAACGGAGGAGCAGCAACAACAACAGCAGCAGCAGCAGAAGGCGTGCCGTATGCTATTTTCTTGTGCAGCATTTGTCATCGCAAATTTTTATGTCTAAACACAAAATTAGCTGCAAGTTTATTTAAAAAAATAAATAAATAAATAAATCTAATTAAATTTTGTACAAAATACGCACGCAAATTCAAATTCTTATCTTTTGTTATCATACGGCGCGGATTTAAGTTTTCAGGTTTGATTTAACACTCCAAAGTTTTGAGTTAAACTCAATTTTTTTCTTAAACTCTTTTTTTACAGTTTTCTGCTCCAAGTGACTCCTTTGACTTTGTGCTTCAAACCAGTTGCAAACTTGTTCTGTAATTTTGCAAAAAAAAAAAAACTCTTATACGCAGCATGCGACTTGTAGCATTCTTGCACGAAATGCCCAAAACCAGTTTAAAGCTTCAACAACAACGGTGCTGGTGCCGCTGCTGCTGTTCTCTGACCACAGCCAACTGGGCCAAGTTCTGTTAAGTATTTTTGTTTACCGCAAACTGCATGTGGCAGCGTATTGTATTCCTTTACCCAAGAAGAATTCATAAAAGCGCCTAAGACGACCACAAGTTTCCTGTTTACTTTTATGAATTAATATCTATGCAAGTCGCAATTTGTAGTTTTTAGAGGCGCGCTATAAAATGTTTCATCAAATATTTTTTATTAAACTATAAAATCCAAAGCGCTACTCGTAGGATTCTGCTGCTTCCTGCTCCTTGTTGTATTTTAATGAGCGTCTGGTGCGTCTTTTTTGCACATTTGTCATTTGCTGCTCCGCCCCAAATATTAACTTTTACCAAATTGACATTCTCATACTCCTCCTAGTTCTCCTCCTAGTCGCTTATCCATTGTTCTAATACACGCGCGCTCCTTGCTGCGCATATTTGGGTCACTATTGTTAATTATTCCGGTCACATCTGTTATGTAAACTACGCCAAAAACCATAAAAAAGTTAAGAAAAAAAAGAAAAAACGTATTCTTTTACATTTGTGTTTGCCTTTTGCCAGCGCTGCTGCTGCTGTAATATTCTTTCACAGCTTACTTTAGTGCTTCTAAGTGTTCTGGTCGTGTCCTTTGTGTCCGTTCGTGCGTCGTCAAAAATTATAGAAATAAAAAAAAAAAATAAAATATATAAAAAATTAAAACAGTTGATTTTATTTTCTGAACTTTTTATGCAGCCTGAAGTGAAAAGTAGATTTAGCTTATTTTTATTTATTTTTTCTTCTAGCCTACAAAAAGTGTAAAAAAAAAATTTTTGGTTTAAATTTTCACAGCGCGTATACTCTTAGGAAAACCAATACCGGAATCGATGTTAGGCACGGCAACTGAATTGGAAATTAGTATTTAAAAAAATTAAATTGAAACTCATAAAAAAGTTAGCGTGGTGTCTCTGGTGTCCTATTGCTTGCATAGGGTGACCATAACGTTTATTTCGAAGAAGCTATTTATTTTCTGGATGTTGAACTTGTTGGCAGCCAGGAAGTCAGTTTCTTAAACTTGTTTTTGATATTGAATTTAATACTGGGTTCCTCTATCTTTCTGACCTTCATATTTTTTTATTTTCTTGAAAACTCGTCTTTCGGTTTTTATATTTAAGCACGGCGACTATAACATTACTGTAGGGTCTTAATGACCACCTACCGATGTTGGTAAAGATTCAACAAATAGAAGGGATTACTTTGATATTCTGATGCATAACATGGTCCTAACATGGTCATATTGATCTTAAGTGCAATGCAATGATTTTAATATCCTGGCTCGTCTGAAACGGTCGCTACCTTATGCAACCTTCGATACTATTACCTGATGTTGTTATCATTCAAAATTTTTATACATTGCTAGACAATACCATCTGTAAACCCATGATATATAGCCAGGAATAGTTAAAATATGAATTTTAAAAGGAATGAACCAAAACAACGCCTGGAAACTAAAAAAAAATTGGTGGAATTTATGCTAAATGGTGTGAAATCTGTTGTAAACAATATAGGCTATTATACTAAACCATAAAAACAACTTAATAAGCCAGGCTCTCATTTTCGAAATTAGTGATTTACTTTTCAAATAAATAAACTTAAAATAAATAATCTTAAAAATTCTCAAACAAATTTTTAAAAAACTATATTGTTATGCTTAAAAGTGTTTGAGAATTATAAGATTTTAAAAATTTATTTAAAAAGTAAATCATTTATTTCGAAAATGGGAGCTGGTAGCCTGGCTGAATATATTAAAATTCTAGTTTTTTCAAAGGCTAAAATCAATGCATCAAATAAGCTGTGACATAATTTTAATAGAACAAATATAGACTCCTTGGTTAACTAGAAAAACATATCTAAAAAATGGCGTTTCACGATTTTTTATATATTGCGTTGTTTCGAAGATAGTAGCGTGTTGGACTTTTTTTTTATAAAATGGGTGCATCTTTTAAGCTGTGAACAACTGTAGGTATATGCCCCACACAAACTTGATGATTCTTCCGGAATTTTTTATGAAAATAGTTATTTATAAATTTATTCACTTCATTTTTGAAAAAAAAAAAATCTTATGTCATCCTATGCATACACCATTGATATAATAAGGATCGGGGCACTATAACACATCACCATGCACAATCTTCTCAATTTCTGATATTTTCAAGAAAATAAATGTTATATCTATATTTTTAGCTTAAAATTTGATACCAATATTGAAGCTTAACTTGAGTTGTATCAGACCATTGACCAACTCCAATTGAATACCGATGTTTCATATACAGTGGTGTTCGAAATAATAAGAACAATGCAAGTTAAAACTCAATTCGTCCTATAAAATTGTTCAGAACATTTTTTAAAATAATTTTTTCTTTTATTCCTTTAACAGCAAAGGTTAAAGGCATAAAAGTCAAAACTCAGCTGTTCAAAAAAAGAAACAAAGTTATGTGGCAGTTCTTTTACTTATCACAAGGCGGGGAGTTCCCCGAAATCAAGTTCAAATGTAACTAACAAATACCTGTAAAAATATCTTCAAAATTGGAAGACTCGAACATTGCACCGTTCAGATAAACAGCACGGAGGTCTTAGGCTGATGCTGTGGGGAGGCAACGTAGACCCTATAAAGTAAAAATATTCTTGATCACCCCGATTAAACGAATCGATTTAGTCATGTTCGTCTGTTTGTCTGTCTGTCTGTCGGTTTGTTGCTTCGCGATTTATTCGCTCAGTTTTAAAGATATTGGGCAGAAATTTTAAACTTAAGCTTTTCTACTTTCTGTCTACTTTCTATGTTAAAATCAATGTGCCACGCCCACTTTTAGGTATGGCCTCATACAAACGTTCTTATAAGAAAAACAAATATTTATGGAACTAATGGCTTCAAATATAGTACAAATGCTTCTTAAATCAAGCCAAACCTTCAGTTTAAAATTGGTTCAGACCGGGCCGAGAATTTCTAAATTTTTAAGAATACATATTTTTAATTTGTTTAGTTTAAGATAAAATTTAATACAAATGCTGCACACGATGATCTATCCACGTCAAATGATGTGTAACAGGTATATAAGCTTCGGTCCAACCGAAGTTAACTTTTTTCTTGTTTCATACTTGACATCTCACCTAGCCCTATGACGGGCTAATTGGGGGTATTAAAAAGGGCTTGAGTAATTGCAGGTTGATAAGAGTATTCTACCCAAAAGCCAAACAACAGGGATTCCTCAAATTATTTATCTACGCCCACTCTGCTTTAGTGTGATTCTGCTCGTTGAAAATTTCTCTTTTCCTTGATCGAATAAAAGCTAAAAACTTAGTTGCAGGCCTAGTATTCAGCAATTATGATCATCTGGACTGTTGAACGGGTTTATATGGTCGACTCGATTGAGTTGGATTAAATTAATTTGAGAATGATAACTAATATCAAAATAATGAATATTTAAATATAAGTCAAGGAAAAACGTTAACTTCGGTGGGTGGAACCTATGAATATTTTATGTGTGATTATTATATTTAATAACAATTACAATTTTTATATAAAAGTTCGAGAATTATTGGTAAGTTGTATGGGATACATCTAAAAAATGTGCTTGGCACGTTGGTTTTGGAATTGAATGATATAAGAAGTTTTTTTAGCCAAATTGGAGTAAATACATTCATAAATAATACCTATTTATACCTGAATAAAATGCGTAGAAATAAATATAGACAGACAGACAAAGGGAAATGGCTAGATCGATTCATCTCGTCGAGCTGAGGAGTTCTTCTACAATGAGTTACAAACTTTTCGACAAACTGAATATACTCGTTCAGAATATGTCTAGCGGGTATAAAAATTTTAAGATATTTGTTTAACAATTCGATTGTAATTTTCTGTGTGGCATTAATGGTCACTTTAGATATAAACTGGCGACCATTTAGCACTACACGTGCATGGATAGATGTATTCTTCGTACTATACATATTCATATACCTACAAAGTACATATTTATAGAGTAGCAGCCTACCTGTAGGCGCTTTGCTTCAGTGCTTTTGGGAAAGTTCTTTAATTTGAAAATTTTTTAAATCTGCCAACAAAGCAAATTCTCGAGGGTAGCAAAAAAAAAAAAGTATGCGGGTGTCAATAGCTTTGAGAGTAAATGTATGAAAGCACGGAATTATACGAAAACTTCATAATTGTTGTTTTTGTACTATTTTCCTTTTTTTTTGTTTGTTGGGTTAGTAGCCAAGTTAGAAAAGAAATGCGTTACCTTTCATTTTTTTTTTGTGATCTAAAACTTTATTTTTGGACTTGCCGCGTGATTTTTTTTCGCATTGTTGTGGTTGTTGTTTTTGTGCTTTGTCGCTTTTTGAGTCTTTTCGACTTTTGTATTTCTTTTCTTTTCTTTGCATCTTACTTCTTTGCTTTATGTTTATAGTTATTTATGTATGTGTGTGTGTGTGTGTTCAGGTGCTTGGGTTACTTGACTATTTTTAATTAATGCTGACCGCAATTCGCCCTTTTTTTTCTCCTTCTTGACTGATTCTATCATGAATTTTTACTCTATATCGCTCTCTCTCTCTCTCTCTCACACTCTCTCTCTTTTCTTATACGCTCTTTATTATTGTTGTTGTGCACTTTTTTTGGTTTTGTTTTATTTAGGTGTTTTCCTTTTTTGGTTTTGTTTTATGCTTTTATTCTTGTTGTTGTTTGTGACAGTTTTTATTTTTGTGCGGCTTTTAACGTTTTTGTAAACTTTTTTTTTTAATAAATTACTCCAATGATTCCCTTTAAATTTAGAACGAAAGTGAATCGTATTAGTTTTTTAATAAAATATGTAACAATCAGAAAATAATCAAAAAAGATATATTTACTTTCGTAAAAGGAAGAACCCTACATGTGTATGGATTAGGAAATCTGTGAATCTGTAATGGCTGCCGCACTGGTCGAACATCCAAACTGGGCCAGAAAAATAAGAAAGTGATTACCAAAGAGATACTACCAAATGATCACACTAGAAATGGGCGACAGGCGGGGACGCCGCGAGATTGTGCGTGTCCCGAAAAATTTTTCTTGATCGGGCGAGATTCGGAATCATTTAAAATTTGCGGGAATTAACGGTATATCTTAACTATCTCGAAATTCTCGTATGTTCACTCGGGTCCCAAATTCGATCCTGGGGGGAAAAACTCAATTTTAATACATATGTGTAAGTTTTTGAATAAATTCATACTAAAAAGGGCATATTAAAAATTTTTAATTTGGTTCGAAAAAGCAAACATATCCACACTTCTTTTGTTAATAGATACTTCTTAGAACTCAATTTTAACTATGTTAGATAGTATTTTAGAATAATTTACCGAAATAGATTTCCTTAAAATTTTTGAAATTTTCTGTTTTATTCTAAATGATATTAGAAGCATTTGTAAAATAATTTAAGAGACTAAATCGCGCCGCAACAAACAGATAGACAGGCGAACATAGAGTTAGATAGACTCACCTCGTCAAGCTGATCAAGAATATATATGTACTTACAGAAGCGGTAAAGTCATTTTTTTTTTTTTTTGGAAGGCCGGATCGGAACAAAATTTTTATCCTGTGCCCATCTTTAGAACACACAATGCACCCTTAGTAGACGCTACAGTTTTAAGGTAAGGACCATTCTGACTCAAGTGTTTCTAGAGGTTTCAATGCAACCAGAAAGGCACACATTTTGAGATAAGAAGAACGAGTCGTCATCGTAAATGGAAATCAGTTTTGATAGAACTATTTTAAACAAAATTCGGTTACAAGAGACAAACTATAAATTCGAGATGTGGTTCTCACAGTATGGTACTGACTTCAGAAGCTAAAGATTCTATCCCGTTCCTGCCTATCATAATATACAATTTATTCGTTCCAACTCCACCCAACCCGTGGCTCCCGACTTTTCAACCGACAATTGACTTTATAATGCAAAGCGCCAGATTATTTTCTTACACTTCAGCATTCTAAATATTATAACTGAAATATCAAGCGTTTCTGAGTTATAGCAATTTCAATAAATATTTTTCATAATAGTGTATTAGGGATAAAAGGGTATATAAAGTTTGTGAAAATATATGAACGGACAGAAGAAAGCAGGACACACTCATAGTCTAAATCGTTTGAAGAATTTCTACCTACAAACACCAAATTCAGTATGGAATCTTAAGAAAACATGCCATTCTGGTTTTAATCGGACCGTTATTTTACTACAAGCTTATAACCTGGTTGTTCCCTTTTGTAATCCCTATTTTAGGAAGACGAAATGTTGTGTGATGCATAAATCTAAAATGTATAAGGTTGTCAAATATCTCCCTTCCGCTTGATCGGATTTAGTTCAAATATGCGCCATTTTGTTCGATAATCTGTTTCCATCTAGACAACAATTTCATAATACCCCTCTTGTTGAACCCCCCTCCTTATTTGCGAAGAACTCGGATAGCCACTTTTCACAAGCCTCTTTTGGAACAGTTGGTAGTCACTTGGCGCTATGTCCGGGCTTTATGGTGGATGCGATAAAACCTCCCATCCGAGCTCCCTTAGCTTCTGGCCAATTCTGGACGCTGCTGGTCGATCGCCTGCTTCAAGCAGTTCTGTTGTTCGCAGTATATGGTAGAATTAAGCGTCCGGCCATATGGGAGCAGCTCATAGAGGATGTTTCCCTTCCAATCTTACCAAACACACAGCAAAACCTTCCTGGCCGTCAATCCCGGCTTGGCCACTGTTTGGGACGATTCACCCGCCTTCGACCACGACCGTTTTTGCTTGATATTGTCGTATGTGATCCATTTTTCGTCGCCAGTCACCATCCGCTTCAAAAAATGGGTCGAGTTCGTTCCGTTTCAGCAGCATATCGCAGACGTTGATTCGGTCCAGAAGGCTTTTTTGCGTCAAATCATACGGCACCCAAACATCACGTTTTTTTTTGTATCCAGCCTTCTGCAGATGGCTTAAAATGGTTTGGTGACTAACTCCCATCTCCTGGGCGATGTCACGAGATGTCACATGCCGGTCTAACTCGATGCTTTCCATGATTTGGTCAGTATTCGTCATCAGAGGACTTTCGCCGGCTGGCTTATCCATGGTGTCCTTTTCACCGGCTCTTAATCGTCGAAACCATTCCTCCGCGGTTAAAAGTAAACGGAACGTTTCTCTAGCAGATTTGCCTTTAACGAAGGAAAACTTCAAAATAGCGCGAATTTCAGCGTTAGTGAACTCTATGTTTACACGTCTATAACTTTTGAACGCAGTAATCAAACTAGGTTATGTCAAGACCTTTCAAGTGATGTTCTGTAGCGCTTTGTACATAGCCGCCAAATTCAAAAGACAAAAAGGCGGAAGGGAGATTTTTGACAACCTTATATATTAGTTTTTATTGGAAATGTCGGCATTAAGTCAGTATTCTATTCCGGCCCTTTAATTTTTTAAGCTCACACCAATCCTGTGCTCATCTTGAAAGATCTATAATAATTGCGTCAATCATCTATTCGGTGTAACCGAAATTACAGCTTCAATTTTAATTTGAGGCTATTTTCATTCTGGCTTAACCTTCCAGATTATTTATATGATTTGGTTACCAGTAATGAAAAGTAATCATGGATAGTTTTCTCCTCTTATTCTCCTATCATTTCTAATTTTAAATTCAAAGGGTATAAAAAATTCTGTCAAATTTAAAAATTTTTTATTCTCATTTTTTTCTGAGATTTCTGCTTATTCTCGCTCATGATTTTTTTTTTGTGTTTGTCACGGTTGGTTTTGAAAAGGTCGGTTGGCGGTGTTATGTTGACACCAACATTGCTCTTTTTGACATTTTTTTGATGGCTTTTGCGAGGGTTTATGCTGCTGCTTATAATTTTATTGTGCTTTACCTTTTTCTTTTTGCATTTTTTTTGGTGGCTTTTCATTTCTTTTGCGGCGTTTTGGGACATTGTCACCTTTTGTTGTTGGCAACACAATAAAGTTGCCATTTGGGTCCATGTTTCTTGGAGTTATTAAGAGATTAATAAAGCAATGGTGCTATCTTGTTAAAAGTTCATCAACTTTAGGGCTAATGCGTAAATGACAAGAACAGAAACAGTAGCAACAGCAAAAGCAGCAACAGCAGCGGCAGTCATTAGAGCATCTTGAGATGCCAATCTTATAAAATAATCATTTGCTTGAATTGCGCATTAGAAGTTACTGCCACTGCTGCTACTGATGCTGAAGCGACAACAGCAACAGCAGCTGTCCAGAAACCAGTTAGCATCTTTATAAGGATAGATGAATGTGCTAACGTCTGTGCTAACGGAAGCAATAGCAGCAACAGCAGCAGCAGTTATGTATGCGTATACAGCATCTGCCTTGTCTTGCCTTGTCTTCGATGTATCTGCTGTATGTACTATCAAAGTATCTTGTATCCATACAACTAAGTTTATATGTATCTATGGTAGTTAGGTAGGTAGTATGTCTATATATGGAAGACTCTTGCTGTTACTTTTCGTTAAATATAGATACAAACTTGTCATTAAAATGTTATATAAGTGCAAGTCGTAATTCTAGTCAAGTAGCAATCAATGTCTTCTATTGACTTCAAGTAAACTCGTCGTCGTTTCTCGTTTGCTTTTTAGTTTGTTGCTCTTGCCTAGTTGCGTACTGAAGACATTTAGCAAGATGTATAATTATTTGTACATGGCTTCAAGTTTTAACGCCTTTAGTTAATGAGCTGTAACATTTTGACATTTATCACAACTCACGTGCAAAATAATTTTTGTTGAAACCACCATGCCAACGAAAACCACAGAAAAAAAAATATTACAACAGCCAATAGTGGTGGCGGATTAAATAGATAAATTAAAAATTAAACATTAATCAGCATTAATCAGTATTGGCAAATAGCAATATTTTTGTATCGCGGTGTGATTAGCGACTGCGATTTAAAAATCGCAGTGACTGCAAATATTGATAAAATCACAGTTCAAGAAAAACAATCAGCCATTAATAAACAGTTTCACTGTTCGCGAAGAGTAATACACAAAAGTGACGATAATTAAACCGTTTTGCTACACCAACACAAGAAAAATTCGCGAAGAGTGATAAAATCACCAATCACTGATATATGAACAGTTTCACTTATTTTCTCTTGTCGGACATACATTAGAGATGGAAGCGGAACTAAATATTTATAAACCGAAATCGTCCATACCGATGCATATTTTTTCCCCAATTTCGCTCATTGCTATTTTTCCAAATTATTTCTTGGATTCCATGAGCTCCGAACTTTTTCAACCTTTGGTTAAATTCTCTGTACTTGAAGGGTAACCAGTTGAATAAGTCGAAATATCTGCCTGTCCGTTTGTAAGATGAAATAAATTATGCCGGAGACTATAAGACATACTATAAGGTCAACATAAAAGTAAATTTCTGTAGAACCATCCGAAGGTCACTAGTATCCATTTAAAGTTTTAGAGTCCATACTATTCCTAATTTATGAATTCTCGCCTGAAAACTTTTTAGTTAGTTAAACTAAAATTCCACATTTGGTATGGATTACACCTACTACAATATAATCTAAAGAAAATATACCAATTTGGTTTACTTCAGACATTAATATTATTCCAAGTTTTGGACAGTTTGTAAACTTTTTAAAGCTAAATTTTATATTAGTTTTTTATTTTCGGAAATATTGGGCCTAACGAATGTTTTATCTTACCCTTCAATTTGAAAATTCTTTCCCGATCCCTGGCATTTTTATACCCTGTACCCAAAGAGTAAAAGGGTATATTACGTTTGTAAAATGTATGTAACAGGTAGAAGGAGGCTTTATCGATCCTATAAAGTATATATATTCTTGATCAGCATTGAAAGGCGTGTCAAACTTGCTATGTCTTTCTGTCCGTCCGTCATGTTGTCTATAAGATATAGGGCTACCAAATTTTAAACTTACACCCTACTAAGCTGTCAAGTGAACACTTACAAACGTTTTTTCGCTAGCCCAATTTTAAGAGGTACCCCCTACCAATTTACCCCAAATTTTTGAAATTTTGCATAAAAACGTCTTTGTTTCTTATTGTAGAAAGTCTTAATTTAGTGTAAATTATGCGTATGATAATTATCCAATGAAATATCCCAATATGGGTAGGACCAAAAACATTTTAGATATAGCCCCTATACAAATATACCCCATTTTTCAAGTTTTCGTTTGAAAATCCAATACAATAAGGTTTATTACATAGACAGGACTTTGCTTAAGGTACATAAAGTTTGGGTACAGAGCCTTCTTTTTTGTTCACATTTATAACGCGGTTCCCATGGTTTCCAATGTCACGCAACCATCTCTAGTATACATACATCCTGTGTTGAGCTTAAAATCGATAGCGTCGATGTTTATGAGAATTTTGTACTGTCGATATTTAGTGATGTTGGGAATGGTTTTAACGCTATAAAACTGTTGATTTCAAATATACGAAATTAGAGACTTGACTATAGGAAGAATTTTTCCAGATACAAGATGATCTTGCAAATGATGACCCAAAAACCTATTTCCCAACGTTTGAAAATCCTCAATACCAGAAAACACATGATAAGTGGATTTTGCTTTATACCCCATGTTGCTAATCTTGAAAAAATTCAAGTACGACGTGATACCTATTCCGATTCTGACTGAGTAGTACTTCCGTTTTTTTTTAAAGATGTCCCAAATTGGGTAGATCTTGGGTAGACTTTCGACTTTGAAGCATAAAATAAATTTCTTTACTTTTTTTCATTAAATATTTTCCATTTTACAATTATGAAAATCCTTTCACTTCAATTATTTAAATTTAAAATTGAAATGAATTAAGCTTATTTTTATATCTGTATTCGCTTCAAGTAGTTTTTAACAAAAATATTTTCAACTACAACAAATATTATGGATTTTAAAATGACTACACACAAAATACATAAAATATTTATATTTAATTAAATTAATTATTATTGCTATTTTGTATCCTTTTGACATTACAATGATTATTTGCTTATAAATTTGTGTTTTCAAAATTGAAGCCATTTGCTATAATAATAATAATAATCAAAATAATTCAAGCATTTAACTGAACTTAAAATTTCCATATTTCCCTTCATGATTTGCTGCTGCTGCTATTATTGCTGATTATTTCGTATATCTCTCAATTTTGTTCTATAAAGTAACTTTTCATAAGAATTATTTATTTATGTGACAGAAGTGCTTATCTATCTGTTTGTCTATGTACTAAAGTATACAAATACTTTATGTATATTTATTCCTATACTATATATATATATATACCTACATATATGCATATCGATATAAATGTATATGTATGTATGTATATCACGTACTGCTGTATAAAATGTTAACTTCATACGACAAAACATAAATTCAAAATATGCAAAATAAAACATACGCGTCTATACAAGCTTTAAGAATAGTTACAGATACATAGTACATATATTGTAAAACAAGGGAAGCGCTACATTTCGAAATTTCTATAAACAAATAACAATTTGTACTGAAAATAGAAAATACAATAGAAAATACATTCAATAAACACATGAATTCCACTAAACGAAAAAAAAAATACATGGTACTGTGGAAAAATATTTCGAAATTTTAATAAAAAAAATATTTTGAAAAATTTGAAGCTACAGAAAAGTTTATAGGTCGAACTTGTTTAGATTAAAACTATTAGTTACAATCTCTTGCTTGAAGTGGCACCAACAGCCATGCTCTCAAATCGAAAATTTTGGTGCAATGGCAAATCGGAACAAAATTCCAATTTCAAATCGGCAGCTTTTGAGTAAATGAAATGAAAAGGAAATGCATTTTAGACTAGTTTACAGCCAAAAAGGTTCTGGGTTCTCATGGAAATATTCTGTAGATTTCAAAAATGGCAACGAAAAGTTTTGTCTTAAGGGTAGTTCTCGAGTTGTCCTCAAAAAAACTGTTTTATGGGACTTTTAGAAATTTAATAAATAATTTATTAAAAATTTTTACTACCAAAAACAAGAAAAAACGTTAACTTCGGTAGAACCGAAGCTTAAATACCCGTCACACAAATCTTTAAAGAGTTTATGTGTAATCATCAGTGGTCACCCAAGTTTACACACAATATTAATTTCAAATTTTGAGCTAAAAATACAGATATGTATCACAACATATTTCTTGAATATATCTCGAAATGGGCGGTAAGGTTGTATGCAAGAAACACCTGAAAATGGGCGTGGCGACATGATATTGGAAGAGTTTTTACCCAATATGGAGTAAATACATGAATAAATAATAACCATTTTCATACAAAAAATCGAAAATGGTCGGAAAGTTTGTATGGAGGCTATACCAAAAAATGGGCGTGGCACATCTGATTTGACATTGGATGACATTAGAAGTGTTTTTAACCAAATTTGAGTGAATATATGCATAAATAATTGTATTTTTTTACAAAAAATCGGAAAAATCAGAAAAAACGGAAAGTTTATATGGGAGCTATGCCTAAAAGAGGGCGTGGCATTTTGGTTTTGACACTGGATGACAAAAGAAATGTTTTTACACAATTGGGTGCGAGTACATTCATAAATAATTACAATTTTTATACAAAAAATCGGAAAAAAAACGGTAAGTTTGTATGGGGGGCTATACCTAAAAATGGACGTGGCACTCTAATTCTCGAACTCATAATAGTCGTTGCCGAGAAAAGCTTAAGTTCCAAATTTCAGCTTAATATCTTTATATCTTCAACGAAAAAGACGATTCGTCTCGTCGAGCTGATCAAGAATATATATACTTTATGGGGTCTACGACGTCTCCTTCAATGCGTTACAAACTTTCAGACAAACTGAATATACCCTTCACACTATGTGTGGCGGGTATAAAAAATTGAAAATGAAGAATTTTCAAAAAAGTATAGGTCAGCTTTAAAACTATCCGTTCTCTAGATATGTAGTTATAACGGAAAAAGGTCCAAAAAAAACAGTTTTTTTCAGGAGATCTCGAGAACGATAGAGTTTATCTTTGTAGTGTTTAATATCATTGATTCTGAATTCGAATTTTAAATTAATATTTTCGACTCATGCCTAAATTAATCGATATCAGTTTTGTTTACAATACAAATAAACGTTTTGCATAACTTTTACAATTGCCGAAGCACGAATAATTTGAAATCGTACAAATCAACTAAATCGTAAATCGCAAAATATTTGCGATTACGGGAACAATACTGTAAATATCATTTTATTTTAGCCATAAATGAGTGATTAATATATCTAGCAGCAGCCACTTCTGGTTCTATTTCTGTTTCAGAATCACTTGTCCCGTTATATTTCGAAATATAATTAGATTCCGAACCTTAAACCCTAAAAATCCTTATGGCCAAATGGTCTTTTAATCTTGGGTTTTTATTTTATTTTTTAAATTAATAGCAAGGCTAATATGTATTTTTCACCATTCTCATTTTAACTTCTTTTTATTTTTTGAAGCATCTATTTATAATAATTTTGTCTATTCAAATTAAATAAATTATAATTTTCTCAACATTGAGGATTGGTTTCTATAAAACCATATTCCCGATTTAATACTTCTGCCGAATTTCTTCTTTCTACTATAGATGAAGTATTGCAAAATAATAGCATTCAAAAATATTGAATTGTTTGCATTTACTCTTAAAAATAAGTTAGAAAATGATTTAAAAAAAATATATCTGACTAGGGCTCGGGCGAATCAAAATTCCCGGATTGAAGCTCAAAATATTACCTCTTTAGACAGCTGGAAGTGGGCACAGATGGAAAAAAACTGATTTGGCTGAACTTTCTAATGAAGAATGGTGGAGCGTAATCCTCTCTTCCCTTCACACTATGTGTGACGGGTATCAAAATTTTATTTTAATGTATGTATGGATTATTTTAAACAAATCTTTGGTCAAATTCCTATCGAACTTTATGGAACATAGTTCACAAAAATAGGGGACTATTTTGAACTGAGTAGTTTTTCTATTATTTCGATATTCGTGGAATATTTAAAAGTTTTTAAATGCATTTTTGTACACAAGCTAAGTCAATACTGCTTTTTCAGAATAAAATCTTGTAGATTCAAAATGGCAAAAATATATTGTAAAAAAATTGTTGGGGTTCATTTTGTTTTTTTATACCCGTTACACATAGTGTAAACGGGTATATTTAGTTTGTCCAAAAGTTTGTAACGCATTGAAGGAGGCATCGGAGACCCCATAAAGTATATATATTCTTGATCAGCTCGATGGGACGAATCGATCTAGCCATGTCTGTCTGTCCGTCTGTTTGTTGCTATGCGATTTATTCGATGAAGTTATAAAGATATTGGGCTGAAATTTTAAACTTAAGCTTTTCTCGGCATCGACTAGGTTAAGTTCGAAAATGAGAGTGCCATGCCCATTTTTAGGTATAGACCCCATACAAACTTATCGATTTTTTCGATTTTTTGTTTAAAAATAGTAATTTTTATGAATGTTCTCGCTCGCAATTGGGTAAAAACATTTCTTTTGTCATCCAGGGTCAAAACCAAGACGCCACGCCCATGTAACGGGTATTTCAGCTTCGGTTTCACCGAAGTTAACGTTTTTCCATGTTTTTTTTCATTCCATCACTTTCATTATTCCCATCACAAGATATTCACTCCTCTACTCTCCCAACCCGGATTAATTAAGTTATTCACGGAGGAAACGTACCATATTATTATCATATTATTAGGAGCTCTTTTGATACTCCTATGACTCATAAATAAGCCATTTTCAGTTCTGCAAGGAGCCAGAATAAGAATCCTTCTTTGACTCTTCATTTTGTGAATTGTGACGAATTTTAAGAGTTTCATACTATGAATTTTAGACTTCCATTAGACACTTTAAAGGTCTCTTCTAGGACTATTCAAATAATTTTCTCTATTTCACTTCGAAATGGTTTAGCAGGTTTTTACTGGCTATTGTGTTTCGAATACAATAATATTTTTTTGTTTTAGGATCCGAAATCGATAAGTTCGGTTCCATATCTAAAAAATCTAAAACACTTTATTTGTATTCAAAGAATTTAATATTGAGAAACTTTTAACTTTAATATTTAAGTCAATAAAGACAAATTAAGTGTTTTACTATTTAAACACTTTCGATATTCGAATTCATTTTATTATTATTCTGATTTCTTTTGTCCCATAGTACCTACTTCTATGTTAAGCTAAACAGTTTTACTTTACTGAATTTGAGGTTTCACATTCAATAGAAGAAGTTTGGATAGGTTTTATTTTCCGCGTGCACATATGTGACGCGGGTGGTTAACTGTCTCGCATTTATATATATAAATACTAAATACATTAAATTGGAATGAGGAGAAGTAGGAGAAAAGTCTCTGAAGCATATAAGTGGCGTGGCAGCAGCACAAAAGTATCGATTTATGCATATTAAATTACATGCGCTGTCATACAAATACACATTTGTATCTATCTAACTAAGTATCTATCTATCGGCTGCGTAGTTGCGTGTAGAAAAAATAGAAAAAAATAGAAAACAAAAAGAAAAAGAAAAAGAAAAAAAATAAAAAGTATGCGTTTCAGATATTCATGCTTTGCTCCACAATTCGCAATTTATACAATATTTCCTTATTGTATTTAGTTCAAGTTTTATTCTGCCGATGCTGTATTTGGCATTGTTATGCCCATTTACCGTTGGGATACAAATGTATCTAGATACAATACAATATAGTATAGGCATACGCACTAACGCGCCCAATTTATAAACGCGTTTGCCTTATCTTATGGCACATTTTTGTTTGCTGTTTACTTTTATTTCATGATTCGATTTCGTTTGGATCTTTTCATTTTTTTTGTCTCTTGACTGATAAAAATAAATGAAAATAAACCAAGAAATTTTTATTCCTTAAGTAAAACCAAAAAAAAAAAAATGTGTTACTTTAACTAAATAAAAAGTAATCTGAAGCATGTATTTCAATCGCGTATCTTTGTGAATTATATTAAGTGCGTAGCTAAAAATAATTCGAGATACTTTAGCCACTTTGAATTCAAGGCGATTAATAATACTAAACCAAAACTAAACGTTTCCTTTTTTTTTGTTTTGTTTGGTTTAAATTTTTGAGTCAGCTTTATTTTTAAGTCAAAAGTGTAGCTGTAGTGCATAAGAGTGGGATTTGTCTGCACCGCAAACATTTACACAATGAGCTGCATATTTTCTACGATGACTTCGAACAACAGCAGCAAACGCTTACTGCAACTGCTTAATTCAACAAAATACCAAAATCGTAACCACAGTAAAAGTTTTTTATACTCATTGCTATTAAAATTGTACACTATGTAGTACATGAGAGTTCGTTCGTTCAAAACCAACATACCAACTTCCACCTACCTACCACCTACCTATCTACCCAAACATTCACAGAACATCAATACACTTACTTGAGTTTTTAGTCTACATACTTTCTCATTGCATTGGATGGACTGACTACCTTGTTGCACTTACACAGCGTTAATGCCACAAAGTTGAAATTAGTTTGTTTTTACAGTCAAGGTAGAAAACAATTCAGATACGTACTATTATATTCGTTGTGCTTACATATATAGTACAGGATCAGGCATGGATTGAGTTATTCAGTGGTGACACGAAATCTCAGAGTTTTGGAAATCTCAGAGTTTTCGGAAATTTATACCAGTACACCGATACTTGGAGTGTTCTTATTGATTCCATAGGTAGCCATTCTTTTTAGTATTTTTAATGTCTAAATAAAAAATGCTAATTTACGAACCGCCAAACTAAAAATGAACCATAGTGGAAGTTTTTTCGGTATCACCCCTGATTTAAAAAAAACAAGAAAAAGCGTTAACTTCGGTGGAACCGAAGCTTAAATACCCGTCAGTGATCATCAGTGGCTTATATACATTTATAAATATATATTGAAAAATAATTACCTTTTCATACATTTGTTCGAAAATAATCGATAAGTTTGTATGGGGACTATGGCTCAAAATGGGCGTGGCACCTTGGTTTTGTTATTGGATGAGATTAGAAGTATTTTTTACCCAACTTGGAGTGACTACATTCATAAATAATAACATTCATAAATCATATAAAATTCGAAAATGGGCGGTGAGTTTGTATGGGGACTATATCTAAAAATGGGCGTGGCAATTTGGATTTGACATTGGATGACATTAGAAGTATTTGGACCCAACTTGGAGTGACTACATTCATAAATAATTGCTATTTTCATACAAAAAATCCGAAAAAAACGGTAAGTTTATATGGGGGCTACCCCTTAAAATGGGCGTGGCACTTTGATTTTAACACTTGAACTGCTTAGGACTAAGAAAAGCTTAAGTTCCGAGTTTCAGGTCAATATCTTTAAAACTGAGCGAATGAAACGCATACATACAGACAGACAGACGGACAGACAGACAGACAGACAGACAGACGGACATGGCTAGATCGACTCGTCTCGTCGAGCTGATCAAGAATATATATACTTTATAGGGTCTAAGATGTCTCCTTTAATGCGTTACAAACTTTCTGACAAAATGATAATACCCTCCACACTGTGTGTGACGGGTATAAAAATCAAATGCGCTTTTTCGAAAATGCAAGGTAAAACGAATATTTTAAAAAACGTTTTACTTCATCTAAAAATTAAAACGCGCGTGTTGAGTCCACCTAGTTCACATTTCATATTATTTATTATTCGTATTATTTATTTTTTTTTCGTGGTTGTCTCTACGTTTTGATGTAAGAACGAATGTTCTTGATATGAGAACAAATAGTTCTTTATATAAGAACGATTGTTCTTACACAAACGATTACCATGTATTTACCAATTTTTTGAAATACAAGTATATGCAGTATATTTATTAGGTGGATAGTCGGTGTTAGAAAAATTCTGCATACGACAAAAACCTTTTATAACTAAAATGAATGCAAACTTATTGTGGTTAGGGCTTGTAAATTAATGGGCGGCCATTTGTGTAGATGATGTGGTGTAGAGTTGGGAGTGCTCTGATAAAAAAGAATGTGCTATATTTAAAAAAATATTTTATCAATCATTTGGCTCAGTAGGTTAAGACTTTGTCTATCGTTTCTGTGTTTAAATCGTGTTCCTAAACTCAAGTGTGGAGTAAACCATTTGATTTGTTTAGATTTTCAGCTACATTAATTATGATTTAAGTGGCTCACTTCACCCAACTTTACTCTGTATATTTTTGTACGTGACAAACAGCCACTTTTGAAGGAGTTGAACAAATTTGGGATCTCTTAACAGAAACGTTAAGCTTAAATAGATCACTTCACCCCAACTTTTCCTACCTTTTAATAAATTGCGTTAATGCTTTACGTTTAAAACGCATTCCCACACTCTAGTTTGAATAAGACTTTGGAAAATTGCGTAAAAAATTAGATGTGTTTTGTTATCGTTGTGAATATTGCAACTGTTAATTCTTTTAGATTTTCAGCTACATTAATTATGACTTAAGCTTCTCACTATTCCCCACTTTACTCTGTATATTTATACGTACACTAGTACTCATGACAAATACCAACTTTTGGAGCAGTTAAACTAATTTGGAATCTCTTAACAGAAATGTGAAGCTTAAATGGCTCACTTCACCCCAACTATCCCTACCTTTCAATGCTTTGCGTTTATGCTTCTGCGTTTAAATCGCGTTCCCAAACTCTAGTTCGAAGTAGACCATTTGAAAGTTGCGTAAAGAATTTGTGTAGATAAACAGATAGAAACTTTTTCTATTTTAAGGAAAATGTGTTCTATTCTCATTGTGAATATTGCCACTGTTAAATCTTTTAGATTTTCAGCTACAACCACTATGATTTAGGTTGCTCACTCCACCCCACTTTACTATGCATATTTGTACGTGCACTAATACTCATGACAAATAGCCAGTAAACTAATTTGGGATCTCTTAACAGAAGCGTTAAGCTTAAATGGCTTACTCCACCCCAACTTTCTCTATCTTTACGTATAATAGCTAATCTACACTAATGATAAGTTTTTTTTCGAAGCGGTTGTATTAATTTGGGATCTCTGGCTTCGTGTTCAAATATAGGACAGCTTCGCTTAAATAGCCCACTTTACCCCAACTTTCCCAACCTTTACGTATAAACGCTAGTCTTCACTAATAATATGCCTTTTTTTGAAGCGGTTGCATTAATTTGGGGTCTCTGGCTTCGTGTTCAATAAGGAACGCTTCGTTTAAGTGATACACTTCACCCCACTTTGCCTTATATCTTTTGAACTAATCTTAATCAAGTTGCAATAATTTTTCATATAATTATATTAATTAAAGGACTTTTGCTTTAAGCTTTAGTGACTCACTCCACCCCAACTTAGCCAGATATTCTATTGGATTCTGATCAAAACAAGGTTTTTCCCACTTCTCTTTTGATTTTGTCTATTTTAATTACTGCTAAATCCGCTCCTGATATATTTTGAACTTGTTTGCATTGCTGCATTGACTATTTGTAGACTTGTTGTTTTAACAACGTCGTTATTTGTTCTCCTTCCATTTTTATTTGTTTTTTCTTCATTTTTTTGTTGTTTTTTTTTTTTCCTGTAAGCTAACCCATTGAAGCTTACAAAACCCAAGTCAAGACAAGCCAATACGATACGATGACTTGACTCGAGTCGAGGTATTGTGGTTTGATTCTGATTCTGATTCCGTTACCATTCAGTTTTGGTTTCGGTTTTAGTTTTGGTTTCAATTGCATCAGCAGCAACAACAACAGCAACAGCTAAAGTTGTATTATGTGAGTGCAACATTGACTATTTAGAAAGTCTTATTGCCTGATTTTACTGCTGTTTTTGTTCACTTACCCACTTCTGCTCTTCTCATATTCAGGGAATCTATTCCAACTTTCTTCTGCTTCTATAGAAATCGAATATAATTTTAAAGTTTTTTAATTTAAATAACCGCACAATTGTGGCACGTATAATGCTTAAGGTAAAAAGTGCTTAGTTATTTATGCACTCAGATTTGATTGACCAAAAGTATGGTAAAGATGTATGCAAATTGATTTGATTTTTAATTTTTCTTTAAAAAAAAAAAATATTTGTATTCTTAAATTTTCGTTTTTGTTTTACTTATTTTTTTTTTTTTTACGTTTCAACAGTAAAACCTGTAATTAGCAATCGTGCCAAATTTGCATATAACACGCGTTCATTTTTCCGAGTTGCTCACTTTCAGCTTTAATTAAAATCAAAGATGGCTAACGGCATTGCTAGCCATTTTCTATGCACGTCGAACGGAAATAACTATTGCGCTGCTCAGCACAGTAAAGTAAAGTTGTGGGGCGGCGGCGGAAGTGTATGTTGTACGTGTGGCAACAATGATTCGCTGATAGCCAACTCAACACAACTCGACATTCGAATAAGTTAGTCAGTCAGTCAGTCAGTCGAGCAGTGCATGAACGTAAATGAAGTACTTCAGCTGAAAAATACATTTCACAGCACAGTTGGTGGTGTTGGTCAGTGAGTCTGTGTGTTAGCATAGTTAGGAAGCAAGCAAGCAAACGTTAGCTGCAGGTGTTGACGCAACATAGGCAATATGATGACATGCATTTAGTTTTTATGGGCATTTATGACACACTATGTGTGTATGTGAACTATGTTAATAGGCACTACAGAACAGAAGTGCTGCAAAAGAAAAAAATAGAGTTGAAACGACGAAATGACATTTTTGAAATTGTGAAAACGCATAGAAAAATGAAAAAAGCAAAGGGTTCTCTTAAATGTTGGCTTAAACACATAAACCTAGAACCTGGTGTACTGTCAGAAAAATATCTACAGGTCTCCAATCGCGATATTTCAGCAACTAAAGAAAGAAAAGCCAAGTTCCGAAATGCTTTCTACTTGTATAACATTTTTCCGTCATTATGGAGTCTCATTCTGGATATGTGTTTAGTTCTGGTCACAGATAATCAGTTAACATCATTCTATACGGGTTTTTACTGATATAAACCATTTTATAAAGATGTATTAACGCCTTGTTGAACACTTGAAGATTGAGTTTCATCTGAAAACGTAATTCAGATCTTCAGAAAATATCGGTACTGTCCAATCAGGGTATTTAAGATGAGTTCTATGAATTTTCTTAAAAACTGGACACACATCTCTTAGCTTTCAAGCACTAAGCATTTTATCACTGGATCATACCTTGCATAATAGTTGGTGCATACATCTAATCAACTTTTCGGTGCCAGTCTTTAATAACTCAGCCGGTAATTAATCTGCGCCTGCGGCTTTAATATTTTTTCAGCTTTTCAATATCATCATGGACCTCTTTTTAAACTGGAGTCTGCCCAGGGAGCACGTCAGCGATCGGTGGATTTAGTTCTTTCTCTTCTCCGCTTGCGGTATTGTTCCCGTTCTCGCCATCAAAGGACTGGTTCCTCCGTAGCCAACCATCTGTCCCTATGCCCCCAAGTTCATCTTTTCAGAAAGGACTCCGAGCTTATAACCTTCGGCAATATGCTTCATTTATTGATAGACTTTTCGATCCCATTCTCTTTTACACACCATCTCAACATTCTCCTTTGCGTCTGAAAAGAAGTTTTTCTCCTTACATCGCTCAAAGCAGCTCGTGTTGCTTCCACTTGCAGAGTTAGTCGGCGTGCGGTATTCTTTTCTGCAGCAGCATAACGACACGCCTCATCATGCCACGCTTGCACCTGAGCTCAAGTATAGCCAAATGATAGAGAACTCTCTTGTAGCAAGAGAATGACCGTTGTTTTAAAGATAGAATCCAGCTTTTGTCGTGTGGTAGCTTGCTCAGCATGAGCTGCACTGTACTTGATATCCACTCACAATCCATCATCACGACTTTAACAATCTGTTATGATGGAAAATTTCAACTACGATATTGTAAAATTATTTTTCTTCTTAAATAGCTCTATAGTGTTATAATACTCTTCAGTGACTATCAGTGGGATACAAAGTCACCCTATGTTGGGTCTCTGGTCATAGAGGCATTGAAGGTAATGAAGTTGCTCGTCAACCCCTGTGATCGGCCCAAAACCATTCTTTTTGGTAGATGACGAAACCAGTTCACATATCTTGTGTGATTGCTCGGCTCTGGCTAAATTAAGATTCATGTAGTTTGATCACTCCATTATAACCCGAAGAACATTCTCAGACTCATCAAAGCAGCGGATAAGTCGATAAGCTCCTCGAAAAATCTTTGGAGCTCGCATATTCGCGTAAACGATGAGCTGTACGAGCTATAAAACGACATCAACACAGCCTGTTGCATTGAATACAAATGATTGCACTGGGCATGTCACCTACTACATATTATATAAAGGCAAAGGCTGAGCGAAAAGGGTTTAAGAGCAAAATGTGTACCAAATCGGAGGGGTATGTGCTGACATGACGCAGCGGCATTAGCGATGGAAGGACCAACCCTTGTATAAGCCAAAAGTATATAATAACCTACGTTTCCGTATTTCCGTAACATTACCTAATCTGAAGTTTTTATACTAGGGTTTCTACCCTTGTCTAGCGCGACCTTTTTTAAAAACAGTAGCAGATATTGTAGTATGCTGTAGATGTAATGTTTCCTTCTTATTAGCTGATTACAGCTTTGATGTACTTAATGCGCTATTTTCGATATATATGAAAAAAATTCGGAGTATTTCGGAGTTTCTTAAAGAGTTTGATTTTGCTAAGATTTATATTTTTTTATTGTTAATAACCAACATTGCAATCTCGCTTTTTTGTCTAAGTTCTATTAAGCTGCGTTAATCGACACCGATTTAAGTGCTGCTTTGCTTTTTTCAAAAGCCTCTTTAGACTCGTTTCAATTTAATATATTTGTAAATTGTTACCTAGGTTTGAAAGTGTTTCCAATTTTAAACCAATTTGCTGTCTGCATTTAAGAAACTTTATATTTTTATTGTTTTAAAAATATTCGGAGTATTTCGGAGTTTCTTAAAGAGGTTGATTTTGCTAAGATTTATATATTTTTTATTGTTAATAACTATCATTGCAATCTCGCTTTTTTGTCTAAGTTCTATTAAGCTGCGTTAATCGACACCGATGCAAGTGCTGCTTTGCTTTGTTCAAAAGGCTCTTTATATTCGTTTCAATTTAATATATTTGTAAATTGATACCTAGGTTTGAAAGTGTTTCCAATTTATACTAATTTTCTGTCTGCACTTAAGAAACTTTATATTTTTATTGTTTTAAAAATATTCGGAGTTTTTCGGAGTAAGTTATTTTGCTTAGATTTTTTTGATAAATTTACTTATTACTGAATTTTGTACAATTCTATCTATGATTTAATACATTTAAACTTACGATACAGTCTTTCCATATACTAAAAATATGTTTTTCTGTCAAAAAATTTAGCTTATAAAACTCAAAACTTCTAAACTTTACAGTTTACGAGTAGAAAAAAAGTTTATTTATTTAAAATACGAGCGACTTAATTCGTTTTTTTATACTTTACTCCACTGAATTCTTTAGACTGTGTCGTGCTGCTTTTCAAAAGCCATTTAAAAGTAGATTCCTTTTCAGAACTGTGCGTAGGCACTTAGCACAAATTCAAGTCATTAAAAATGCAAACGACTTATTGGCTCTCTGTCGCACTTATACACACACATACACAAGCTATAAGAGAGAGAGAAAGGAATATGAGAAAAACTTGAGTCAAAGTTTTCTGTTTTGCAAAATATTGACACGCAAAGTTTGTGCAATCACCAAACAAATTACTTCATCAATTTTACAAAACAACAGAAATTTAAGATCTTTTAAAAAAGTTTCTTTCGTTCGTTTCGCATCTGCATGCTTAAACTGTTACGTTACGATTTGCCTGGTGTGTTGCTACTGGGTGTGTAGTACCATTTTGACCAAGAGTAGCGAAGCGACAAAAAGTTTTGCAACAAATTGCTTATGTTGTGCTACTTTTAGAGCTCAATACATGACTGTCAGACGGAAAGACAACAAAAAAAAAAAAAAACAAACAAACAGAAAAAGTAGGCAACATCCGTTGGAACTTGTTAATTTTGGCCAGATGTCCCAGAGTTTTAGAGCAATAGCTACTCATTCCGGTCATGGCTAAAATGCTGCTTTTGCATAAATGAAACAGAAGACACACAGACACATACACATATGAAATATAAATGAAAAAGATACATACAATATTTGAGCCGGAAAGGCATTAGTCTTCGAATTCAAATTCAAATTCTAATGGATTTGCATACTTGACATGTTTTCCAATGCAAAGAGAAGTTCGATTGTAATAGAACAAAAAAAAAAAAAAAACTAAAAGAAAAAGAAAAACAAAAAACTCTATTAAAACAGAGACAACTTAAAACATCAATACAGGCAATTGTTTCCACTTTCTTCGGTTTGATGCATTATACTAGTATAGTTATTTTATGAAATAGTTTGTAAAATCTAGAGAAAGTCTTTAATATTTAAATATAAACTGAAAATACTAACATTTTTATTTTTTATAAAAATCGAATCCATAAGAGTGAATATTTTGACTCAGGAATTTGTATTATAACAAAAATTTAGATCAAAATATTATATTTATATTGGATTCTACGGAACAGTGGAATTTCTTTAAAAATATTATTTGCTACAATGACACAAGGAACAGTGGAATTCCTTTCAACATATTATTAGCTACGATGACACAAGGTTTTTCAAAACTTTCAAGCCCATAACGCTATCAAGGCACATGAAAGGAAACATTAACTTAAAAAACCAAACTTAATATGACCTTTAATTTTTCCTTTTCAGTCCAGACACTTTTAAAAACTTATGCTCCGGATTGCTTTTTATATCTGTCTCAGTGTAAAAATATGCAACTACTTTACTTTCCATTATACTGGAAAATTTCAACAAAGACGCCCGAAAGTATGCAAAAAAAATTGTGTTTTTCTTTTTTCCATTGCTGCCCATTAAAAGTGTTTCGCTTTTGTTGCGGTTCGTTTATTTTGAAGTCAGTCAGTCTAAGTTGTTTTTCTCTCTTTTCAAATTTAAAACATTCATTGCCAACGCAATTGCAAACGATGAGAATGACGACGAGAAGGTTTGAAAGAGGGCAGTCGTCGTCGTTAAAGGATTCTCGCAATGACGCAAAGTTTACATACAAACCAACTGGAAATCCATTGGCTGACTGGTTGGCTGGCAGCCTTGCCGTCTTTCAATTCGACATTTTTGTTTAGCATATAAAAAAAAAAAAAAAAAAAAAAAAAAAAGTTCACTTGACATGCCTTTCTCTGTGATGTGTGAGTGTCTGTGTATGTGTGTGAGTGGGGTACGAGGTCAAAGTAGTATGTAGATTATGAGAATGTAGACAGTTTGGAGGCTAGAAGGCAGACAGTTTGACGTTTTTTTGGTTTCCTATAAACATGCTTTGCATGTTGAATTGTTTTAATTTTTTTGTGTATGTTCAATATTTGAAATTTTCTTGACTTCTTGTGTGCACGACAGCACAACATATACATACATACATACATACACATGTACAATTGAATTGAAAAGTGACTTGACTGCATATTGATTGCTAAGAGAATTGAAATTGCTTTGAAATGCAAACTTAATGTAGAAGTTTTGTTTGAAGTTTTTGTGTTTTAAGTGGTGTGCAGTATGTTTTTTTGTTTTGTTTTAAATTTATTTTAGATATTTTGAGTAGTTCGGAGTTATTCAGTTATTCGGAGTAATTCGGAGTTTTTTCGGAGTTCTAATTTTTTGCTTATTTATATAAAAAAAGTAATAGCAAACACATTTTTACTACATTTTGTTACTCTTTACGCTTCTTCATACACTTTTACTATTTTTACTTCGAATGCTTGTCCTCCTTTATTGCCTGTAATAGCAGCACTAATGTTGTTGTTATTGTTATTATTGTGTTGTTGTTTAGTGTTTATTTTGTTGCCATTGTCATCTGTTAATTGTTATTATTCTATACTTAGCTTTGGCTTGGATTGACTTTTTTAATGTTGTTTTCGTTGTCGTTATCGTTGACACAAGAACAACAACAAGTGTTCATTGATTTTTACTTGCTGAACTTTGACACTTTCGTAAGTGCAATTGAATATTGAAATAATGAGTGTGTGTTGAGTGTATGTTTATGTTTTTGCCTGTACAAAACATGTGTTTAGTTATAAATTATTTATTTAATGTTTATGTTCTCAAATGTAAGTACATATTTGTTTGTATGTATGCAAATGTTTGTCACTCAGCATTGCTTCTTAAATTGTCAGTTAAATACTTTGTCAGCAATCGAACATGGGGTGAAATCGTTTATAGGGTTTTTTTTTGTAGAAATTTGGGAGTTTAATTGGTTTACCTTTTTATACCCTGTATCCGTAGTGTAGAAATGTATAGTATATGTTTCTACAAAGTGTATAAATGTTTGTAACAGGCAGACGGAGGCATGAGATACCCTTTATGTTTGTCCGTCTGTCCTGCTGTTCGCCATAGAGACTATGAGAGATAAAGTCCAAATAAGTATGGTGCAATTATACAAGGTGATGTTAAGCGCTCTTTCTCTCTCAATATATTTTGTACCAACGGTAGTCATATTTAAAGACAAAAAGAAAAGCTAATCGACGCGATTAAAATAATTATATCTCTATCTCATTCACACTCGTAAGACTAGATAAAAAGCCGAGCATTCTTCTTACATATGCACTCATTCATTGCAAGGTACCAACGTTCCGTTTGTCATCAGCTTTTGTAATTCCATCATTAGTAAGAACATCAACATTTCAATTTTCAGAAAAGATTTAGCTTGATTGAATAATTTCGATTAGAAGAATTGTTAAGATTAAAATTAAAATACTTTTTTTCTAAGATTGAAGAAGTTTTTCCTAAAATAAAATATATTTTTTTTTTCACATTTGGACGAAAACGAGCGGAAGAACGGTATCAAATTTCAAACAGCTCGGGAGAACGGTATCAACATTTTAAAAAGCGGGACCAGGAATCTAAGCTTCGCTTTAGAACGATGTCACTTTGAAAAAAATGGAACCTAAATTATAATCTTCAAGGGTTTGGATTATTTTATGCGCTATAACTACGGAGACTACAAGAGATATAGTCACCAAATTGGAAATTAAGACTCTTCACAAACGTCATGAGTTATCTTGTATCAAATTATTCATAGAAACAAAAGATCACTCGTGAATACAGACAAACCGTGAGGAACGCATACGATTATATCTGAAAATACTGTCACAAGTTTACTCCAAAATTTATATACAATTATTGCAAAGACAAAATATTTTAACACGAATTTAAATAAATTTTATCTGTAAACATAAAATATCAAACTCGCTTGAATTTTTCTTCTTTTTATCTTTTTTTTATTTTTTTTTAACGTAGCATAGAAATGCATGTACAGTGGCAGTCTTAGGGTTTTTTTTTGGAGGACACATTTTTTTTAGTGATCATTAGTTAAGTTTAGTTATTTTCATTGTTTCGATCATAACCATTCTTAAATTATTCATCATTATTATAATCTGACTTATTCAGATTGACTGCTCAGTTCAACGTTTCGAGTTGATCATTAAAGTAGCCCATTCAATTAGAATTGAACTATTCTAGATCAGCAACTATATTTTTATTGAACCGAGTAATTATTAAAAATAGTAATAATCAGAACGAGTATTAATCGGGAACGAGTAATAATAGGAACGCGTATTAATAGGAACGAGTAATAATAGGAACGCGTATTTATGGGAACGAGTAATAATAGGAACGAGTATTAATCGGAACGCGTATTAATAAGAACGAGTAATAATAGGAACGCGTATTAATAAGAACGAGTAATTATCGGAACGCGTATTAATAAGAAGTAATTGAACGAGTAATTATCGGGAAACGCGTATTAATAAGAACGAGTAATTATCGGAACGCGTATTAATAAGAACGAGTAATAATAGGAACGCGTATTAATAAGAACGAGTAATTATAGGAACGCGTATTAATAAGAACGAGTAATAATAGGAACGCGTATTAATAAGAACGAGTAATTATAGGAACGCGTATTAATAAGAACGAGTAATAATAGGAACGCGTATTAATAAGAACGAGTAATAATAATAGGAACGAGTAATAATATGAACGAGTAATAATAGGAACGAGTAATAATAGGAACGAGTAATAATATGAACGAGTAATAATAGGAACGAGTAATAGTAAGAACGAGTAATAGTAGGAACGAGTAGTAGTAGTAGGAACGAGTAACAATAGGTAATGATAGGAATGAGTAATAATAGAAACGAGTAATAACCGGGACGATTAAAAATCGGAAATAGTAAAAATCGGAACTAGAAAAAGAACTAGTAATAATCGGAACGATTAGTATCGGAGAGAGGTGATCGGTAGTTATTAATCGGAACAAGAATTAATCGAAACGAGTAGTAATCGGAACGAATAATAACTGGTAGATCCAGCAGGTATAAAAATGTTTCTAATTTAATCGTTTTAAAAATTGTAAAAAAAAAAACACGAAGAATTTTTCGCAAGTTTGTAGATTCTGAGATTAGATTCCGAGATCGGTATTAATGCATATATTGGGGTTGTAACTTTTGATTTGCGCTTGGAGCTGTAGTAATAGGTCCGTTTATATATTGTTTAATTTTTTTTGTTGCGATAAAAATCAAAAACTTTTTCCCAAAAGACCAGTAAGCTTACTACATTATTCAACCAAAAATGAAAAACTCTTTAAAATTTAGAAACCCGCCATTTTCGAGGTTATTTCCACAATTCTCTGTTTCCAATGGCCTAACATTTTTCTATTCTTACTTCATGGGATAAGATTAATGTTCTGCCCTGTCTGAAAAATTTGAATTATTTCCCCATCCCGATCATCAAAACTTTCTCCCGGAACCGGTGCGTCCTAATGTCCTGCTCCCATCTTTATTATCCAAATTTTGCACCAAACTTTGTTTCAACCTTAATTCAAAAATACATTTAGAGCCTATAGCACCATCCCCCTTGAAAACGCTACTGTGCATGTATGCATCATATGCGTTGCATGTACACGAAAACACATCTTGGCTTGGCTTGACTTGTTTCGGTTAAGTTTGACTGGGCTTTGGTTGCTTTTAAGCAGACACTCACATGTGATGCTTGCAATGCTTGCGCGCATATTCCACTCGGTTGCCCATTGAAAAGTTTTGCACTTGGTTGCACAAAGGACAACCAACGAAGCCAAGCCAAGCCAAGCATCTGCTGAAGCGGCAGTAAGTATTGCATATGCGTATAGTACAAAACATGACTTGTGGTACTGAAAATGAACAACAAAAAAAAAAAAAAACAAAAATAAGAGATACAAAAATACATTCTGGCATTTTACATTCAGATCCATATGTACCTCAGACGCACGTTTACGCAGCAGCAATGTCGACTTTTTAAGTGAAAACTTAAAATGCCATAGAAAAACGTTGCTGATTGTAAGCATTCGCGTGCTATTCGCCACATAAAATTTCATTCAGCAAAAGTTGCCAAAAACATAAAAGCAAAAGACGGACAGACAAACAGACTGATAATCTGACAAACAACGATTTGAACAGATGCGAAAACTAAATTATAGAAGGCAACATTAAACATAAACCATGTCTTTTTTTTTATTTATATTTTTTTTATTTTGTGGCAGCTAACAGCAACTGCTGTGTTTAGAATTTTAGACAGGCAACAGCCCAAAGCAAGTAATTTTTGTTTTTTTTTTTTGAAGACATAAAATGTAAAGCAGCCATTTTTTTTTTGACTTATTTGCAAAACTTTGAACCATTTTTCATTATATTTTTTGGTGTATAAAATTTTAAAAAAGAAAAGAAAAAAAAACATAGTTCATAGACTCATTAGTGCTTTTAGTAATAAGAAAAAGTTTAATTAAAAATAATTTACTGCGGTATATGCGAAGTTAGTTTCCACTCTATTTTGCTAGCAAAACGACTTATAATCAGAACGAGTAATAATCGGAACGTGTATTAAACAGAACGAGTAATAATCGGAACGAGTATTAATCGGAACGAGTATTAATCGGAACGAGTATTAATCAGAACGAGTAATAATCGGAACGAGTATTAATCGGAACGAGTATTAATCGGAACGTGTATTAATCGGAACGAATAATAACTGGCTATTTCAGTAGATGGAAAGGGGTTCTTATTTGACCGTTTTAAAATTATTATACAAAAGCATTTTCGAAATTCTTGAATTGAAGTTCTTCCTTCAAACATGCATAATTTGTTTCCACTCTTGAAGTACCTTCTATTCAAGACACACATGGATCCAGTTGTTAACTCCAAATTTGTTAAAAGACACGAATTTTTTGTATTGGAATTTTCTAAAAAATTGTTCAATATTCTCAATTTTAAACATAATAGTGATGATCTCCAAGTTTTTTTTTCCTTTCGGAAATACTAAAAAAATTCTTGAAGTTCTTCGTTTGAAGCACTCGTTGAAAATACTTACAGATAGGATTTGCACTGTCAAAACATTTATTTATTGTTCAAAAGGTCTAAATTTTTACTTTTCAAAACAGTTTTTAAAATAAATTTCGATTCGAAGTTTACGGAATTATTGTCACATAAGTGAAAAAGTAGAAAGGAAATAGTTTTTTAACCATAAAATCCAGATTTTGGGGGTATTCGAAAAATTTACTCGACCAGACCTTCAACCCCTTCTATAAGACTTTCCAGCTTTTTGCACTTTTTGGAAGCTTGAAATGTATACGAATCAAGATATTTATTATCTCGGAATACCTAGGTTCGATTTCGTCTTGAAGCTGAATGTGTACGAACAAATGTGTTTTTTACTCTTCAATTAAAAGTGTGGTCTAACAAAGATTTTTATACAGATAACGAAGACGGTTCATTTATTGAAGTATTCCGATAAAAGTATCGAAGTTCTTATCCAAAATCAACGTTCAGAAAAAAAAAACATTAAAATTAAAGAAAAATATTTAATTCTTCTTTGTTTTCTGAAATCCTGGCGGGAAGAGTGTAAATAGCTGTTCTCCACCATGACCTGTTTTCAGCTAGGGCTGCAATTTGGGTTCACCCAGGTATGTCCAGGTTGAGGACGTCCTCTACTTCGATCTCTTCCATCAAGATGGTTCCACTTCAAGTTTTTTCGTGCAATGTTTCCCATTATTGCTCTCCACTTCTGGTGTAAGATTCTTCAGCTGGACTCTTTCAATGAATTCGAAGTAATCTTCTTAAGTCTTTTACATAAAACATCCGATTGAGTTAAACATTTAGAATTGTACTCAAATCATTGTTTCGCAGTTTGTTGTTCAACGATTACTACTTTACTCCTGGTCGGAGTAAAATGAGTTTGATGCTGAGGGCTTGAATTTTTAGGCCAGCGGAAAATGCTGCGGCCGTTCGGGATAAAACCGTCATGATATGCGCGAGTAGGCAGATGATGTCTAGCGTAGTAGAGTCTTAAGAGTTAATCAGTCATTCTCTCTCGCATTCCTGTGTTTAACGGATCTCATTCTACTACTGTTTCATGAACAGTCTCTTCAATTTCAAATTTTCTCCAATTATTATTAATAAGCCCATACTACTCGTCTTAGATTATCTATGTAGCGTATCAAAGACGAGCAACTGACTAACAAAATCTATGTATTTGAAATATGCTTTTACTAAAAAACTTTTGACCAACATTGCCGCCAATGCTGACGCCACTTGATTGTGTAAAAATTCACGCCTTGTTTCACATTAAAATCTGAAAACTTAGTCCTTGATTTGCGAATTTAAAAGCGCCACTTTAATTCAGTACGATACAAAGACACATAAGGAGAAATTTTGAAAGATAGAGAGACAGCAAAGCAAAGGAAAAGTGAATGAGAATGACTGAAGGGATCGGATCTGCAAAAAAAAAAAAAAAGAAAAAGTTTGGCGCGAAAAATGCATTAGCATCGAACTTTTAGTTGTTCCGAAACAGCGGTTAGATGTACTTTTTACGAAAATAGTTAAGCTTTGGTTTTTTTTTTTTTTTTATATTTTTAAGTTAGTTGTTGTGTAGTTTGTAGAGGAAAATAATTAATTTATCACAAGTGAATGCTTAATTTGCAAATCAGTTAAATATAAAGGAAGGAGAAAATAGTGCGGGGAAAGGATAAAATGTTATTAATCATATGGTTGAATTTGCAAATGTATTGGAATTTGTATAAACGAGAGTTTTTATGAAGTCTTCACTTTATTAATTTACTTAGAAAATATAATAGTGAGTATAATTCACAATTAGTTCAAACATTATTTAAAAAATATTTAAAATATACACCGTATTTTTGTTATTTTTAACAATTTAGTTTAAACGAATTGTGAATTATATTACTTAATTTATTGAATTTCCGCAGAGATTTGAAACCAACACAAAAGAAATTTTGTGTGAATAACAACGCTATAAACTCTCTTCTTTATAGTCTTTAACTATCCAAAGTTTTTAACACCCAGAGGAGACTTTAAAAGAATCTATTAAGTAGCGGATTGAGCCAACTTTTTTGTTCCTTAAATATTTTTTTATCTCAATAATCGAGTACTTCAGACTCCGATCTGGCCGTTCAAAACTGAGCTTCTCTTTTTAGACATACATTTTACGTATATTTCTTTGAATGCTTTGAATGTGTCAAGCCTCATTTGAACTCCTATGCATACTTTGCAGACAGACGGATATATTTTTAGAAACGTGAATGGGTATTATCAGAAAAGCTTGTCAGAAAGCTTTTAGGGCATTAAAGAAGGAATTGTAGACTCGATAAATTGTGTTCTTGATAACCTCGACGAGCAGTAAACAGACTTGTAGTTTTGTTTGTTCCCTTTTACACGTTTTATTTGATCAGTTTTGAAGATATTGATCTGAAATTTGAACAAAACTTTTCTCGGCCACGAATACTTCAAGTAAAACAAGGAAAAATGTAAACTTCGGCGCAAAGATGGCAACATTGAAAAAGTGTATTCATTAAAATAATTACACAGCACACAAAAAAAAAAAAAAGTCATGTCATGTGCAGTGGACCAGGTTAGTTATTTGTAATGTATTTTGGGTCGCTGAGTCCGAATCGGAAGTCAAAATTCAAAAGTAGTCTCGCGTTTTTATTATAATCTCAAAAAAAAATTTTAAAAATGTTTCTTCAATATGAAAAAAAAAAAAAAATTCAACCCAACTCTTCAAAATTAAAAAAATCTAGTCAGCAATGATGTATTTTTAATATCTGAATCCAAATCCATAACCAGAAATTGGAAAATTAACGTTTTTTTTTTTTTTTTTTTTTTTCCAATTTTGAGAAAAATTTACTAAAGTTTGTCAGTTTTTTTGAGATATTTTAATCTAACGCGAATTCTGACTTCTGATTCGGGTTTAGTGACCCAAAATACATTAGAAATGACTACCCTGGTCCACTGCAGAAGTCATGATTTTTTTTAATGTGTATGTACTGCGCAATTACTCGAAAACGGTTAAAAATGATACTCGAAATAAAACCGATTCGAGTAACTCAAGTCTACTACTAGGAAAATGATAAACTCAACACGACTCATTTAAACTCGGTACGATTGGACTCGGGTATGTCAACTTTAACTCAAATCAAGTCGGATACTCGATTAATTTGATCGGATACTCGATTGAGATATAGTTCTAGCATGTATTAAAATCATAATAGAATATCATTACAAAAAAATTTAACTGAATATATGTACATATATGTAAGTGTTAGTCTAAGGGTTAATGAATGATCTTGCGTGTCATAACAGTTAGTGGAGTAGGCCTACAGGAGAAACCACGGTAAAAAACGCGCTACCACACTTCCTCACAGGTTGTGTGGAAATGTGTACATATCATGTATAATGTGACTCTTAGAATCGAGATATCTCAGAAATGGTAAGTCTTAGGAAAAAAATTTGGTTTGAGGTTTTTTTTTTTTGATAAAACCTACCGTTTTCGAGGAAAATCCAAAAACCTCAAATTTTGAACTTTGAACGCGAATAACTTTTGTAGTACTGATGGAGATTTTTAAAACTTTATTTGTAATGGTAAACCCAAGCTCTCCTCCAAGTTTTTGACTCTCCGGGAATTATTGTTATTTGATCAATATTTATGTCTAAATTGACCAGACTACTAGGCATATCCGAAAGATCGGATAATCGAACAAAATTTCGGTCGGATAACCGAAACTACGGATACTCCATTAAGAGATTACACGTTTATTCGAGTAAAAATATGAGCTACATCGAAGTGTTCGGTTATTCGACTCATCGGCTCGAGTAAGTCATGATTCGATTTTATCTGTTTTTCAAGTTAATCAATGCAGTGCAGTTCGTCAAGGGACTAACCTGACGAAATTGTCAGTGGATTTGGAAGCACTCGTTTCGAAGTTCGGAATCATGCTGTAAAAGGGTTTTAGGCAAAACTCTAGTGGAAGTCTTTTCGGTGTCATCCCTGAATTCAGGTCAATATCTTTTAAGATTTTTATCGGATCATTGATACCCACCAAAGCTCTTCTACGCGACTGTTGATCAGAAAGTTTGTAACGCACTAGTCCAGTCGATTTAGATCCTTGTGACTGTAAGACAGTTTGGTCTTGCACGATTTATTTGCTTAGGTTTAAAGATATTAATCCGAAATTAAAAACTAAAGCTTTTCTAATTATTTAAAAAGAAAACTATCTCAACTGAAGATTTAACTCGCAAACTAATGTCGTTTAAAATGTAATGCTTTTTTGCGAAACAGTTCGAATAGCATTATAAAATTTTTAAAATAGTTACAAGTTTCCGAGATGGTATTACTGCGTTTATACTCTCTCGTCTTGAGTTGATTTTCAACACTTTTGCCAAATAAAATTAAGTAAATTTATTGTGTCAAGTGCTTAACTTAATTATAAAATGCACAGCAACGTTGTACACTAAGAAAAATGTTACAGTTTGGGGTTAGCAAACTAAAGCATATAGTGGGTGTGTACTATCTATCATGTTGATATACAAATGATAACTCAATTTTCGCTATTGTGCATGACAACGAAGCGTGTGTGTTGACAGCAAAAGTTACAACAACAACAAAATTATAAAGCAAAAACAACAAGACTTGAGGCAAAGTGCAGCACGTTGCAAAATTACAATTGTATCTATGTGTGTGTGTGTATGTGTGTGTGTGTATTTGGAAAGCAATGTTTAGCGGCATTTGTTAAAATATGTCGTATGGAAACATGAATGTATCTGCTACTGCTGTATCTGTATCTGCTGCTTCTGGCAGTATCTGTCTGTCTGTCTGTGTCATTGCTGTTAATAATTCGATTTAAGTTTAACTTGCAAGCAAATTCAAGTAGCAACTGCTACAAATCGACACACTCACTTACAAAGTAACTACTTCGTTAAGCACAAATGGCGCGTATTTGTGCAGCTATTAGATACAAAATGTATCTTATGCGTATTTTATTTGAATTTATACAAAATGTATCTTATGCGTATTTTATTTGAATTTATTACAACACATTTGCATATTTATCGAAAATTTTTGTTGTTTTTTTTTTTTTTTTACAAGAAATTTAATTGAATGAATTAAATTTTTTTTTTTTTTTGTCTTTGGCAATTGAAAAATCATTTGAATTCTTTTCACTCCCATTAAATTGACAAATTAGACTTTTCATATGATTTGGCAATAAGAATATGCGCAATCTAGCATACAGCAGGCATATAGCATATTTATGGTAAGTATGCATATGGCACTTGTATAAAAGTTATTATAACTAAATAAAATTTTGGGCGTAATGCATGAAAGTGAGGCGTTTCGGATGTGTACTGCAGCAGCACATGTGCAAAAACTTTATACAAATGTTTGCTTTGGCTTTTTCCAACTGTGGACATTAATCAGAAATGCATGAAATTGCTAAACTTTCTAGGGAATCTCTTTTTCTCTACAGCAGCAGCAGCAACTGTAGTGACAGCGATCGAAGTTTTGGCATTTACGCCTGAATACTTCATGGTACACACAACACACACACACACTGTAGTGTCAACTTTACTTTTTGGTTAGATTCAGCCAACATGAAGAAATGTTCTTCAACATTGTCGTCATCATTCCTAGTTGTCCTTGTTGCAATTGTACATACACTTGCGGCAATATTTGAAGTTTGTTCAGTTTGAACCTCGACTCGACTACTGTTTGTTTCATATAGTATATTGTAAATTTTGCATGCCTTTGAATATTAGATAGATGTAAATTCAAACTATGCTGGGACTTCGATTGCTGTCATTGAGTTTTATATGAAGTGTGTAGTTTTGAAATCAACAAGGATTTGATTTTCAAGTTGAAATTCTAAACTGAACGAAGAAAAATAAAGAAAAATTGACAAAAATTATACAATATTTGAGTTGTATTCAAATCGATTAGTGCGCTGCTATGAAAAAAAAGATTCGATACATATACATTTTTCGTGAATTTTAGCAGGCTTGAATATTTCCCATAATCTTAAATTGTTGCGTTATTCTACTTTTACATGGATTTGTATAAAAAATGGCAGAATGTTATTGGTTGTAATTAACACCGAATCACAATAGATTTTTATTATAAAATTGAAAATCAGAATCGGTTCGAACTGATTCGATTAATTTCTTAGTTGACTTCGAAACTATTCAGTCGATTTCTTAACTAAGTCGAAATAATTCGTTTCATTTTTTCACCAAGTCGGAACTATTCGGGGAATTTCTAAATTGACTCGAAACTTTTAGCGTAATTTTTTTAACCGACCGAAACTTTTCACTCAACTTTTTTAACTGTCTCGAAACTATTCGGTTGATTTACTAACCGAGTCGAAATAATAAATTGGTTCATTTCTTAACTGACTCAAAACTATTCAGTCGATTTCTTAACCGAGTCGAAATTATTCAGTAAATATCTTAACCATTCGATTCTTATTTTGAAATGGAACTATTTTGTCTTCGTTATTTAAATATCTTTTTATATAAAATAGTATAAATGTTTCTATGTCCGCTATGAACTTTGCTCTTCTTTGTCAACGTATGGGCATTATTTCAGTATGTATTCCATCAGGAGATTGAAAAAGTCACACGGAAATGCATCGCCCTATGTGTAGCTTCATTTAGTATCAAAAGGGTCGGAGAGATCTTTACAGACCCTGACAACGCTTTGAGTGTTCGTCAGCGTTATCATACAGAGGCCAACGATTTTTGCAGGGATACAAAGTTCAGCAAGTGCTTTGAAAAACATTGGTCTATTTGGCGTGTCGAAAGCAGCTTTGAAGTCGACAAATAGGAGGTGTGTGACGATTTGGTTTTCTTTGGTCTTCTCCAGGATTTGGCGTAGGGTGAACTTCGCGTCAATGGTCGACTTCTTCGGCCTGAAAACCACACTGGTACTGTCCAACTATACTTGCTACGTACGGTTTCAGTATATTGCACAATATGCCAGATGGGATTTTAATATCTAAGGATCCAGTCATTAGGCATACGCTAACCAGTCCATATTTTGAACAAGAATTAATGTATACATCCAATCAAATCTTCGCCGGCGGTCTTAAATAACTCTGCGGGTAATTCGTCTGTGCCTGCCGCTTTGTTATTTTTAAGCCTTTGTATAACTTCTAAGATCTCGTCATCATCTCCTTTAGCGGTATTGTTTCCGTCATCGCCCTCAAGTAGATTAGGGAAGTGGACCCTCCATAACCTTATTGATTCATGAACATTTGTTACCATGTATCCTTGTTCATTCTTTCAAATAGAAATTCCTTGCTTACGTTTGATTTTTGGTAAAATCCTCGGGCCTCGTTTCTGCTACCCATCATCTCAATCGCCTCCACTTCACGTCTATCCAGTTCTCTTTTCTTCCGTCTGGTCAGGCGTTTTTCCTCTCTCCGTTTCTCCCCACATCACTCAACAGCAGCTCGTGTTGCTCCCGCCTGGAGAGCTGTGTTCTTCCCTGTAGTAGCAATGCGACATTCCTCATCGTACCATGTCTGCCTTCGAGGTTTAGTATAGCCAATAACCTCTTTGGATGCCGTAGCTAATGAGTTTGAAATACACTTCCACTGACCGTTTATACAATCTCACGGAGTTGGTCAGAGACCCTTGTTGAGAAGGTCTACTTTAGTCTACCAACATCTAGCTTTTGCTGTGCTGAGTTTCGTTCGTACATTAGCTTGAACAAGGTAATGGTTCGAGTTGATGTTAGGATCTCTGTACGCTCGTACATTAAGCACGCTAGTAGAAAGCCTGGCATCAATCACCACATGATCTATTTGGGTGCGGATACTTAGGCCGCCACTGCGCCATGTTGCCTTGTAGATCTCGAGATGTGGGAATCTGGTACTACCGATGATCATGTTTTTTGCCCGCATCAAAGTCTATTAGCCTTTCTCTATTACTGTTGGTTTTGTCATATAGACTAAATTTAGCGAAAGATAGGCCGAAAGATTTCTTTTCTCCCAATTCACCGATGACAATTTTGATGTCATGCTTGGGGCAGCGGTCGTAGAGGTTTTTCAATCGCTCATAGAATTCATCTTTCTCCATTTCATCTTTAACATTACTCTACAGCTGTAAACCTGGAGACGAGTCCGCGTAGTTTATTACAAACCACGAAGCCACAACCAAATTTTCCTCATGGCCACTGTAGTAAATGTCACTCGCATTTTCTGCATAACAGTAATGTCTGCTCTGATGTTTTTGAGTTGAGTGGTAATGAGTTCTTCTATCGCACCATCCCTGTTGATGATTCGGACGTTTCAGGTGCATATCCGTATTTCGTGATTCTTATATCGTATATCGGGAGCCGTCATGAATCCATGCCCCTGCCACAGTATTATCCACACTTATTTTCTGTGTGTGTTTCACGTGGTTATTTCTTGTTCAACGTCGTTGGTGACCACCCTCAAACCAACTTCACCTCGAGGAGTCAAGCTGAGCCTGCTGTGGTAGTATTGTTGACCGCCCGCACACCTTTCGGGCAAGAGATGTATCCCATCAAAAAAAGTTGACCTGCCCAGGGCACAATGAAAACCACCAAAAAATGAATTTCCTGAGTGAACATGTTGTGTACTATATTTTCAAAAATGATAAACGAATGATAATGGTTCTCATATCAAGAACATAGAGTCCTAAAACAAGTACAATACGTTCTTAATATAAATACAAGTAGTTCTTGATACAAGTACAATTCGTTCCTAATGTAAGTACAATTCGTTCTTAATGTAAGTACAATTTGTTCTTGATATAAGTACAATTTGTTATTAAATCGAGATGAACTAGTTCTTGTAATGAAAACTAGTTCCTAATTACATTTCAAAATGTGCTTAAATTAAGATTTTAAGATCTTATCTTACTTTTAACCACGAATGTGCTTAATATAAGTACAACATGCATTACATTTTTCACATTCTGTGTACAATTATTTTTTTGTATAATTAAATTAAAAACTTGTCCACTAAAGCTAATTGAATTACAATTAAACACAATCTGTTCAAAAAGACATTCGCAGATCAACAAGAAATAAAATATTTCCATAGCAACATTGAAGTTGAATTTAATTAATTTAATTTTGCGTTTTATTCACGCATTTATCAACACAAGCACTCACAAAGATACACAAGCACACAATAAGCAAATTCAAAATCGCTGCCGCTTCTTCCATTGATGCTGCTGTTGCTGCTGCATATTCAAGTCGAGTGCCATCAAGAAATATTTTAACTAATTTTCAGAAATTGCGCCATTTTGTATAGCCCCCTAAAAATATTTTCTACTCCGCAAACCAATTGAAAATAACTAATTTTATTACAAGCATCAATGTGCTTTCGTCGAGAAATTTAATTTTCCAAATCACAAATTCTTTATTTTGCAGTAGCAGTAACGTCCTTTTCGTCCTTAACGTTGTAGTCGTCAACATTTTGGCCCAACAACAGCATCTTGAGCTTTAAGTCAAGGTTTTCAACAGTTTTTACTTCTGCCTTTCGATGCCTTTTTTTTTCGACTTTTTTTTTATTTTTGGTAACCATAGATACTTGCGGCCCAGTGCACTTGACTTGCCCAATCGTTGATGTCGTTGTAGGCGACGAAGACGACAACGTCCTTTTTGGCTTTCTTTTGCCTGCAAACATTTGTTTTACAAGTTGCTCTCGGCTTGTCGCATTCAAAGTGTAGACGTGTGTTTTCATGTTGCAGTCGTCGTCGTCGTCAATGGGTCTGGTCTGGTCTGCTCTGCTCTGGTCCTTTCCTGACACCCACTGAAAACATCAATGCTATTGAAGTCGCATTTGCCGCTTTACGCTTGCTTGAATTGTTACAATTTTACAATTTTTGTTATTTTTTTTTTTTTTTTTTTTTTTTTTTTTTTTTCGTTCATTCAATCGAGCGCCTTCATCTGCTTCCTTTTACGAATTTCATTTATTTGGTTTTTGAGTAGCAAAGAAAAATAAAAAAATTAAAAGGTTGTGTGAAGCAAGCTGTCTTTGGTTTATTTCTCGAAATGCACAAAAAAAAAAAAAAAATAAAAAAAAAAAAAACAGAGGCATCCGACAAAGTAAATACCAAAAACTGTTAAAATTGAATATTTACTTCCATTTTTATTTTGGTTTGGTCTGAAACATACAAAGATAAAAAATAAAAAAATTAAAAAAAAGCAAAGATTCAGGTAACATCATTGAAGATATTCCTATAAGGTGTGCAAGGAGAATTTTATTTTACGCTTCCTTTATGCCTTTTTTAAATACACTACAAAATAATATTTGGTAATAACGTCTATTTGGCCTGTGTTGTCGCTAGTGACTTGCCATACCCAGAATTTCAAATAACCGCAAAAAAAATAACAATGAACTCATGTGCAGATTTTGGATTGGTTTCAGGGCATTTTTGTGATCAAGTACGGTGAGATCAAGAGTGAAGAATATAACCAGAGATAGATATTAACAGGACTGTGTAGGAATCACGCAGGGAACACTCAGACATAGAAACTGTGATACCACACAGAACGCCCTTAAAGCGAAGAAGACTGCTTAAAGCAGAGAATCCTAAAACCTTACGTTTTTACAAATTTGAACCTATTTCGTTCTTCAATTTTCGATTTCAGAAAGGTCATCTAGAAACTATTTACACAAGTCAAAGAACCGGCCTCTACAGTTACAATTATCGTTTTCCTCGCATCTGCAGATTTCTTCTAAGGGCACCAGAGTCAAGATGTCTTCCCTATTTATTTTTAGTACCTCTTTGATCCACGTTTTCTTAGAGTTGCTACAAGTGTCGACGAAGCTGCCGTTTTAGCTGTAGCTGGACCAAGAACACTAGCATCTTCCAGGCAGATGTGTTGTGCAAAGATCAATATTGACTGGAAATACAATAACTGTAATACAGCAATATTATCAGACAGTCGAGCAGCTCTCAAGGCGTTACAGCCCCATATAGTAAAGTCCAAACTTATACAAGAGGCTAAAGACAACATGAATGTATTAAGACAACGTAACAAAGACCAACTGTTGTGGGTGCCGTGGTACTTGAACATCCCGGTTAACGAGCTAGCAGACGCACAAGCCAGAAAGTGGGCTACAACCCCCAATAATCCTTTTGGAAGCTACACACTGAGTAGGACAATATGAAACGATAGGAAACGTGCCACGGATTTGCTCTGGTTATTAAGACAGGGCATGCGGCAAGACAAAATATCAAGAGAGGGATTCAACTCTAAGGTTAAGCTGAACAGAACTCAGCTAAGGAACATGATAGGGCTCCTTACGGGCCACTGTGGACTTGAAACACTTGCATGTCATGGGTGTAGCAAGCTCTCCTGACTGTAGATTCTGTGTTAATATTGAGGAGACACCCATCTATATTCTATGAGAATGTGAAGCTACAGCCAGAAGTAGGATGTCAATATTAGGAGGATACATACTATCCACAGATTAGAAAAACCGATCCTATGAAAATGATTAGATTCATACAAAGAATAGGGTAAGAAGCAGAAATCTAACTCGTAAGGACATACAATATACCTCTCTAGGAGCAGTTTGCTTGCCCACTTTGGCAATAAATAAATAAATATTCCGAGTTTGGTATAATTTTCAGCTTCAATGGAGCTTTCTTTGATGAGCAACTTGTAAGTTACTAACGGAGTTTAAACCGATACATTCCCCGAAAGGATGCCGGTAGCAGTCTATCAAGTTCGGCTGCTCAAAAGTTAGTTACTATATAACTGTGTTCTGAGACGCAGACAGTGCTGAGACATCCCGTTAAGAAATCTGCGTCACTTGAGGGCAGCTTGACTATCTGAGTAGAAAACAAGCAGGAACGTTAACTTCGGAAGCACCGAAGCTCAAATATTCGCCACTCGAAACTTTATTCATTTTCTTGAAAAAAAAAAAAAAAAATAGAAGGTGAGTTTGTATGGGACTGTATGTTATAGTGGCTCGATCCTTGTCATATCAGAAGCATATTCATAGGATAACAGTAGAAGTGATTTTACACAGATTGGAGTGAATATATCCGTAAATAAAAACTATTTTCATACAAAATCTGAAAAATAAGCGCTTGGTTTGTTATAAGGACCATATCAAAAAATGGGCGTGGCACCTATCTTTTGTAATTGGATGTCATTAAAGTACTTTTATCCATATTTGTAGTAAATACATTTACAAATAATAACAATTTTCATACAAGAAATCGAAAAAAATGGTAAGTTTGCATGGGGGCTATATCTAAAAATGAGCGTGGCACCTTTCTTCTGATATTGGATGGATGGATATTGGATTAAAAGTGTTTTTACCCGATTTGTAGTCAAAACATTCATAAATAATAACTATTTTCATAAAAAAATCGAAAAAAATGGTAAGTTTGTATAGGGGCTATGTCTAAAAGTGGGCGTGGCACCTTGGTTCTGATATACAAACTGCCTAGGAACACAAAAAGCTTCACTTGAAAGTTTCAGGTCAATATCTTTAAAACTTTCCGAGAAAAACGCTAAATCGATTCGTCTCGTCGAACTGATCAATAATATATATACTTTATGGGGTCTCCGATGCCTCCTTTAATGCGTTACAAACTTTCCGACAAACTGATAATACCCTTCACACTATGTGTGGCGGGTATAAAAACCTGTTTTGTGAGTGTCATGTGTACTTCTAATAATGATTCAGCCTTTTACCTAATTGGCTATTACTTCCGCTTGATATAAGCTGAGACGAATATTATTGAAGGTGTTGAGGCAGTAAAAAAATAAATAATTAAATAAAAAAAAGAAAAAAAAAGGAGATCGTTTTTAATGAATTTACCCAAGTTGGAGGGAGGAACAGAACCGATAACAGAATATCACAAAAACTTACGAATGAATAAATCCGAATCCGATGGATTTAAAAAAATGGTTCGAGTTTTCGTTCTAACCTCAAAAATTTTTTTTTTTAATTGGGACTTCAGATAATATATAAAAAAGTGATCCCTTTGGTTCGCCGCGCAAGACCTCTCTCTGGAGCTAGCCGACACAGCCTACATACATTGCTACTTTGAATCATTTTTGATAACTACTACCATATTTTTGGCGACTCTGGGATGCATCTGATAGTCAGTTTCTTTGTTTCGAAATATTTTAAAAACTCCTATATTCTTAGCACAATCGAGCATTTTCACTCTTTTATGATTTGATGAAAATCTCGACAAAAACAAAAGCTGGTTCTTGATTCGTATACATCACAAGCTTCCAAAACTGCAAAAATTTAAATCATATCTGATTGTATTTCCGAGATAAAATAAAATAAATAGATACGTTTTCGGGTTTCCAAAATTTAAAAAAAAAAAAAATAAACTTAAAAATACTCACAGATAGGATCTGAACTGTCATAACAAATATATATTGTTCGAAAGGCTTAAGTTTTTTCTTTCTAAAACAGGTTTTAAAATAAACTTCGATTCGAAGTTTACGGAGTTATTGTCAAGTAAATGAAAAAAAGAAAAAAATTCCAGATCTTAGGAGTATTCGGGAAAATTCTAAATATACAGTTTTGTTTTACTCGACCATACCTACAACTCTTCTGTAAGACTTCCCAACTATTTAAATTTTTTTTTTAGCAGTTAAATTTAAACCCAAAAATTTAAATCTACATTATCTCGGAAATGCAATAAGGTAGTTTTTAAAATTTTTTTAGTTTCGGAAGCTTGAAACTTATACAAATCCAGAACAAACCTTTGATTTGGTTGACATTTTCATAAAACCTTTGACCTCTTGAAGCTCAGTGTGAACAATTCATGGACTTTATACACCATTTCGGGCGGTGTTAATCTTTTTGAATGAACTGATTGATTCTTATCTAAAAAAAACCTCTGGTATCTTTGCTGTTAATACAAACTGTTGCCTTCTAAAATTTTATTTTACATTGCTGCCAAGTGAAGTGCATTAAAATTTTAGTTAAACTAAATAATTTTTGCCATGTTGTTTATTATATTATTTTTCTTTTTATTTATTTTTTTTGTTTGTTGTTTTTTTGCATCATATGAAATTCCACATTTCAGTACAGCTTCAAGTACAATTTCATTGTTGAAAGGTAAAAATACACTACACTAACAAACAAACAAACAAACACACAACACTAACAGCAACAAAAACAAGGACTCGTTCAATATCGAAATTGTTGCCTTAGTGCAAGATTCTGCAATGCTGACAGCAACCGAAAAAAAATAGCAAAAATAGAAAAAAAAAGGATAAAAGGAAGCGGTAGAGCGGAAACGGAAAAGAAAAATATTGTTTCAATTCAATTGAAGCTAAAATTGCCTGATTGCAAGCAAAAGAAGCAGACAAAGAATAAAGAAAACCAAGTAGTAAAGTATAGTTTAGTTGTGAGCTAGCTAGCTACTAGCTTGCTTGCTTGCTAGTAAAGTGAGCTGTGGCATAAGGATACAGAACGAGTGAGATATATTCTCATAGAGTGCATACTCGATCTTTTGAAAAAATATAAAAAAAAAAAAAAAAAAAATTGTAAATAAAAAATAAACGCTTTGGGTGTGGGCGCAGTCATTCAAGTGCGAAACTAGCTTGAGTGCTAGCTGCAAGTTGACGATGACGATGATATTGAAGATGAAGATGAAGACGAGCCCTTTTGCAACATCCTGTGCATTGAACATTGTAATAAATGCACAAATATTTGAAATTTATTTATTTATTTGCTTAAGGCTTATAAATATTTGTACTCTGTGGTTACTTGTCTGCTTTTATATTTCGTCTTTTTTTTTTTTTTTGTTATTTCTGTTACTGCTGCAGTTATTGGCATACATTTTGTTCAGATAAAAAAAAATTAGCTATTTGTAAAAAATTAAGCGAAGTCTTTAGGTTGGCTGCTATATATTATTTTTAAGGGGTGCAAACTTTTTTGATGTCAATATATTTATAAATAGAGCGACGAACCATTATCGATCGCATCGCGTTAATAAATTCTCGATAGGAACTCAAATCACCAAAACGGCAAATATATCATCACGGTTCAAATATACAAAATAAGTCCATTTCCGCTTAGCACAATATATATCAGGACTGCAAACCACAAAAAAATTTGACAGCTGTTATGTTCAGCGGTTATCCATAACTTCACGAACCGAGTATCAAAGTAGAGCCACAACTAAGCTCTTTGCTCAACTAAACTCGACAATGTCAAAACACTTAATATAAGATTTTTTTATAATCAAAGCAATTGTGAACCGGTTCGAAGCCAATAGAGTATTTTTTTTTATCAAACGAGTTTTTCTTTGTCTAACAAGTACTTTTCCTATCAATCAAGTGCTTTTCATTATCAAACAAGTACTTATCGAACTAGTACTTTTTTATAATGAGTGTTTTCTTATTAAAAAGTTACTATTATATCGAACGAGTAGTTTTATTTTTTAAATTGGTCCTTTTTATCAAAATTCTCTTATCAAGCGAGCGCTTATATTAAACGAGTGCCTTTTTCTTATCAAACAAGTACTTTTTGATCAAATGTGTACTTTTTTCTTATCAAAGGAGAATTTTTCGTTAAACGAGAAATTTCCTTATTAAATTAGTTTTTATACCCGTCACATATAGTGTGAACGGGTATTATCATTTTGTCCGAAAGTTTGCAACGCATGGAAGGAGACATCGGAGACCCTATAAAGTATATATATTCTTGGTCAGCTCGATGAGACGAATCGATTTAGCCATGTCCGTCTGTCTGTCCGTCTGTCCGTCTGTCTGTCCGTCTGTCTGTTGCGATGGCTGTTACTCGAAAAGTTTTAAAGATATTGACCTGAAATTCGAAACTTAAGCTTTTTGTGCTCCTAGTTAGTTTGTATACCAGAACCAAGGTGCCACGCCCATTTTTAGGTATAGCCCCATACAAACTTACCGTTTTTTTCAGATTTTTTGTATAAAAATTGTAATTATTTATGAATGTATTCGCTCCCAATTGTGTAAAAACATTTCTTTTGTCATCCAGTGTCAAAACCAAAATGCCACGCCCTCTTTTAGGCATAGCCTCCATATAAACTTTCCGTTTTTTCCGATTTTTCCGATTTTTTGTAAAAAAATACTATTTATTTATGCATATATTCACTCAAATTTGGTTAAAAACACTTTTAATGTCATCCAATGTCAAATCAGATGTGCCACGCCCATTTTTTGGTATAGCCCCCATACAAACTTTCCGACCATTTTCGATTTTTTGTATGAAAATGGTTATTATTTATTCATGTATTTACTCCATATTGGGTAAAAACTCTTCCAATATCATGGTGCCACGCCCATTTTCAGGTGTTTCTTGCATTCAACCTTACCGGCCATTTCCAGATATATTCGAGAAATATGTTGTTATACATATCTGTATTTTTAGCTCAAAATTTGAACTTAATATTGTGTGTAAACTTGGGTGACCACTAATGATTACACATAAACTCTTTAAAGATTCGTGTGACGGGTATTTAAGCTTCGGTTCTACCGAAGTTAACGTTTTTCTTGTTTTTTCTTGTTAAACAAGTAATTTTCCTATCAAACGAGTTCTCTTTTGTCTATTGTGTTCTTTTTTTGTCAATTGATTACTTTTTTATCAAACGAGTACTATTCTTATTAAACGATTATTTTTCTTATCAGACGAGTTCTTTTTTGTCTAATGATTACTTTTTTATCATACGAGTGATTTTTATCTAAAAAAATACATATTATTTATCAAACGAGTGCTTTTTTATGGAACGAGTAGTTTTTTTTATCAAAATAGTTCTTTTTAAACAAACGTGTACTAATTATCGAAGGAAATCTATCTTATTAAACGAGTAGTTTTTCTTATTTAACGATTACTTTTCTTCTCATACTAGTTTTATTCTTTTTGAACGATTACTTTTTATTATCAATCGAGTTTTTTTTGTCTCATGGGTACATTTTTTTATCAAACAAGTAATATTTTATCGAATGAGTACTTTTTAGCACACAAGTGCTTTTTCTTATCAAAGTATATTTATTCTTCTAAAACAAGTGCTTTTTCTTATTAAACGAGTACTTTTCTTATCAAAGGAGTACTTTTTCTTATCAAACGATTCTTTTATAAACAGGGCGACGAACCAATGTCGCATTTTTTTTTTTCAAACAAGTGCTTTTTTATCATATTAGTTCATTTACGATATATCAAACGAGTACTTTTTTATCAAATAAAATGGTTCATTTTTATCAAACAAGTACTTTTCCGGTCAAACGAGTACTTTTTCTTACCAAGCAAGTACTTTTTGATTAAATTTCGTATCAAACTATTAGTTTTTTCTCAAACGAGTAATTTTCTTATCAAATAAGAATTTTTCTTTTCGAACGAGTACTTTTCTTATCAAACGTAAACTTTTATAAACGACTACGGTTTTTTATCAAACACCTACGTTTTCTTATCAAACAATTACTTTTTCTTTTGAAATGATTTATTTATATCTTATGAGTACTTTTTAATCAAACAAGTATTTTTTTTATCAAACGAGTAGTTTTTATCAAATTAGTACTTTTCTAATCAAACGAGTACTTTCTTATTAAACGAGTATAACAAACGAGTACTTTTCTTGTAAAACGAGTACTTTTTAAGATGGGTGCCTTTTTTATCAAACGATGTTTTTGGATGAAACGAACACTGAAACTAAACCAATTTAAAAGATTCTGATTTTACGAATTAAACTATTTTCGACTGAGTATGGTATGGTATCTATAATATTTGCTTGTATTATAGCAGGTGCTGAATTCAGCAAAAATGGGCAGAATTTTTATTGAGTTTAGAATCTAATAAAGAAATTTACAGCAAAACGTTTGGAAATAGTCAGAGAAGTGAGGAGTTTCGAATACGATTTTATTCCTTTAAAATTTTGTTTATTTGAGTCAAAAGATGTTAAAATTTTTTCATCATCATGGATCATAATTTTTTTTTCATGTAAGATACGGAATGAGCACGGAGTAGTGAGTATATTAAAGTAATCTAAAAATTCAGACTAATTTTAATCGCTGCATACAAAATCCCAATTAATCAAAATATTCGAAGCATTAAATGCCAATTTTATTAGCAATTTCATTTTTATTATTACTCATACGCACTGTAATTATTTATATTAAATAATCATTAAATCGAGTACATGTCATGCCGCAGCCAGCTTATGTGTATACATAAGTTTAAAAAAAAAAATTATATAAAGAAATTTTCTGACAAAATAACTTCCTACTTAAATTACCGATAAGCATGCCTATCATAGAAGCATCCTTCTGCTTCAGTTATCAATAAATAATATGCTACGATATGAGCCAGCCACACAGACAGACAGAAAGTCAGCCAGCGCGTGTATACTCAAACACTATACAAAAGGCATAAATGTCATTTTATGTGTCAAATGTCAATTTCTGTTGAGTTGCTGCTTTTTTTTATACTTTTTTTTTTATTCTACCTAAAATATATGACTCTATACAGCAACATAAGCACATAAACAACAAAATTCCAATAGCTGCGATGTCAATGGAAATGACTTTACACCTTTACTGGCGCCTTTATTATTATTTTTTGTTTTTTTTTTTTTCTCTTTTAGATTTTAAGCCAAACTCCTATAAAAAAAAGGTAAAAGTTGTGAGGAGAAACACATTGAATACAAAATGGATCAAATATAGATTTATGTGTTTCATGTCAAAATAAATGGATTTTACATGTTGCCACAAACGCAACGCACAAACAGAAGAGAGAGAGGACGAAGGACTTCACTGACTGAACTGTTTTTCAGTAAAAGCTAAATGTGTATTTATTTTTTTTTTTTTGTATTGTACATAGTCTCAGTATAAATCCAATACAATGAAAATATAACGAAGCATTAAAATGTCATTTCATTCTCATATCGCATATTAAGATAATATGTACAATATTCGAAATATATGTATATATATTGTATATACGATATATATATTATATATAAATCGTATGAATGAAAAGAAAAGGCAGTAAACAGAGTTTGCTCTTTTTTCTTTTCGATTTTTTGGTAGCGACAAATGTCTGCACTGACTCAAAAATGGCGTCAAGTAAAAATCCTTTGAAATGTATATATAAAAAAAAAAAATTTACAAGAACAATTTCAAGGATGCTGTATATTACAACAGGAACAGCAACAACAACAACGAACGTGTTATATATGTAAGTGAATCGGTAGCATTTTCTGTCAGGATATTAAAGTCATAAAGCAGAAATATTTTTGCAATTTCACATAAACAAATCATAAGCATCGCTCTGGATTATACAATACACATTCAAGTAATATAAAAGAAATCAATGTGAAACAGAAATAACAAAAGAAAGCAAAAAAAAAAAAAAAAAAAAAAAAACATAGAATGCTAAAAAGTGAAAATATTAAAATTATGGTAAATGTTATTTTAATACTCTTTATAGGAACTTAAAAAAAAAAATAAAGTAAAGGTTTAAGTAATAAACAAAAGCTTGAGCAATTAGCTACTAGGGTGCGGAACACCGGGAGAGACAAGTAACCCGCGGTACAATTCTGAAAGGCGGGATATGGATAATATTGGGAGCAAGCATGCGATAAATGAGGCCAGCAGTTAAACGCTTATCAAAAATTTGAGCCAAGCTCTACAAGAAAAACGGCTGGAATATGCCGAGTGATACGTCGCAAAACCAGTCAAAATTTACGTAAAAACCGCCAAAAGGAAACACTACCAACCTCGACCTTTTCACCAAACATTACTCCTTGCAACTACAACCTTTTTCGATAAATATATATCGGAGCAGAGATTTACTTTTTATAAAGATAACAAAAATGGATTGCCTAAAAGTTGAGTCGTCCTTCAAGCTGGTGTCCGTAAATTAGAAGAAAGATGGAAAAAATTCAATACTATGAATAATCAATTTGTAACCGTTTATTTTATACCAGCCACACATAGTGTGATGGGTATATTCAGTTTGTCTGAAAGTTTCTAACGCATTGAAGGAGACGTCGTAGACCCATAAAGTGTATATATTCTTGATCAGCTCGACGAGACGAATCGATCTAGCCATGTCCGTCTGTCTGTCCGTCTGTCTGTATATTTCTAGGCATCTTTTTTGTTGAAGATATAAAGATATTAAGCTGAAATTTGGAACTTAAGCTTTTCTCGGCAACGACTATTATGAGTTCGAGAATTAGAGTGCCACGCCCATTTTTAGGTATAGCCCCCATACAAACTTACCGTTTTTTCCGATTTTTTGTATAAAAATTGTAATTATTTATGAATGTATTCGCTCCCAATTGTGTAAAAACATTTCTTTTGTCATCCAGTGTCAAACCAAAATGCCACCCCCTTTAGGCATAGCCCCCATATAAACTTTCCGATTTTTCCGATTTTTTTGTAAAAAAATACTAATTATTTATGCATATATTCACTCCAATTTGGTTAAAAAACATTCTAATGTCATCCAATGTCAAATCAGATGTGCCACGCCCATTTTTTGGTATAGCCCCCATACAAACTTTCCGACCATTTTAGATTTTTTGTATGAAAATGGTTATTATTTATTCATGTATTTACTCCATATTGGGTAAAAAACTCTTCCAATATCATGGTGCCACGCCCATTTTTAGGTGTTTCTTGCATACAACCTTACCGCCCGTTTCCAGATATATTCGAGAAATATGTTGTTATACATATCTGTATTTTTAGCTCAAAATTTTAAATTAATATTGTGTGTAAACTTGGGTTACCACTGATGATTACTCATAAACTTCTTGTGTGACGAGTATTTAAGCCTGGTTCCGAAGTTAACGTTTTTCTTGTTTTATAATAAAGCTGCAAACTTTGAAGAATAACAAGGAAAAACGTTAACTTCGTTCGAACCGAAGCTTAAATACCCATCATCCAAATCTTTAAATTGTTTATAGTATGTGATTATCAGTGGCTTAGATAGCACTTCGTGATGGGTTGGATGGGGACAATGGTTTGATACAAACTATGTTTGGACAAAATGTTGATGTAAACATTTAAGCAAAAAAATAGAACAAGAAATACAGAAAATTATTTTTAAAATTTTCTTGAAAATATCAGAAAATAGAAGTTAAATTTGATGGTGATCCTTATATATCGATGGTGTATACATAGGACAACATTAGAAGTAGTTTCATGTAATTTGATGAGAATATCCTCATAAATAATAACAATATTCATACAAAAAATCGAAAATAGGCGGTAGATTTGTATGGGGGCTATACTTAACAGTGGGTGTGGCACCTTGGTTTTAATGTTGGCTGACATTAGAAATGTTTTAACCCAATTTAGAGTAAATATAATCATAAACAATAAATCTTTCCATATGAAAAATAAACAAAACAAGCATAAACGTTAACTTCGGTAGCACCAAAGCTCAAATACCCGCTACACGAAGCTTTAATCATTTTCTAAAAAATAAAAAAATTAAAGGTAAGTTTGTATGGGGTCTTTATTCGTAGGATAACAGTAGAAGTGATTTTACCCAGTTTGGAATGAATATATCCATAAATAAGAACTATTTTCATACAAAACCTGAAAAATGGGCGCTAGGTTTGTAACGAGGCAATATCAAAAAATGGGCGTGGCGCTTTTCTTTTGATATTGGATGCTATTAGAAGTGTTTTTAGTTAATCATTCATAAATAATAACTATTTTCCTACAAAAAATCGAAACAAAGTGGTAAGTTTGTATGGGGGCTATATCAAAAAATGGGCGTGGCACCTTGCTTCTGACATACGAACTGCCTTAGAAGTGCATAAAATTTGCTTAAAATCTTCAAAACTTTTTCGATTTAACAAAACGAAAATTGCAACAGACATACGGGGGACTATTAACGGGCGTGGCACCTAGATCTGACATTCGTCTTGTCGAGCTGAGTTAAGTTTAATATTTGATATACTTTATGGGGTCTCCGATGCCTCCTTTAATGCGTTACAAACTTTCCGACAAACTGATAATACCTTTCACACTATGTGTGGCGGGTATAAAAAGTGATAAGTAATTTTTTATTTTTTTGATTGTTTCTCCTCAGATGTGAAATGGCAAACTCTAGTTTAAATATAACTTATATACTATAACTACGCACCTCTCGTAACACAATGTGACATTTTTTGAACAGACTAAGATATTAGAAGAATATTTCAGCATTATAAAATATTGGCTTTATATATTGTAAGTTAAAAAAATATCATATTCATAGGGCTATATGTGTTGTGTCTATATTTTGTTGTGTATATATGCAGTTCCATCAAGGAAAAATTTGGGACCAGCGTAAACATTTTCAAATTGGACCAAGAAGAAAAAAAAAACATCGCTTACATAAAATCACGGTTCCGGTGAACTTCCACGTTGTATCGTTAAGTCTGTACAAATGTATGTGTTGTGTCTACAAATGTTGAGTATATATCTGTTGTCCTTATATTTATGTTAGACTCAACACATAAGTTCTATATGTATGTGTTGTGACTATGTCTGTTGTTTGTGAATATTTTGTGTCTTTAAGTGACTATGTTTGTTGTTCCTGGATATGTTGTGTGTATGTATAGTAGTCCGGTCAATTTAGATATAAAAATAGTGGTGAAATAACAAAAATTGATATTGCTATTGATTATTAGGTTAACTATTGTTTTGATTTCTTGAAATATTTTTATCAGATTTACACTCTTGGAAGTCTACTTCAACAGTCATGTATTCATCGATTTCTCTTCCTCTTGCTGGATGTTCAAAAATTGTTCAAATGTGGCTGATTGTGAGTCATTGGACACTTCATTAAAATTACAGGAATTTTCCTCTATTGTACTCAACTGCTCCAAAAAAAAAACTGAACACTATTTTTTGCAATTGCAAAAAAGGTTGTAGGGCTGTAAAAAAGTCGGGTTGCTTTGTTCTCCAGTGTGTACCAATTGCCAAGGTCAGTCTTGCTCAAATGTCGAGCTGAGTAAAGGTTTGAGGTTATTTTTTTGATAAAACTTACCTTTTTCGAGAAAAATCCAAAAAACCTCAATTTTAATCTTGACCGCGAATAACTTTTGTAGCACACATAGGATCGATGGGGATTTTTAAAAATTTTATTTGTAATGGTAAACCCAAGCTCTCCACCAATATTTGACACTCCGGGAATTTTTGTTATTTAAAATATCTATATTGACCGGACTATATAGTGTCTATATAAACATATTTAAGTCTGTTGTTTCTGAATATGTTGTGTATATTTGTGACTAAGTCTGTAGTATCTGAATATGTTGTGTCTATATGTGTCTAAGTTTGTTGTTTCTCGTTATGTTGTATCCATATTAGTTGCGTCTAGGTGTGTTCTGATTTTTAAGTCGATGTCCATACAATTGTTCATCATAACAAAAGATATATAGAACTTAAAATATCTTTTTCAATAATATTTTCGTAGTACATATACCTGTCAAAACGAATCGACAAAAGGAAATACCAAGTGTCAATGGAAGGAGCATATGAAAAAATGCTTATTTGTATAGCATGTTGCTTGCTGTTTTGTCGTCTTAGCCATATTCGAAACTGTTGGCTGATTTTACAGTGGGCATGGTCGGATGATGACATTGCACGTTGTCGACTTCTAAAGCTGAAACAAATAGAAAATATTTTTGTATTTGTATACGTAAAGCAATCTGACAAATCTGACACGTCGCCGGCACTAAAGCTGCAACCTGCTTTCTTATACGACGTCCCATATTGCTACTCTTCGGTAGCATGCTTGCTCAATTGTTAGCTTAACCTTTGATACGCGCGACTGGTGAGGCTATATCGCCGCTGCCTCCTCCTTAGCTGATGTTGCTTGTTGCTGATGCTAATGTCCTTGTTGTTATTCTTCTTACTGCTGCTGCTGCTGTTTTATAGGTTATATTTTTTTTTTGCTATACATACTTTTTTTTTCTTATTTTTGTATTTTTTTTTTATTGTGTGTCACATGACGCCATGTCATATAATTTATCAAAGAATTTTTAGCATTCAGCTCGCGTATTGCTATGGAAGCTAAAAAAAAAAAGAAAAAAATTATATATATTTTGTATGTACTAAAGCGTATACACTACACATAATTTTATAGAGCATATTAGTTTATATGATTGTTCTTTTAAAACAAATATCATGGTAGCAGCTTGTTAAATCGTATAAACTCGTCTTAATTTAACTTTTTTTTTTTTTTTTTTTTTTGCTCACAACCTTTTTTTTTATTTAAATATATAAAAACACACAAGTATATACGAAATCTATCATTTCGCGTGTCGCATAAATAAATACATCAAGTATAAAAAAAAAAAAGGGGAAGGAAAAAAAAATTGCGCTATACAAATTGTTAATCAAATGCGTTTGGTCTGGGGTTGGGGGGTAGCAGTTTTTATGAAAAACGGTTGGGTGTTTCGACAATTTGTTGTCATCAAACTTTTGGTATTCTTAAGATTTACTTTTTAAATGTTTGTTGTTGTAGTTGATGATGATTTGGTTGTTCTTGTTGTTGTTGTCATTTCTGTGTGTTCTGATTTAATGCAAATTTCAAAAAAAAAAAAAAAAAAAAAAGTTCTTTAACATTCTACATAATCTGCGTCATCAACATTGTTGTCGTCGTCGCAGTTTTAGGCATCATAAACATCAAAATTTGTAAAATTTATATATACATGTTCAAATGAAAGTCTAAATTATGACATTTTTTTCTTTTTAAATAATTTTGTCATAAATATGCTAATTGTGATTTTATAAGAGTGCTAGCTGAACTTATAATTATGACAGTAAGCATCGAAAAGTTGTTCCCGAAATTCTTTGTTCTGTAGAAAAGAATTTTGGGGAAAAAAGCATCTTGGTTTTGGAATTGGATGATATAAGAAGTGTTTTTGTCAATTTGGTAATACATATTTTTATACACCTTTTGTTTGGGGCTACACCTAATAAAATTAGGCGTGGCAGCATAGTTTTGACATTGGAAGACATTAGGAAGTATTTTTACCCAATTTGGAGTGAACACATTCATGAATAAAAGCTATTTTCATAAGGAGTTTTTGGGGAAAATGGGGTTTTCAAAAATCTGAATTGCTAATTTTTAAATAAACGTTAAGTTTGTATGGACGGACAGACGGACATGGCTAGATCGATTCGTTTCGTCGAGCTGATCAAATTTTTGTGTGGCGGGTATAAAAAACTTAATCTTCGTCTTTGTATCAAGACTTACTTTCATGTCAAGAGTCTTAGGTTATGTATGAAGAACCTTTGTTCTTATGTAAGCAACTTAAGTTCTTATATCAAGAACCTTTAATTTTATGTAAACTCCTTCATTCTAGTATAAGGAATCATTTGTTATATATCAAGAACCACAAGTTTTTATATCTAAATCCACGTGTTCTTATATCAAGAACCCCTTGTTCTTATATCAAGAACTATTATTTTTTTTTTTTTTGTTCTTCAATCAGGAATCATTTGATTTTATATCAAGAACCACTTGATCTTTTATCAAGAACCTTCGTTCTTATATAAACAAGAAAGAACGCTGAAGTCGACTTGAAAGTTTGTATAGGGGCTATAGCTGTGGTACTATAATTCATTTGCATTATTTATAGTTCAAAGATTGCATAACACAGAATTATACACATAAAAAACAGAAAATTTTGGGTAGATTTGTTTGGGGGTGTATCCCTTAAAATGAGGAGAAAATCATGACACCTTTGGGAGTCTAAGGTTCAAATATGGTGGCCTTGTCTCTTATAGACTCCGAGATAATCGTTTTTATACGGCAGTCGTCAGGACGGACAGAGAGACATGTAGACAGACATAGCTACATCAACTCGCCTTTGAAAAATGGTAATCAAGAATATAATTTAATGGGTCTATCAAGTCTCCTTAGGCCTGTTACATACATTTCACAAACTTAATATACCATTTTCCTTTGGGAACAGGGTATTACCACTTTCGTTCTTGCTCCTGGAACCATTTGTCTTAATATCAAGAACTATATGTTCTTTTATCAAAAACCACTTATTTTTATATAAAGAACGACTTTTCTTATATCAAGAGCCATTTGTTCTTGTATTAAGAACTGTCGCACCTATATCAAGAACCTTCGTTCTTATATCAAGAACCATTTTTCTTATATCAAGAACAATCGTTTTATATCAAGAATCTTCGTTCTTATATAAATAGCCATTTGTTCTTATATCAAGAATATTCGTTCTTACATCAAGTATTTTCGTTCTTATATCAGAACATTCGTTCTTAAATTAAGAATCTTTTTCTTATATAAAGAAACTTCGTTCTTTTATCCAGAATATTCGTTCTTAAATTAACAATCTTTATTAGTTCTTAATAATAACTGCCTTTTTATCAAGAACAAAATATAGAAAAAAATTTAAGAAGTCATATGGCGAGAGCAAATTTATGAGAGCGAAGTTCACAAATTTGCACTCTCCTTTTTCAATTTATGCTTGAGTTAATCAGAATTATTTTCAATACAATCACAACAACCAATAGAAACATTCGTGCTTAATTTTTAAACATCATTTTTTTCGTTGAGTGTGTATATTTTCTTGGCCAGCTGGACGAGACGAATCGATCTAGCATTTTTTAGTTTCACTTGGTTAGATTTAAAGATATAAGGTTGAAATGTAATCACCCCTCGCAAGTTTTTGAAGTTACGTCTGAATGGTATTTGAGCTTTAGTTACATCAAAATTAAAGTTTTCCTTAAAATGCTAGACGGTTCTTTTTTTAATTAACAAAAATATAATCGTACTTCAGTGAAGGGCGCACACATACTACTACGAATTAAAAGAGGTGCCCATCCTTGCTCTAAACACGCTTAGTTGTCATTATTTTCCGTTCAGAGCTTTTTAGTTTTTTTTTGCTTTGTAGCAATAATAAAAAATCATTTTGAGAAAAGCTTTTATAAAAATTAAACGGATAATCTTAAAAAAAAAATAATAATAGTCACGATGTTAAAAAAATATATATATTTAAAAATGATTTATATGCAACCTGTTTTTTGTTTCTTCATAACTTTAAGCAGTTCTGTTCGCCTTTAAAGGCGTCACATGACAACATTTCTTTGAATTTAACTTTATTTCCGGTTTAACGATTTATCAACATGTAAGTATCTGTTCCATGTATCGCTCTATTTACGTACTTATTACTTACACCAATACAATAGTAACAGTAAAAACAACAAACGAACAAAAAAGAAAATGGCTGCTCCTACGCCATTACCGCGAATGTATACTATAAAACATCCCCTTTTCATACCATAGCAGCAGTCATAGTGCCATTACTTTTTGTCGCTATTTGCTTTACTTTACTTGTGCAATGGTCTTGCAAATCGAATGTCAATTTTCGACTCATTTCACGGAACACTTGCATTGTTCAGTTACACTACTACCCTAGTGTACACATTCTGCATACATACACACACATACTCGTAGGTACCCTTCTTCTTTCTTCTATACTATTATTTCACTAGAATGAGTACTCAGCCCAGTGGTGGTGGTGGTGTTGGCAGCAACAATATTCGCTTTGCTGTTAAGAGCTCGTTTCGTTTAACATTAACTTCTGTTTTCGATGGCTCGATGAAAATTGTTGGTTCGCTCTTTTGCTCATACATTTTAGTTATATGCGGGCTATGACTTCTTTTACAAATAGTTTCTTTTTTTCTGTTTTTTTTTTATACCCGTTAAACACATAGTGTAATTGGGTACATTCAGTTTGTCGGAAAGTTTGTAACGCATGAAAGGAAACGCCACATTGTATATATTTTTGATCAGCTCTATGAGTCGATCTAGCCATGGCCGTCTGTCTGTCCATCTGTCTATATGTAGTTACACATTTCCTTCGCTCAGTTTTAAAGATATAGAACTGAAACTTAAGTTTTTCTCAGCCCTAAGCAGTTAAAGTGTTAAAACCAAAGTGCCACGCCCATTTTTAGACACAGCCCCATAAAAATGTTTTAGTTTTTTCATTGAAAAATGATTTTTATGAAGCAATTTATGTCAAATAAGGTTAAAACACTTCTAACGGCAACCCATGTTCAGAATATGACCCATGGTTGAGGTGGGGCCACTATAGCATATAGCCACCATATAAATCTTCCGCCACTTTCTGAGTTTTAATATAAAAAACGTTTTATTTATGAAGCTACTTGTTTCAAATGTTTCAAAACACTTCTAGTAGTATCTCATGTTTAGAGAACGACTTATGACTAAGCTTGGACCTCGATAGCATATGGCCCCATTCAAATCTTCCGCCAATTTTTATGTTTATATATGAAAAATGGATTATTTTTTGAAGCGATTTGTCAAAGAACTTATTGAGCAAACTATGTTCTCAGTTGGATATATGATTGAAGTAGGTTACAACCCCCAGTAGCAAATAGTCCCCATACAAACCGAATTTATGTACATATTCATTTATTAATCTTATGACTGTGTGACTGCTATTAAAATTTCGGTTTCGCAGAGGTAAACGTATTTCCCTGTTTTACGACTCTCCTGAGCCGTCCAGTGTGAACTTGCAAACGGGTTGTCTCTAGACCCATTTTAAGAGGTACCCCATACAAATCTACCCCAAAATTTTGGATTATTTCATAAAAAACGTCTTTACTTCTAATTCTAGAAAGTCAATTTTTTTAAATCAATAAAATATCCCAATATGGGTAGTACCAACAAAATTTTAAATAGAGCCCCATACAAATATACCATTGTTTAAGTTTTTGTATGAAAATCCAATACAATGAGTTAAGATACGACTTAACTTTAGGTACATAAAGCTTGGGTACAGGGTATCTTGCAGTCGAGCATACTCTATTTCAGCGTTCTTTCTTCTTATTTCCTTCTTCTGTAGTTTAACGGAGTTTCGGCGATTAAAAAAACGTGAAATTCTTCTTCTGGAAATATATTTAGTGTAAATTCTGAAGATTATAAATTCCAAGTTTAATTGCTTTGTCTTTTAGATCTTTTGTGTCTTGATTCTGTCTTTCTATAGCACCTGTTGCCTTTAAGAAGGCTACCAGATCCCTTGGATTTGGTGCCTGTAGCACCAGTCAGTTAATATTTAGCAAACCAGGTGACTAAACCTAGTGAAAAAAAGTCTGGACAGTTCTCCAAGAGATGTTTCGGTGATTGCTCAGATACAGATGCTATCACCTTCAAGTCCTGTACTATATAAATGTTTCTTAAGTCTGCAGTGCTCTGTATGGAAACCTGATATCATTCTCAGCAAGTTCCTTTCAAGTCGAAAAAAGTAATCAGATCTTTTGTTATAATATGGGGACCATCAGGTAAGTAGGCAGTGCAACCTTGTCAGATCTATTGTGTCCTTTCAATAGCACCTTCGCCAGCACTATTGCTCTCAAGAAGGCTGTTAGATTCCTTGGATTCAGTGCTTGTACCATCTCCTGTCAGTTGGTAATAACTCAGCTACTCACGCCTCATGGAACATAAGGCTAGATAGCCCAGTAAGAGATGTTCTAGTGATTCATCATCTTCAATACTGAATAAAACCCTTTATTCCTGTTTCCTGAGCCTGAAGTGACCTGTTATGAAACCCTGATACCATTTTCAACAAGTTCCTTACTTCGAATGCAGTTCACAGATTTTTTGTTATTATTGGGAAATCTACCTGTTTTTTACCCTGCCTGATTCTTTCACAATTTCGCCAGTATATGCCTTTGCCCTTAGTCTCTTCTTTTCTAATGAGGTCACCTATCCTGCATAAAGATTCTGGAACAATCTTCAAGCTGTCTGCACCAAGATCCAGTTTGTTTGTCTACTTCCTCGCCAACATTTTCAATTTCTTTCAATATTAAAACTTTCTAAAGAATTAAGTCGTTCAAGGCATTTCAAGACCAACTTGGATTTGACTCAACTAAACTTAAAGTGCTTTCATTGGCAATATGTCTATGTTGAGCTGGGCACATCATTCTATGGGACAATACTAAGGGTTCAAAGTACATTTACGAAATCCATAGATTCTTCTTTTTCTGTTCCGTCCTTATTCAGGACTGCGTCAGTAAACCAGCTTAAAGTTTCTGGCTTGGTATTCTATTTCCAATCCTTCTAGTTACATACAAGAAGGATTTCCAATCCTTCCAATCCTTCTTGTTACATCTTTTCCAGTCCTTCTTGTTACATACTATTTACATACATAGAAGTTCCATATAAAACCGTTATGCTTCACTCCTGAATTATCTTTTGGGTTTAGTAACAATGAGTGTGAACTCGCCTTACGCATTTGAAGCGTATAAAAACTTTGCCAATTCGAAAGAAGTTTTTCTACTTCATGTTTTAACTTAAAGCAGTGGGAGTATTAATGTATAACATGACCCACTCCACTTCAATTGCTTAAAATCAACTGCAGCAGTATGCATGAAACCTTTTTTGTTTTTGAGTGTCCTTGCGGTATACTTCAATATTATTATACTCACTGAATGATCTCTGCATGTATCTCTAAGCCAAAAAAAAAAAAGAGTACTTAGGAAATACATAACTAATTGCAGCACTTATAATCTGTTTCGCTGTACCAAAACATAATCATCATCATTATACTCCATGGATGCTTAAACAAATTCCATATAAGATCAATGACAATACATTAGTTTGGGATTAGTATAAAGCATCATTCCTTCTCTCTCTCTCTTCTCCGCTACTTTTCGATGCGATGCGATACGATTTGCTTTGGTTTTGTTTGGCTTTGAGTGTGCAATTGCTGAATCGCTTAAGTCGTTACAGTTTCTGCGGTCGATTTTCCATTAAATCGAATCGTCGTGGCGCGCGCTTGGATTGGTTTTTGGTTAAATTGGGTTGAGTTGCGTTGCCTTAGTTGAAGGTTCAGCTGAGTATGGGTTTGGGTAGTATGGTTTGGTTTGGTTCGGTTTGGTTTTGTGGTCAGCCAAGAGTGTCGGTGTGTGTGTGTGTGTGTGTGTGTGTGCTTATGTTTCAAGTGCTTGTAAGCTTTGTGTAAAGTGAAGTTTTCGTAATGTATACAACAACAATTATCTCGCTCTCTCTCTCTCTCTCTCTTTTACTTATCTTATGCCTTCATGTTTAACCAAGTTCTGAGTGCATTGGTCTATAGGCCGCATAAGTGTCATATTCGTATTAAGTTTTGTATATTTGCTGTTTAATTTAAAGCAGAAAAAAAAAAATTCGTATTTAAAACGCATCTCATTTTGTATAAATTTCATACAAAATAAGTGTCAAGTGCAGCACATATTCTATGTCGTTTTTAATGACTGCTATGTCAAGCAGTCTAAATAGACAGACAGACAGACAGACAGACACAGACAAATACTAAGCTACCTCATCAACAAAATACAACAGGTTCTTTTTTTTTTTTTTTGCCACAACATTCTCGCGCGCTATTTAAATCTGAAACGTTAATTGCAGCTGCACATTTATCTTAATTAAACTGTGCGCCATGCTACCGCCAACAACATATCCTGCAACATCCTTTTTCATTTTACGTGTTGGTATTTTATTTCATTTTATTTTTTTGTGGCATCGTTGTCGTCGTCGCCGTTGACGTTAATGTCTTTAAAGTTTTATATAAACTATTTCCATTCATTTTATGTTGAAAGGTGTTGTTGAGGGTGGCGGCTGTCTGCGTTAGAATTCTATATTCTCTACAATCACTTTGCGTATTTGAGTTGCTGCCAAAAATAAATTATTTATTGTGTGGCGGCTCGCGTTTTTTCTTTTAATGTGTTCATTATTTAGTTGTTTTTTTTTTTATATAGATACAGACAGACAGACAGATAGATGTGAAGCGTGTTTATTATAGAATGTAAAATTAAGTAGAGGAATGATGCGTGCCTAGATGGGTGTTACTTTGAGTGATTGTTTTGTATACGCACTGTGTGTTGGATTCTTTTTTGTGTTAACAACTTAGAAGTTAAAAAAAAAAGATAAAATTAGGTGTAGTAAATAGAGATCAATAGCAATAGTTGTATGGGAGGAAGAGAGCTAGACAACTCGAAAATACACATCATCGACAAGATATAACAGGAAAAAGAGATCCTAAATTTACGTCTTATAACTTAAAATAAAAAGTAAGCAAGTGACATATGAAAATAAAACCATACCATATATTGTCAGAAACGTGTCTTCTCATGGGCAGCTGTCCACGAGTTTTTCTCTATCAGATGGTCCGAGAAAAACTCGTGGACATTTAATAAAATATATATATATAGAATGAAACGACGTACTATCTAGTGATACACTGATGGTTACCCAAATCGAAGAAGGTTGTGGTAGTAGGACCCAGTTTCAAAATTTGGAATTATATGGACCAATATACCAGCATTTTCAAAGAAGAGATATGTGCCATAATCCGATGTGTATGGGATAACGAAGCTTTTCGGATGCACTGGTGGCCAGATTACAACGATATCGATTGGATTCAATAGTCTAGAACATTGTAAAGCCAACAGAGATTCGCAAATAGGTTTTTTTGGTCGATTTATGAAATAAACTTTTACGTTCCAATAAGCCCAACGGTAAGGTAGACCCTCCGTTGTGTTGTGGTCGGCCGGTATGACCATTTGGCGACGTTTTCGACCTCTTTCGGGAGTTGTCGCAACAACTCGAATTCGCTTCGAAAATTCTCGGTAGTGTTGTATTATCGGTGACGTACTTACTGATCGCACTGAACCATGGTCAATGTGCCCCTTCTGGCTTACAGTTATCTGATGGAGGCGGTTGATCGGTAACAGCAGATGGCATATAGTTGGTGTCTTATGCCGGAGCTCTAATGCCGGAGTTAATGTTTTTGGGTTAACGGCAGCATCCATTGCAGAGCACACATACGTTGGAGTGTTATAGATTGATATCGAGTGCCCCGAACCAATTTATCCATGAGTTAATTGGCAGCGTTCTTGAAAGGACCGAACCAAGATGCCAGTCCATATGCGTTATAATATTCAAGTACAAAAAATCAAGACCACTGTTTCCTCTTTCGAAGCACCTGTATTTTTCATAAAATGATGAAAAAGTGAATCGATTGCAGTTCAGGAACATCTTTCCGGACCTACCATTTAGGAAATTCGCATGGAATTTGATGCGTGGGAACACGAAGAACGGAGAGCAACATTTCATGATAGATTGTAGCTTTTTGGGGAGTATCTGAAGAATAACGAATTTTAAAAATTTACGTTTTAGTTCCCCAATCATTGTTCTACCTCCTCCACACATCTTCACATTGTCGTCAGCCGATAGGGTTGCTCTTAGAATTCAAGCTCTGAACAGCGATGTACTTCATGACTTTGGTCAAACATATTAAAACTCATTCCTGGCATCAAGATCTGAACGGTTTTTCGCTTTGGCAGACGCTCACGTTTCTACTTCCCAATCGTTTAGATTGAACGGGCGGGGACTTAGACTTCGAACCATAAACCATCAAATAGTATTATGATGCCTCGCTCATCGAAACAGGCACTAGTGCCAGGTTCTCTATTGCAAATGGGTGCCTGACCCATGGTCTTAATCTGAGATTCAAGTCATTGACGTCTGCGCCCAACACCTTCTGCTTCATAGTTCTCGAGGGGCCAACAACATTAATTTTCTCGGATAGCCAAGCAGCTACCGGGGCTTTGACTTGATGGACCTTTTCATCTAAGTTAGTTCTTTGTTGTTATAATATACTTCAATACCTCTCTCAAGGTCGTAAAGTCATTATCTACAGGGTTCTTGGACACAGAGGTACTGATGGCAATGAAATCGTAGACGAACTCGCTAGATCTGCCTCCTCCTCGCTTCTTATTGGCCTTATCTTTAATAATATGCGATAGGCTATCCGCGGCCTACGACAAGCTAAGCAGTTTACTCATCTTATCTGCCCTAAAAACAGCGTACATCTCAACATTCATGGCCTTCGGTTGGTAACCGGTCATAATAGATAAAGATATCATCTTAACAAAATAGGCCCAAAGTCCCCAGAATCAGAGTGTTGACTCTGCTTGGTGTACGGGGAAACTAGCACACACATTCTTTGTAAATCTTCGGCTTTGCCACGCTTTAGATTCACTCATCACAACCGACCAAATCAGAGTCGCTCGACTACGGATACACTCCTTCTTATTAAAGATGCGGAGAGGATTCTTGGTCCACTCAAATAACTATTTTTCATGCCGAGCTTGGGTACAATAAACTCCTAAACAGTCGCAATGCCCTTTAATTTTTAGTTTCGGAGGGCCTATCATGTTCCTAACTGTGAACGGTGTGGTAACTTTCTTGAATCTCTTTGATAGCTTGCTTGCCTTGTGGCCTCAGCCCAGACACAGCGTCAGACTAAGAGGCAATTTCCGATTTTCTGAAGTAGTTCATCTGCAAACTGACTGTTAGAAATGTAAGTTATTATTTATAGCAAATTTTAATGCATTAAAAATTTTAATCCATTAAATTTATTTATATACAAATACATATTTTGCTTAGTATTCGAGATACAAACATCAAAATTGCGTTGTATCTTAGACATCTTTAAGATGTTTACACATCGATTAAATACGCCTTGAGGAACTTCCTTCGTTTTGTATGCACGTGTCATTGGTTTGCTTCACACGCAGCATCGAAGATGGAGCATGAAGCCTTGAAGACGTTTGTAGCATTGAAGCTGTCAGAACATTCAAGACAAACTTGCTATAGCCGCTGGCGTGTATATACACACATGTACAAAAGAACATATATATATGTGTGTGTGTGTATATTCTTAAGGACACGTATGTGTAGCTATACAAACTGAATTTCAACCCAAACCACCCAAGTGAAAGAAATCAAAACAAAGTTCGCTGTCAAGTTGCCCCTAAGCCAATTTTTCATATTAAAATGTTTTACCAGCGGCTGAATGCGATATACAATTGTTGTATTAAATATACATAAACGAGGTCTGTTTCATAAGTTCTGGGAAAGCTTGATATATTTATTAATTACTTAACGTACACAACTCTCTTGTATGTTGGCCAGTAGCAGCAGCAGTATTCGTATTCAAGGAACAAGTTAAAAAAGAGGACATTCTAAAAAAACAACAACAAAATGTGAACACCATAATACGTGCTCAATCTAGGCTAACACAAAACGATGTTCACTTTTCTTTTTCTGCTGATTATGCAGTCAAAGTGTTTTTATATGATGTATATGCAAAATAGAATATACTCGTATAGAGAACTAAATGTGTCATATATATAGAGAGAAAAGTTCAAAGTTGACTTTAAAATTTAGTTTAGCTAAATTTACCCAAAGGCTATGTATGCATATAAATCATAAATTTCTTTTTTTTTCGTCCTTTTTTTCGCCACTGTGTGGGGTGTATTAGTTTGTTCTGAAAGTTTGTAACGCATCGAGGAGACGTCGTACCATAAAGTATATTTGTGAGCGACGAATCATCTATGTCCTCCGTCTGTCTGTCGTATATTTCTGGCATCTTTTGTTATAAGATATTTAGCTATTTGAACTGCTTTTCCGGCAACGTGTTAAGTTCAATGAGCACCCATATGCCCCTACAACTTACCGTTTCCGGGTGAATCACTTATGTCATCCTTTGTGTCATGCCCGCCCATTTTAAGTATATCCCCTACAGCCGCCCATTTCATTTTGTATGAAAAGTTATTATTTGTGAATGTGTTTACTACAAATTGTACAATGTCAAACCAAATGTGCCACGCCATTTTGAAAAACCGCCCGTTTTGAATTTATGCATGAAAATGGTTATTATTATGAATTTATTCACTCAATTATCTAAAAAAACAAGCAATTTTTAGCTAAAGTCCCTATACAAACTTACGCCATTTTCTTGCTGAAGGTTGTTTTTTAGTAATGTATTGAATAAAAATTTTAAATTCCATTCAATCCATGTGCCACGCCGGGCCCTCACACGTGAGTTGTATCACCCGCCATCTCAAGTTCTAGCCACTGATGATAACACATTAACAATTTAAATACGTTAGCCGGTTCCACCAGTAACGTTTTTCCTTGTTTTTTTTTGTGTGTGTGTGTTGTGTTCTGTGTGCTGTAAATTTTTTTAATTTTTCTAAAATTCACTTGTCAACAACAAAATCTAGACAGCGTGACAGCCATTTCGCTGTTCAAAAAAAAAAAGAAACTTTTCAATTACCACGCAGCGTAGTAAATTTTCAGTCCAATGCGTTTTACTTGCTCGCTCTCGCCTTTATCGTTTAAGTGAAGTTCTTCAAGCAAAACAAAACAACAACAACAACAACAAAAAGGAATATTGAATACTCTACGCCAGTCTATATGTATGTACGTACTTAACAGGTGGACGACAGTTTAGATAAACGAGCTCGTAAAAAACGCATTTAATGTGTTTTTGATGACATGTCAAGCTCGTGGTTGAAAAAAAAAAAAAAATTTAAAATGCTTGCGGAAGTGCGAGTAAAGACCAGAAAAAGAAAGATGCTGTAGATATAATACAATATATACCTACTATGTATATATATAGGGTTAGTACCCGTAAAAACCAGTATATATACAATATATTACGTAATTTTACCCATACCCATTTGCGAAATTTTGTAAAGGTGTTTTTCATGTTTTTCGCAGCAAATGACTACTTTGTGTGGTTTCAAGTGGCTGCTTTGTGTTGATTTACTGCGTAATGTCTCGAACAATAAAAGCCATTTTTATTTTATAATTTTGCTGCAGGATATGCTGTGCAAATAAACTGACTATTGGTCATTATTTTGCAGTTTAATAACGTTGAAAATCTCGGAAGTTGAAATTGGCTTATTTTTAAATGTTGCTCGAAAAATCTCACTGGTTTGTGATTTTTTAATCGATTAAACCTTTTACATCGTGCAATGATGTATCAGACATAACCACTGCTTTAAAAATGGAGACCCATTACAGAGTTGAATACGAGATGTGTTCAAACATTATCGCGAATTTTGAATTTTCGCGGGTTACGTATATTCGAATTCTGATTTTTTTGTGGCGTTATGTTGGTACTCATGTCTCTCACTTATGCCGACAAGCTCGGCCATTTTGAATGTTCACTTAATTGTTGACAGCTGTTTTGCTTGCACGTGTTTTGGATCGTCCTCGATTTTTACCTATTCAAAAAAATGGATCAAAGAACCTGTATCAAATTTTTTATTTTCTGAATGGAATAAATGGAATAAAAATGTTGAAGAAGGCTTATGGGGACCGAGCTCTACCAAAATCAACAACATTTGATTGGCATAAATTGTTGAAAGAAGGTTGCGAACGTGTTGAAGACGAAGAGCTCCCTGATCAACCATCGACCTCAACGGACGATGCTCACATCAAAAAGTAAAAGAATTAGTGCTTGCACACCGTCGATTAACTATGAGAGACATTGCTAATGAAATTGGCGTATCGAAAGGATCAATTAATACAATTTTGAAGGATGTTTTGGGCCTCAAACGTGTCAAGTCTCGGTTGGTACCAAAAATGATGATTTTTTTTTAAAAACTGTACTGATTTTTCGTGACTTTTTTGCCAAAAATCCAACCAATATCGTTCCGCAACCACCGTATTCGCTTGATTTGGCACCGTGTGACTTCTGGCTATTCCCAAAACTCAAGAGACCACTCCGGGGAACGCGTTTCGAGTCGATTGAGGAGATAAAAGCTAAATCGAAGAAGGCGCTGATGGCTATACCGGAAAGGGATTATTTGGCATGTTTCGAGGATTGGAAAAAACGTTGGCATAGGTGTATTTTATCGGGAGGGGATTACTGTAAAGGGGACAAAATAGTTATTCATGAATAAATAAATAATTTTATAAAAAAAAAAAACACAAAATATACGATACTTTTTGAACACACCTCGTATACTAAAAACCCGGTTTGGACACAATTTAAAGTTACTTCGCGACAAATAATAATTTAATTTTTTTATACCCTGTACCCGAAGAGAAAAGGGTTTATTAAGTTTGTGCAAATGCATGTAACAGGCAGTAGGAGACTAGATAGGTCATATAAGGAATATGTATTTAAACGAGGAAGACTTAGGCGCCGGGTTTTCTTGCTCCATTTTTCACTAAGCGAAGCGAGTCTCTCACGTCCGTTCACCTTGACTTATTTTCCCAAAAGAAAGAAACTTCGAGAACTACACACGATGACAAAAACGAACTGTCATCTCACTCAGTGCAGCCCTGTCTATACACAACACCGATATCATTCCACTCAAATAACAGTAATACTAATAATACCAATACTAATCGATTAATATCGTCAAGGCGCACAATTCAAACAACGCTGTGTTAACTACTATATCTCCGACATATTCTTGATCAGCATTGAAAGGGGACTTGAACTAGCTATGTTCTATGAAATATCTGTCCCATTTTAAAGGGTTCAAATCAAATCTATCTAAATTTAGTATAAAGTTGTCTATGATAGACCCAATGAAATATCTGAGTAGGTGCACCAATATTTGAGTTATAGACCCCATAAAAATTTATCCGTTTTTTCAAGTTTTTCTAAGAAAATCCAATACAATAAGGTATGTTTCTAAGATAGGATTAGCTTTAGGTACATAAAGATTGGGTACAGGGTGACAACTCAGGCTACTCCTTTTTAGTTTTTATAAGCAATATTTTGTTTTTTGCCCTTTTATTCTATCTTGTCGATTTGAAAATTATGTGTGACTGTAATGTCACGGTAGAAGGGAAATTTCTCTAGTAATTATCGATGGGTATAAGCATATATGTATACCCGTCCTTTCTCGAGTGTCGCAAATAGTTGTTTTGAAATATTTTTGTGACACCAATCATCTTTTCCCACCGCTCCATTTTCCCAATTAATCATACTTCTTTTGCTCCTTAATATCCATTTTTTGTGAATTTCTAAAATTTGGCCACGCTCTCCGCTCATCTTTCCAATTGATCATAATTATTCCGTTCTTATTATCAAGTACACAGAGTCTTATTCCTGTAGTTCAAATACTGGCAAAACAAGTGACCAAACTCAATGCCCCAACATTATTATACGTAGTTTCTCTAGATCAAATATCTGGAAATGTATGAAGAATTATTTTTTTGTATCGTTTATATGAGGCCACGCCCACCGCCTACTTTTTCCAAAGGAGCATATTCTTTTCGATCCAAAATTTTATTAGTCTCTTTCAATATTTTGGAAAATATAACAAATTTTTATATTCGTTTATATGTTGTCACGCCCACCGCCCATTTTTTCGAATCAATGTATTTCCTATTTATAAAGTTGGACCAAAAAATACACATCTTTAAACTTTGATTGAAATCGGTTGAGTTGTTACGGAAATAAACGATGAATTTATGATCGACTGTCATTAAATTTGGACGTTGTCATACTATACACAATTCAAAATGCATCGAATTTTGTCGATAACAATGTCATTGATATTTCGATTGAATACACATTGTGTCGATTATAGACCCGAAAGGTGACGGAATTGGATGCTGCTCTGATTTTTCAATACCATCCCATAATAAGTTTCCCATTAAAAAAGTTATTTTTAATATTTTTTCTTTACTTAACCTCGTTTTTTTTGTGTGTTAAATTACATATATGAGAATAATATTCCTTATTAAAAAACTTTATACGTCGGTCCTACAACCAAACCATCTTCGACAGCTATCTAAGCTGTTGTGCGGAATCAAAATTATTCGAATCAACTAAACCCCTCAGACACACAATAAACCCATGAACAACTTTTAAAAATTATACAAAAAAAAAATAAATAATTAAGGAACGGGTTAAAAAACTTTGCAATATACAATTTTTTTTTTTTTTTTTTTGAGGGTCACAGGAACATTAGACCCCTCTAGAAATATTGTGATTCTCTCTCTTCGTGAAGTAACTTTAATTTGTGTCCAACCCTGCCTTTTACAGTATTTTTAAGAGTATCCCTTAGTGGGTCTTCAATTTTAAAGTAGAAAATAGTCATATCTATTAATAGCCACTCAACTAGCTCGTTTTGTGGACCTGCTACAAAAACGAAAGAGTTTAGATTCAAAATCGAGTTGGGGCGTAGAAAGACACTTAGAAGGTTTAGGAACAATGACTGATGCTAAAACTCTAGACGATATTGCATGTTTTAGCTTTTATATGAACGATTTGTTTGTACTCTGTTGTAAAGAAGTCAATTTTCTTTTCCACAATATCAAACACTTTTTAACACTAAAAATTTTATTTTAAGTCTTTAACAAAGAATAATAATATTAAATATAAAACATCATTTTGCTTTTTAATGTTTTTTCTCTCTTTTTTATAAGCTTTTTTTCTTTCAAGTTCCTCACTTAATACCGTTTGCTTTTGAGCCAATTGAGCACATTATTATAAATCTTTGGATTGAGCAGGCCATTGGTTATATTTTGTTTTAACGCTGCCAACGGATAAAACGAAATTTTAGAGACATAAGATGACATAGATCCTCGTTGGAATATGTTATTTAAATTACGAATGAAATTATTCTCAAAACGGCCGCCTGGTGCTAGAGGAACCGGTGGGCCGGAAAGCATCTTCTCCAGTTTGTTGGAATTTATTTCATTGGCAGTGGTAGTTTCCACCTTTTTATCTTTTACAATATCGGTGCAAGGATCCATTTTAAATATTTCTTTATTTTTCTTTTTTTTTTTAATATTAAACTTTTTAAATATTTGTTTTTAAAGTGTAAAATTTAAATTTTAACTAAAAATAATTTTCAAAAAACAACTTCACCAAAGCACACTAAATTAAAATTTTTGATGTTCAAATTTGTGTAGAGTTATTTAAAAAAATATTGATCGTTAAGGTGTGCTCTTTGGGGAATGTACAACCCTAATTGTTACTCAATAATTATGAGTAAAGGGTGAAATTGTCAGATCATATATTTTTTGTATGCTATCTGTAAACTTGAAAATTGTTTTCACCTTGACAACCTCATTAAAAGGTAGTGTCAAAAAGTGTGTATGAAAAGTACTACTGCGTCTTATATCGGTAAATTCACCATCTTGAGAAAAATTAGTCGACTTACTTGTTTGGAACCATGAAGTTCTGAAAGCATTTGGTTAACCCAGTCGGATACTTTTGGAACACAACGTTTAATCATAATTTTTGTCCTAGATAAACTTTTAAACCTTACATCAGCATAGAGATAGAATACACTCAATCTTCGGGGACTCTGTAAATAAAGTTACATATACAGAAAAACGATTTTATGAAATTGATAGCTTTTTTACACTATCGTTCAAGTCACGTAAATCTATAGACTAACATTAATAAAACAAAAATTCTTGGGAAATAATAAATAAGTTACAAGAATAATTATACTTGATTCGAAAACATACGAAATTAAGCCATGAATGTTTCTGATTGGTTAATGTGCTTGTATTGAGAAAACTTCAGCTTAAGTTTCAAAAGCTTTTATTGCAAAATGAGAGAGCAAGACAGTGAAAAACGTGATCTGCGCTCTAAATTTGCTCTCGACATATCATTTATTTTATTTTTGTCTTTTCGTTTTTAAGGTCGTTTTTAGCGTTCTTGATATTAGAACGAATATTCTTAATATAAGAACCATTACCATCCATGCAAGAAATCCATTAGATGGATTGTTGCAGTTAGAAAATTCTGCGGACAACGAAGTCTTCATATATAAAGGCTTCGTATGTACATTAGGGTGTGTCAATTTGTTCGATTCAAAAACGTTACCAAGCATTTAGCCTTTTAAAACGAATTTGTAACGATATCTCAAAATCGGTAAGCGGTTCAACGTGTAAGATACACAAAATAGGACAACGGAATATCAGCTCTTTTTTCGTATAAACTAAAAAAAATATTTTTAAGAAACAGGAGCAATTTTTGAAATGATAATGCTGTTTTGACTATGGTCCTTTTCTTAGAATATTTCAAAGTACTGAGACAATTCCGAAACGTTGACCTGGGCAAATATTTTCAACAAAGGAATTATGATGCTCGCATATGCCGTGGACTAGACATCGGCCAAAATGATCATGCAGTCACCGGGGCTTTAAAAAAGTCACGTCGAATGGGACTAACGGTGTTTATTACGTGTGTCTTGACGAGCGGGTTTTTGTTTAATCGGTGAATGAGAGCAAAACGAAGTACTTGGTTTCCACCCGTAGACAATCTACACGACGTAGACAGTTTCTAAGGATAGAGAGCTTCCGCTTTGAGGCTGTAGAAAGCTTCATCTATTTGGGCTCAGATGTAAACAGCGTCGACCACACCAGCCAACCGTTCCTATTTTGTGCTCGATAAGCAAATGCGAAGTAGAATTCTGTCCAGAGAAACAAAAATTATACTCTCAAGACGCTGATTATGTCGGTCCTGATGTATGGCTCAGAAGCATGGGTCATGACAGAATCGGATAAGTCTGCGTTGGGCGTGTTTGAGAGAAAGATACTTTGGAGAATCCGGTGAGAAAAAGTTTATAAGTAAGACGTGAACCAAATCATCCGCAAGATCGGTATCCCAAATTGGTATATTGTAGCACTACGTGCTGCTAAGGCCAACAATCGGCTGTAGTGAAACTTACTTGGTTACCATCAAATTGAGGAACATATATGTTACATAAGACCAATAGTTCCTGATAATAGGTGCATTTTTATACCCGCCACAAATAGTGTGCAGGGTATATTCAGTTTGTTTGAAGGAGACGTCGTAGACCCCATAAAGTATATATATTCTTGATCAGCTCGACGAGACGAATCGATCTAGCCATGTCCGTCTGTCTGTATGTTTCTAGGCATCTTTTTTGTTGAAGATATAAAGATATTAAGCTGAAATTTGGAACTTAAGCTTTTCTCGGCAACGACTAGGTTAAGTTCGAGAATGAGAGTGCCACGTCTATTTTTAGGTATAGCCCCCATACAAAATTACCGTTTTTTTCGATTTTTGTATAAAAATACTAATTATTTATGAATGTATTCGCTCCCAATCGGGTAAAAACATTTCTTTTGTCATCCAGTGTTAAACCCAAGATAGGCATAGCCCCCATATAAACTGTCCATTTTTTCTCATTTTTTTGAATAAAAATAGTTATTATTTATACATATATTCACTCCAATTTGGCTAAAACACTTCTAATGTCATCCAATGTCAAATCAGATGTGCCACGCCCATTTTTTGGTATAGCCCTTACAAACTTTCCGTCCACTTTCGAATTTTTGTATCAAAATAGTAATTATTTATTGATGAATTTACTCCATATTGGGTAAAAACTCTTCCAATATCATGGTGCCACGCCTATTTGTGGTGTTTCTTCCATTCAAACTTACCCATTTCCAGATATTTTCGAGAAATATGTTATTATACATATCTGTATTTTTAGCTCAAAATTTGAAATCAATATTGTGTGTAAACTTGGGTGACCACTGATGATTACTCATAAACTCTTTAAAGATTCGTGTGACGGGTATTTAAACTTCGGTTCTACCGAAGTTAACGTTTTTTTTTTTTTTTTTGTTCGTAATATCAGATCTACAAATTGTTTTTGTTACAAGTACAAACCATTCTTACAATAAGTACGTTTCGTTCTCGATATAAGCACAATTTGCTCTCTAATCAAAATAAATTTGTCATTTAGAATGAGCACACGTTCTTAAAATATCATACCGAAATGTGCTTAGATTGAATTTTATTAACATAAAAAATTTGTTTGATTTGACTTACCTAACTATTGATCACGGATGTGCTTGATATATGTACAATGTGCTTGATTTTAGCACTCTAGGTAGATTTTATTTATTTCAAACTCTTTTTGTTATGTTTTATCTATGCAGATATAAAAATTCCCACTAGAAATAAAAATTTAGTTACTTTTACATAATATTTTGTAAGCTTAAAAATGCATTAATACGCCTACTCACTCAGCTAAGTTTAGCATTATTTTTTTTGTTATATAACTGAACGTGCGCTGAAATTGTAATGAGAGAGGCATGTATGCATGCTGATCCAAGTATCAAGCAACATGACCACCACTATTCAAAAATACCCTAATGTTCGTTTGTCTCGAATATCTATTCATCTACTTTTAGCTACCGAAACTGTATAGAATAGCAGTATTGCCTTTGGGGGATTTTACTCAAACACATACCAAGCTATGAAGTGCATACATATGTGTTGGTATGCATATGCGTGTATGGATCTAAGTATAAACACATTTGTTTGGCTACGTCAATGACAGCGTCTGGGGCAGCCTTGAATGAGCTCGTTAAGGTTTGCATGCTAAGTGCTACAGTTTTTGACACTTCTGCTGCTATGCGTCTGATCTGAGCTTTTCGCCCAGCTGCCCTCGCTGTCTTCCGTTTTTTTTTTTTTTTTCAGTTTTCCTGAAAGCAGACAAACGTAGTCCGGCCAAATGTACGACAAAAACGCATGTCTAGAAATTAAGCAGACAGTTTTCGAGGTTCACATGTGCGTTGCGTTGCGCTCGTTTGTTTTTTGTTAAACGCTTTTCTTGCTTTCATGCCTTAAAGCTTTATTTTTTTGTTAAGCGAAAATGGAGAAAATGCAAATTCGTTCTTTTTTAATGCATAAAGTTTTATTAGTTTTAAAATATTTAACTTCTCTTTTTTTTTTTTTTGCAAACTTTTTTAGCCATTTTAAACATATTTCACATTTTCAAGCTTTTTTTTTTTTTTTTAAATAACCAACTAAACTATTTTATTAAAAATTACAAAGTATCTATGCAGTAAGCAGTAAGTTTAAACTTAAACTATGCAAAAAAAAAAATTTTATTTCAAGCGGAAATTAATAGTCCTGACCGCAATTTCTAATGTCATGTGAAAGTAGAGTAACTTCAGCAAAACATCAAAGCTATGAGAAGAAATTTAAAAAAAAAGAAAGTTTTATGTTTTTTAAGTGAACTCGAAGACAAGAAAACTTTTTTCACACAAATAGCTTTAATCTGCCACCCTTTTTTGGGACAGATACCATGTTTTGGTGTACATCTCAGATGTTACCATCTGAAAAGATATCAAAGCTAAGCGAGGAATGAAAAGACGAATTGATTACAGTAACAATAAATTGGAAAACCGGTCCTAATTATTTAAAAGCCCTAATTACTTAAAAAAAGAAGCTAATAATACGAGAATTGAATTCATAAGATTTACAGAAATAGATCCTTCTTTATTTTACCACGAGCTAAGCCAGAAAATTGCTTTGGAATAAACTTTGTTGGATGTTCTACGGAAGTGGAAGTGAGATAGAAATATTATTGTATATTTTTTTGTATTCTTCTCACTTCAATTCCTTTTCATACTGAACAGAACTCAACTAAATAGGTACATAGATAAAGATAAAGCTGCAAAACACTACACCTTGCAATAATTTCACCCTGAACACAAACAAACAAACGAAGCTGATCAACTTATTCAACTCGCGTGGTAAGTATGCTTAAAGTACAATTAAATCTTTTCTTTCTTCAAAAAAGGTACTGGAAAAATTCAGTGGCACTCTCGAAAAGATTTCAAGCCAAATGCGCCACCAGCTACATGCATACTCGTATATCCTTAACAATGTGCATTGGGCCCAATCGTCAAATGTTTGGCATAAAGTCAAAAGCTTTGTGATAACAAAACCCATTGTAAATATAATTTTTATGAACTAAATAGTTAATATACAAATAATCGATAAATATTATCGATATCAATGCAGCCCCGAAATGTTTCTAAAATCAAAAAATATTTTTACCGAAATACCCCATATTATTTAAATTTTAATTATTTCTCTTTAAATGCAAACAGTGATTCGGACTCCACTTCGGACCACTTTTTTAAATTTTTTGTATGAAAATAGTTCTTATTTATGAATATATTCACTCCAATCTGGGTAAAATCTAACAACCATAACTGACCTTTTTTATACCTGTTTCATATAGTGTAAACGGGTCTATTAGTTTGTCGGAAAGTTTTATACGCATTAAAGGAGGCATCGGAGACCTCATAAAGTATATATATTATAGATCTGCTCGATGAGACGAGTCAATCAAACCATGTCCGTCTGTCTGTCTGTCTGTCTGTCTGTTATTTAATCTCTCACTGGTCCCATCTCGATATTTTATACGAGCTTCGGTTCCACAGAAGTAAACGTATTTCCTTGTGCGAATGTATGTAACAGGCAGAAGGAGCCAAGATAGACCATATAAAGTATATATATTCTTGATCAGCATTGGAAGGGGAGTCGAACTAGCTATGTCTGTCTGTCCGTCCGCCCGTCTGTCCGTCTGTCCGTCCTGCTGTCTGTCGTATGAGAGAGATTATCTCGGAGACTATAAGAGATAGGGCCACCATATTTGAAACTTAGACTCTCCTGTGCCGTCAAGTGTGCACTTGCAAACGGTTTTTTCTAGACCCATTTGAAGGGGTAACCCCCATACAAATGTACCCCAAAATTTTTAGGTTTTTGCATAAAAACGTCATTGTTTTTTATTCTAGGAAGTTCAAACTTAGTATAAATTATGTATGTCATAGTCCCAATAAAATATCCCAATATGGGTAGGACCAATAAAATTGTAGGTATAGCCCCCATATAAATTTACCCAATTTTTTAAGTTTTTGTTTGGAAATTCAATACAATAAAAAGTATATACAAAGATAGGACTTAATTTAAGGTACATAAAGATTGGGTACATGGTATCTTGCAGTCGAGCATACTCGACTTCAGCGTTCTTTTTTTTTTTTTTTTTTTTTTTTGTTAAAATTGAAACATAGACTAAAAAAATATAGATACCAAAATGCGGTGAGAGTACCGTACAACATCAGTTAATGTGGTACTCCCACGTTAAAGACTGTTCAGCTGAGCGTTTGATTTTACAGAAATCAACCGGAACCACGTACCAAACTAAAAAATTCAAGATTGGATGCATTATGATGAATGGATTTTGTACGCTGAATTTTTTTTCCCCCGTTATCGAAATCATTTCAACTCACTAGGAAAAACTATACAAAAAAAAAAAATTGTTGTAATATCTTGAAAACCTAATCACAACCTAATCCTTCGAGTTTTCTATGGGCAGACATGGATCCAGAATTTTATCAAATGTTGTAAGCATGTGTTATCATTTTAGTAACGAAAAGTACTATACGTTCTAGAATAAATTTTAAACATAGAAATTCTAATAAATTCCTTTTGTTTAGATGCTGACGCCAGTGGTTTTCAAAAGCGCATTACTTAACTTAACTTAACAACTAAAATTCCCTAACTAAACGTGGTCAATTTTATTAAAGAAAGTGCGCTGCGCGAAGCGAAAGTAAATGGAGACAAAGTAGCACAGAATTTAAACAAGTTTCAACTAAATTTAGAAGCTAGTGAACTGCAAATGACAGCAGCAGCAAAGACACAAAATAGTAATACAGTACAAGGAGTCGTTGAGCAGCATAGCTACGTAGACAAGAACGATGCTGGAATGTTCTGCTGCTCGTGATGCTGCTGCTGCTGCTAAGCATATTAACTCAAAAATGCACAAAGCTAAACAAGAGCAACGATAAAAATGAGACAGGACATGCAGACTTACAGATGGGAAAACGCTTAAATGAAGTACAAAAAAAAAAAAAATGTACAAGAAAAAAGGACGAAGGACGATGCAGCGTAAAATTTCAAAACATGTAAATGACTATGCAGCATTCAGTCAATGTACTCTGACAGGCAACAACTGCAACAAAATTCAAGGAAGCAGAAGAAGGAGAAAAAGGAGTCGACTTTTTGTTTTTTTTTTTTTGTTAAGCATAAATAGTTCAAAAGTGAATGAAGTAAAGAAGTTGAGTAGCTTGGTTTTAGTTAGTTGTTGCGGAACACAAAACGTTACGAAATACGAAAAATGGCACAGAGCAGGACAGTACAGTACAGAACAGGACAGGACATGAAATGCTGCAACGGCAGCTAAATGTTGCTGCTGTGCTGGCATTTACACAGTCAAGTAATAAAACCCAAAAGCTATGCAAACATTATTACATACAGTAAACCCCATTCATACCATTACATTTACAGCATTAACTCTATTGATGCCTTCATATTCTGGCTCACTTATAACTGCTTATATAGTAAGTAGTAATGGGCAAGGAGCTGGAAGTGGAGAGTAGTGCAGATCATCATGCAAAAAGCGGTAAGAGTTTTTGAAAATGTTCATGAAGAGTTTATGACTTGTATGCGAAAGGAAAAGAAGATGAAGGCCAGGTGCAGTTGCAAGTAGGTTTGGCAAGTGGACGATTTTTAATGCCAATTTAAAAGCTGCTTCTGAACAAGCTCTTCACTCTTCTCTAAAATGAGTAGAAAGACACCCGCAGCAGCAACTAGTCAGTCAGGCAGTTAGCTAAGCTGACTTGCGCCATCAATGACTATACTCGTCCTTGGATATACGTTTTTTTTTTTTTTTTACATAGTACATGCATACATACTCCTTGCTCTGTGTGTGTGTGTGTGTATGTGTGTCCTTTTCTTTTTAGAATTGAATGCAATTTGTTCGCTATTTAGTTTTCACTTGTTAGAAGCAGTGGCAGTGCCAGTGGCAGTGACAGCAGCATACTTCTTCTCAGCATAATCTTCAAACCGTTTCGTTGTTCGTTTTTAGCTGGCAACAGGACTGACTATATACAAACTTTCTTTCGACTTGCCTAAGCTGCAGCTTAGAGTTGCATGAAAAGTTCATAAGCTTTTGCGTTTTAGTTGCAAGTGCATCCATCGACTTATGCATTAAAGTCAAATTAGTCTTATTTAGTTCATAAAAGTAATATGCATCCAATTTTTTTTTTTTTTTTTTCGAAAGAGGGCCAAAGGCATCTGTGAGATAGCAGTATAGCATATAAGGTCGCTCATTCAGTACATATTTGGTTGAATATGTGTGGAAATTTTATATACAATTTGTTTTCTTCAAATTTATTTAATTCATGTGAAGTGTATGAAAATTGAAAATACGTAAAACAAGCAAGAACGTTAACTTCGGAAGCACTGAAGCTCAAATACCCACCACACGAAACTTTATTCATTTTCTTGAAAAAATAAAAAAATGGAAGGTGAGTTTGTATGGGGTCTATATATTATAGTAGGTCGATCCTTGTCATATCGGTAGCATATTCATAGGATAACAGTAGAAGTGATTTTACACAGATTAGAGTGAATATATCCATAAATAAGAACTATTTTCATACAAAAAAATTGAAAAATGGGTGCTTGGTTTGTATGGGGGGCCATATCAAAAAATGGGCGTGCCACCTCTCTTTTGAAATTAATTGTCATTAGAAGTGCTTTTACCCGATTTGTACACCATAAATTATAACTATTTTCATACAATAAAATCGAAAAAAAAATTGAAAGTTTGTATGGGGGTATATTTTAAGGTAAGCGTGGCACCATGGTTCTGACATACAAACTGCCTAGGAACAGGAGCACAAAAGCTTAAGTTTCAAATTTCAGGTCAATATCTTTAAAACTTTCCGAGTAAAACTCATTTGCAACAGACAGACAGACTTTACAAACTTTCCGACAAACTGATAATACCCTTCACTCTATGTGTGGCGGGATTAAAAGTTAACAATTTACAAAATTACCATTACTCATAAAAAACATTTTTTTAATTTACTGAAGTCCGTTCTGGTCGTATCATTGGCTTCAAAAGTTCAGATCCAAATCAGATCAAAAAAGTCGTGTACTGCAGAGTGAAGGTTGGCTAACTGCTTGGGTAAATTATATTTTATATGAAAAAGTACTTCGTGCGTTGCTCACACTTCATCATAAGCGCAACCGTGACACCGACTACTTCAAAGAAGTGTGTAGTAGCAATGTGCAACCGCAGTAATTTTTCACAATAGAACAAGAATTTAATTTTATTGTTCACATTTTATTTTCAATGGCGTGTAGAAACATATTTGTTGTACTTCCTCGATCCCATTTTATAAAATTTAGGCCGTAAAAAAAATAAATATGTTTCATATGCATTTTTGGAATAATTAATTGCTTACTCCGCTGGTCACAATGTTGCAAGGTGACTCAAATGACGCAATGCGCTTTCTTTTAAATTAAATAATGTCAGTAATAAAAGTTTTCTATGTGTACTGTCCGAACGGCAGCTTCTAGTTGAGGATTCATAATATAAAAAAATAGAATATTCTCAGTGATGCTCACGGAAAAAAAAAATAAACAAAAGTAAAGCTATAAAGCATTAGCTCTTGTAGTAATACGTGGAATGTTTACGAATTGTTTACCAGATGTTTTTTATTATACCCTGTACCCAAAGGGTAAAAGGGTATATTAAGTTTGTGCGAATGTATGTAACAGCCAGAAGGAGGCAAGATAGATACAAAGTATATATATTCTTGATCAGCATTGGAAGGGGAGTCGAACTAGCTATGTCTGTCTGTCCGTCCGTCCGTCTGTCCGTCTGTCCGTCTGTCCCTCTGTCATGCTGTCTGCCGTATGAAAACGATTATTTCGGAGACTATAAGAGGTAGAGCTTTCAAAATTGAAACTTCGACTCTCCTAGGCCGTCAAGTGTGCACTTACAAACGGTTTTTCTCTAGACCCATTTTAAGGAGTACCCCCATACAAATGTACCCCAAAATTTTGGGTTTTTGCATAAAAACGTCATTGTTTTTTATTCTAGAAAATTTAAATTTAGTATAAATTATGTCTATGATAGTCCCAATAAAATATTCCAATATAGGTAGGACCAACCAAATTTTAGGTATAGCCCCCATACAAATTTACCCCAAAATTTTTTGTTTTTACATAAAAACGTCATTGTTTTTTATTCTAGAAAATTTTAATTTAGTATAAATTATGTCTATGATAGTCTCAATGAAATAGACCAATATGGGTAGGCCCAACAAATTTTAGGTATAACCCCATTCAAAGATATACCCGATTTTTTAAGTTTTTCTATAAAAATCCAATTCAATGAGGTATGGTAGTAAAATAGAACCTTACTTAAGGTACAAATAGATTGGGTACAGGGTATCTTGCAGTCGAGCATACTTGACTTCAGCGTACTTTCTTGTTTTTAATTTAAACAAGTTGGCAGCTTTTGTTTTATTTTTAAAATTTACAATTTGTTAGGCGATGCTATATTTTATTGTGTGTATTTCATACAAATAATACTCGTTGTCCGAGAAAGAAAGAAATTTGTTTATATTTACATGAATTGACAACACATGAAAATCTAGCATCGTCTAAAAAGGGCTTTACACACATTTCTTTATTTAAGATTGGAAACGGAACATTTAATCTCTTGGCACGCATTCATGTAATCAACTCTTGGCCGCCGGTCTTTAAGAACTTATCTCCTCATATCGGTTAAAAATTCTTCAGCTCCTAATCGAGGACATCTTTATAGACCGATCTCTCCGATCTCTCCAATCTCTCTCCTTCTTCGCTTGTTCGTCCTTGCCCCCAGTTAGGGTAAAGAAAAGGTAATTTCTTCATAGCCGATGTTTATCTTTGCATAAAGAGACTCTGGTCTAATAACCTTCGATTATTTTTATATATTATACGAGTCTAAATTCGGTCGCACATCATCCCATCTTCTTTTGACTCCTCTTCCATCAATTCCAATTAAAAAATTACTCAAATACACTGGCGAGCGTTATTTTTACTTAACCGTTCAGACTCTTTCACGGATGCCTAGCTTCCGTTAAAAAATTCTGAACCTTTCAAATTAGACAACTCAAAAATAAAAACAATAGAATAAGAACTAATGCTTTATATTTTATTTTTCATGGAGATGTATGAAGATACATATTATTTCTAACATTCCAGATCATAGATTACATACAACGTCAGTTTAGGCAGCGCTGAAAAATTTAATTAGATTAGATAGATCTGCTTTATACCAAAAGATTGACTTACTCCGCTGCGTTCTCGGTTACCATGCGATGCAAAACTGCGTGACGATGACGCAAAAGAAATTGTAATTTTACTTCAGTATCGGCTCGGTACATTTTTTTCCTGTTGACGACGCATATAATTTATGCCAATATCTAAAAACTCAATTTCCCGCTGTCCTTGTAAATCAGCTAGACGATCTCGATCCATTTTATTAAATAAAAAATAAAACAAAACGAATGCGAACGAGAAGTAATGCGTTGAACAATGAAAACTTAAAGCATTTGATTTTTAATGCTTCAAAGCTTTTGACAGAAAAGTATTTTTCTTTGCAGTGTTGCAAAACGCCGATATTCGGTGTTTAAAATAATACACAAATTAATTTTGAGGTTTGTAACAATAAATTTTATAGTTTTTTTTTTTTTTCGAAATGGAATAAATTAAATGTAGAAATTGACAAGTATTTCTAAAATTTTTTTATGTTGTCTTGTGTCTTTTTTATTATATTTTCTAAACTAATAAAACAAGTTTTGAAAATGTTATACCATAATATTTAATATTTTTTTGCCTGCAATTTAGAATATTATAAACGTTTAGTTTATGGTTTCGTTAGTGTTTCCTTCCATTCATTCTTTTTTAGGTGCCCAGTAGGGTGGGCCTAAAGTACAAAAATTCAGAAAATTTAAGCGGTTTGGTAATAAAAAGGAGAAGAGAAATAGAGGGTAAAAATAAATTTTGAAATCGATTAATGATTGACCCTCGAAATGGTAGAACTTGGAAGATTGGTTCAGTTGACAAACACGAATCAATCTTCCGAGCATTGTGTTAAGTTTATAACGGAGTGCGAAAGTAAAGTTGAAGGTTATAAAAATAGGGGATGCTTTTATCCGATTGGTGTTTGTCTGAAAATAAGAGACTTGCTAGAAAACAGCCAGAACTTTCTTTATTGGAAAGATAAATGTCTGAACCTTCAAGTCAATCTCTTGCTATTGACTAAGAGCTGCAGAAAGCAATCGTAGATGATCCCAATCACATTTAAAAGATATGTTTGAATTTCCTCAACAATTTTAAAATAAATTATATCGAACTTAATGATTGGTAACGTCTTGCAATTAGAGAGACACTTCTCAATGGGACCGAAAAACGATTCAGAACCTGTAGTTGGTCCATTCAAGTGCTCAAATTAATGTCAGAATGGAAGTTCATGAAAGTGTAATAAAAAATAATTCATTGTAGTAGCCTTTAAGAAACATTTCGAAATTATGAATTATACCATTTCTCCAACCGCACCTGAGTCCTCAAGTGGAAATTACAATTCTTTTAAATGAGAAGTAATACTATTCGAAATATTCTTCGCAGAACTCGAGTTCGAAAAAACGCGACTAATGTAATTAGATCCAGGTTGTTGAATCAATGAAATATGTTCTTCTTTTATCATTCAGCGAAAGTTTTTTGAGTGCTTTCTATGAATACAGAAAGTATTATTTTTTCAGCCATCAAAAATAATCCTCAAAAGAATAATATTATTATTCTGCTTTGGAATAAAAAAGGAAAGTTCTTTTATAAATGTCCCAAAGCACATTTTCAAAGTTATTGAAACTTCAAGATACTTGTTTGAAAATCTTTTTGTTCATCTCCTAGCAATATCATTGGATAAAAGTAGAAATATTAGAGAGATTGGTGTGAAAATAGTTATTGAGGCACAAAAATTGCCTGCGAACCAAAAAAAGAAGTTCTTTTTTCCAAAAATTAACTTTTCTGCGACGAATCATTCCGAAATTATTGACTGGGACTCCACTCAATTATCTTCACCACCTCTTCTGCGCCATGCCTCAATTCAAAACATCAAATCACTTATAGAATCTCGATATATTTCGGATTGGGATATTAGAGACTTTCAATGTCATACCCAATCGGTTGAGCGATGTGTTAAATTAGTAACGAAGTCAGCAGCGAAAATTGTATGATATAAAAATAAGGATGGTTTTATCCGAATTATATTGAAGTCCAGGGAAAGTTATGTCATCCTTTACAAACAAGGCACACTTTAACGTAGAATAATAGTAGATCGGCAGGCGGATCAATGGCGTCATCAAAAATACCCGAGTAACAAGTTTCAAGTAAATCTGATCAGTTTTTAACATTTTCGTCCGCCATATTGAATTCGCCATTTTGAATTTTTTGAAATCAGACTGCAGATTTGTAATCAGCGAAATTGAATACCCCTAGGAGCACTGCTTCTTCTAGTATTTCTTAACCTGACGTGATGGAAAGCCCAGATTCGTGTTCAGCTCGAAAATTCCCTTCGGAAACACTAGGTCCCATTTTATTCGCACTGATGCAGGGCTGTGCAATTATTGGGTACAGGGTATCTTGAAGTCGAGCATACTCAGCGTTCTTTCTTATTTAAAAAAAAATTTTGTGTTTACATTTTAAAGCCAGCTTAAAAAATGCATAAATAAAAAGATTTAATTAAGCTTAAACAAATTAGAACATTTTTCTTAGAATTCTAGAGAAAAAATAATACTAAACAATTATTTTTTATTTTTCATTTTTAAAAAAAAAAAAAAAAGTAAAAGTAGTAAAAAATAAATAAATTAAAACAGCCGCATTGCATGCATTGCAATGAAAGCAGTTCGCTTTCAACTATTAGAAATGAAGCACTCTATTATTTTGAGTCCTTTATTTTATTTTAGATGTTTTTTTTTTTTTTAAAGCTACTAATTGGGTTAGTAAAACAATAGAAACAGAAAAAGATGAAATCAACACAATTGTTATGCTACTCTACTTTTGTTGTTACTCTTCCTGCTGATCCTGTTGCAGTTTGCACAAATACAACTGGGCTGGGCGTATGCTTTATTGTTCTATTGCACTGTGTGCTTTCTTACTGCAATTATATTGCTTTAAAAGCAAACAATTGGCAACAGGAATAAACAAAACAAAAAAAAAAAAATTTTTTTTTCTATAAAACACAACACAGAACAACAAGAAATCATATTGTTTGAGTCACCTATTCTAGGAAAGCAAGAGTTTGCGTTTGTTTTCTACAGTACAGTGCAGTGTATTGTATATGTATGACCGTACTAAGCAAGTTAGCAAACTTTAAACGAACTTCATGCAATAATTCATAATTGTCGACAAGCAGTTTGCCGTGACACGACATGCTCATAAAATAACTAAAAAGTTTTACAGAGAAAATGTTATGACAAAAAAAAAAACATCGTATACCGCATGGAAAATTTTATCGAAACAAAAATTAGAGTAACAAAATAAAAGAGAACTATGCGCATGGAGTGTGTACAGCAGCTTGCTTCTACAAAAAATCCAGAAAAAGTATACAAGTACTAGCTAATACCCGCGACTTTGCTCACGTTTTTTTTTTTTTTTTTTTTGTAAATATATTTTTATCCAGCTGGTGGCTAGCTGGTAATGCTAGATGCTGACTGGCTAGTAAGACTGATATAGCTGGTGGTAGGTCTTTTCATTCCAAAGTTATGGATTTTCGATTTCAATGCCCCCATTAGGCCCCGGGTCAAAAATTTTCCAAATCTCTTCTAAGTGCTCAGCTGAACTCTAATAAAAAAATTCTCAAAAAATTTGATTTGTGTCCACCAATGGTTCTCTGGTCCAATTTTCGGAAGTCCCTTGAACGCTTATCAACTACCTATCAAATACCTATTATCAAGTCTCTAGTCCTCTCCGTTACCGAATTATAACAAAATTGTTAAAAGAGATGTAGTCGATTTTGGGTCCCCAAGCGGGCCTAAGGTTCGAATTTTGAAAAAACATGTAAACATCATTTCAAAGAAGATTCTGCTGTCGGCTAAATAAGTAAATGAAAAAAAAAGGTAATAATAACACATTTTAGCTCCCCCATTGGGTTTCAGTCAGGTCTAAAATTTGACGTCGCTTCGAATGCACCTAACATCAAGTCTATAGGTCTTACCATCCCAGACATATAATTTTCTTCGGTTCCAAAGTTCCCATGAGGCCTTGGTCCAAATTTTTCAAAAACCTTCTTACAAGTAAAGCTATCCAAGTGACACTCACATTGAAAAAAAAAAATAGACAAGAATTTTTTTAAATCGGTAAAGGTCTAAATTAAAGGTTTGAAAACACCCTTTTGAGAGTGTGGGGGATGGTCAAATAACATATACATTTTTAAAACTTCTTATTTTTGCTTAAAATTTATTGCTCGGGGGTTTACTGAACCCAAATTCCATGCCAGAATCTTTTTCTGATCAGATTTTATATTTCTTGGTCGCCATACTGCTTCTGCCATTTTGAAACTGAATATTTTGGCATGAAATTTGAATTCAGTGGCTCCGAAAACCCCCGAGGAATAAATTTCGAGCAAATATAAGAAGATTTAAAAGTGTTTTTGACCCTCCCCCACACCCTCAAAGGGTGTTTTCAACTCCTAAATTTGGACCTTTGACGATATAAAAAAAAAAATGTTTTTTTTTTTCTAGCTCAGTCAAATAACCATAGTTTCGCTAAGATCTGTGAGTATCACTTGGGTAGCTTTACTTGTTAGTGCTCAATTTCATTATAAAACGAATATTTAGTAAAAATTTCACCTTTATATTTTTATCCGTTTGGGCTGTAGTCACCGGATCAGGGACAAAGAGATTTATATATGTATATAGATTGTTTTCTTTAATGCAACAGCAACAACAATGCGTTTATAAAACAAAAGTTGTTACGCCCACACAGATATAGATGAAGTGCTACAATGCGCCTGCATGTATGCTAAATTTTTACTGCGACAATGCATGCTGACATAATTGTTGTTCTCTGTTATCAAATTATAAACACACATATATGCATATACGCCCAGAAATGTTGCAAAAGTTGAAAAGTAAAAAAAACATTTATGCGCATTGTACATGCAATTGATGAATTAATTGCATACTTAAAGGCGCATTATATATACTATTGTATTTGTATGAATATGGTACAGTGGCATTGATATTAAAAATGATGTTAAAGAATATATTATCAATACATATACATAATTAATTAAAAATAATAATATCAACTACAATTGAAAAAGGTGTTACTAAATACATATAAAACAAGGAAAAACGTTAGCTTCGGTGGAACCAAGCATAAATACCCGCCACACGAATCTTTGAATAGTTTATGTGTGATCATCAGTGGTTTATACACATTTATTAATGTATAGACGAAAAAAACTAATTTTTCATACAAAAGTTAAAAAAAAATCGGTGAGTTTGTATGGTGGCTATACATAAAAACGGGCGTGGCATCTTGGTTTTGGAATTGGATGATATAAGAAGTGTTTTTATCCAATTTGGAGTAAATAAATTCATAAATAATACCAATTTTTATTCAAAAATTGCAAAATGGGCGGTAAATTTGTGTGGGGGCTACACCTAAAAATGGGCGTGGTACTTTATTTTTGATATCGGATGTCGTTAGAAGTGTTTTTATTCAATTTTGAGTGAATATATTCATAAATAATACTTATTTTCATGCAAAACTTCGAAAATGTGAGGTAAATTTGTGTGGGGGCTATACCCAGGAATGGGTATGGCACCTTGGACTCGACTTTGGATGACATAAGAAGAGTTTTTACCCAAGTTGGAGTGAAAGCATGTATAAATAATACCTATTTAAAGACAAAATTTCGAAAATTGTTGGTAAATTTGTATGGGGGCTACACCTAAAAATGGGCGTGACAACTTGGTTTTAACATACAAAGTAGTCGTTGCCGAGAAAAGCTTAAGTTTCAAATTTCCAAAAATGCGTAGAAATAAACAGACAGACAGACGTACAGACGGACATGGCTAAATCGATTCGTCTCATCGAGCTGATCAAGAATATATATACTTTATGGGGTCTGCGGCGTCTCCTTCAATGCGTTACAAACTTTCCGACAAACTGATAATACCCTCAATGATGTGGTGTGGCGGGTATAAAAAGAAATGTGCCATCCCATCGATATCGGTATTGAAAAACATCCATATCTTATTTAATAAAGGTATTCAAAAGGTCTGGCAACCCTTGCAACATTGTTAAATACAAACAAAACTTTGTACAAGCAAATTAATTTCCATTGGAAAATTTTACTCTAACTTAATTTTCCTATCTACCCATGAATAAAAAAATTTCAATGCATTGGTGTAGTTCTGGTGTTGTAAAATAATCACGAAAACTTAGTAAGTGGCAGGTCTAATTTTGGCAGCACTGGTAATTAATAGTCGTTAACTCGAATGGCTTACTTTTCGACGGGGATAAAAAAAAATAAGTGTCAAGCAGCTGGTTTCGAAGAGTTGCAGACTTCTGGTGCAGAGTTGCAAGATCTTCTGTATTGAATTATTTTGGCTATGGGCCATTGGCAAAATTTAAGGTATTCACAAAGTGAAAAAAAAAGAACAAAGGCTCAAACAGCTGATAGTATACACAACTTATGTATATGTTTACAAAGGCTGTTCAAAATGTCTCTTTTGCAATTAAACTTTATTGCACCATTGCAAGACATTGTGAATTCCATAAATATTTCGTATGCTTCTTAAAATACTTAAAATAATTTATAAATATAGTTCAAGTCAACCCCTTACATTTTTTTCCAATCTTTGTGCTGTTTTAAGTGTTTAATTAAGCAATTCAAATTAAAGTACGTTTACCTTTGTGCTTCTTATTATTTCTTGCTGCAATTTTTCTTATTTTTACGTTTTTATGAATAGAAAAACCATAACTACTACAACTACAACTACTAGAGCCTGGCTACTAAAGTAATCAAAAGTGCGTTGTGAAATTGAAGTTGAATATTTGTCGTACGGAAAGGTAAATAACCAAGAAGCATTTTAAAATAATTTTTCAAATACAAAAAACATCTTGCAGCAGCATTCTATAAATTACTATTTTTTTTGTGTATATTCTTTTTATTTCTTTTATATATTTTTTTTTTTAACTCGCTGCTGTTCAACACTTCAAACTCTGGCAGCTGTCATAAAACGTAAGCGAGGCGTGGCCAAACACACACAACAGCTGAGTTCCCGCGGGCGTAATTTTGCGTTTTGTATTTTTGTGGTTACTGTGAATATTTTAAATGGAATTTTTCTTCTTCTACATACATATTGTATAAAAATACAAACACACACACACTTAAAGTTATTTGTATATACTGCAAAATGTTTGCAAATTTTCTTTTTCTTTACACAATTTTTATTTTTATATATTTTACTGCTTTACAACACTGTATGTCATTCACGTGCTCCATGTGTGTGTATGTGTATATTTTTTTTTTTACAATTTCGCAAATTTGCTGAGGTACACAAAACCATTTTTTGTGCTTACATGCGTCGTACACTGTAAAAGTTTCATAACTTTTAATACTTTAACTTCATAATTTATTAAAACAAATGTGATTTTTTGCCATGTACCAACTATAGAATTGGGCTAAAAAAAAAAATCGTTTTTTCTTTTTTTCTCAACATGAGTTAGAGAATTTTGCTTTGCTTTACGAGAAACGAGCTGCGTTTGTTTTATGGCACCATAAACGTTTGTTTCATTGCAAAGTCGCATATTTATTTCGCTTAGCTTCGACGTTTTTATTTTTTTTCTGTTTACTCTAAAAAAATGTAAGCCATTTCACACACACACACACTCATATAGACAACCAAAATTACTTTAAAGCCAAAAAAAAAGAAGGAAAAATAAATAAAAATAAAAGAATCGTTTTTCTTTAACTTTTTTTAAGCGTTAAAAAAAATTACATTTTCGTTCGTTCGTCGTTCTTTGCTGCAATTCAATGATAATAAACGCAAATGAGTGCTATGGGAATATTTTTTTTTTTTTCGTGTATATTTTCTTGCATATTTTCTTTTTTTTTTTTTTTACTCAAAACGCATTAAAATATAAAATTCGCATTTGAATTTAACTGAAAGTAATTTTTTTCGCTTAAAAAATATGTTAGGAAAAAAAATATGATTAGGGTGAAATGATGTGTAAACATCTGAGTTGAAAAAATCTGTTAGAAATATAAAGGAAAATGAAGTTATCAATAAAAATTTATAGTCAAAGTTTGAAAGTGTGAAAAAGAAAATTGTGTAACATGGTTTTTGTAAATTTTTTTTTTATTTAAACACATCAAACAAAGCCAAAACATTGATGAAAGTTGAAATTATCATTGTAAGCAATGTAACTGCATTATCGACTGTTATCAAATCTGCATGCTCGATCGCGTACAGCTGCAATATAAACATTGTTACTGATTAAAAACTGCATTATCGACCATGAACAGCCATAAAGACTGCAATTCTCATAATTGATCATGTATAGCTGCAATATAAGTATTGTTACCGACTACAAACTGCATTATCGATCATGCCCAGCTGCAGTATAAGTATTGTTACCGACTACAATCTGCATTATCGATCATGTACTGCTGCGTAAACGACTTTTATAACTGTTTTGTATCTTAACTTTAAGCAAATTTGAAGGTAATTCCATTAAAGAGATAATTGATTTTCTGTCTGTCTGTCTGTCTGTTCTGACTTTATTCTGTCTCATTCTTTTTCTCTCTTTTGTCTGTTTAAGTTGTCAGTTTGCATTAAAGATTCGTTGTGAGTGATAAAGAAAAATGTCTTCTTCTCTCTTTTGCCAGCTGTTTAAAAAAGTACCAGAAACAAAAATAAGCAAAACATTTCTTTACTCTTTCTATCCTATGTATTTTAACATTCGTTTTCCCTTTCTGTCGTCTCTCTCTTTTTTGCTACACTCTCAGCATTCTCTCTGTTCAAATTTTAACTTAAACAGACAGAGAGTAAGAATACACCACCTTGTTTAGTTGGAGTATGGTCAAGAGTCAGATAAACACATTTTCTGTAGTCTTTTCACCACAATTTGATTTCATACTGAATAAAATATGTAAGAAAAATAGATAGAAACAATGGCGTAATACTACACCTTCTATAATTGAATCATGTTAGTAGATCAGCAATGTGCAGCAATCGCACTTTGAACAGAATTGGGACCACGACGTTTTTTAGTTTCTCTTTGTTGGGACAAAACTAAAGACTTGAAAATGGCCGAAGTCTGAGTTTGGTTTCCGTTTTTATTTTGTACCCTTTAATGTATGTAACAGACAGAAGGAGGCTAGATAGACCCTATAAAGTATACATATATATTTTTGATTAGCATTGAAAGGGGAGTCCGAACTAGCTGTCTGTCTGTCTGTCTGTCTGTCTGTCTGTCCGTTCGCCCGTCCATTTGTCCGTCCGTCATGCTGTCTGCCATATGAAAACGATTATCCTGGAGTTTATAAGAAATAGAGCTACCAGATTTGAAACTTAGACTATCTTAAGTAGGACTGTGTGATTAATGTGTGATTAATGTATAATCAATTGATCGATTAGTTGAAGAATGAATAATTGATTAATAACCAATCAATAATCAAGTAGTTGATAGAAGACATTAGTCTCGGCACTGATTAGCAAGCGTGATAAGAAAGCTTTTTCAAAATCAGAAGCAAAAAAAAAAGGGTTAATTTATTACATTTTTGAATTGAAACCAAAATGATAAAATATAAAAATATCAAAAACTTATATCAAACCAGCAAAAACGTTAACTTCGGTAGCACCGAAGCTCAAATACCCGCCACACGAAACTTTATTCATTTTGTTGAAGAAATAAAAAATGGAAGGTGAGTCTATATGTTATAGTGGCCCGATCTTTGTCATATCGGTAACATATTCCAAGGATGATACTAGAAGTGATTTTACACAGATTGGAGTGAATACATCCATAAATGAGAACTATTTTCATAAAGAAAATCGGAAAAAAGTAATTAGTTTGTATGGGGGCTACATCTAAAAATGGGCGTGGCACCTTGGTTCTGACATACAAACTGCCTAGGGAGCACAAAAACTTAAGTTTAAAGTTTCAAGTCAATATCTTTAAAACTTTCCGAGAAAAACGCATTGCAACAGACAGACAGACAGACGGACATAGCTAAATCGATTCGTCTCGTCGAGCGGATCAATAATATATATACTTTATGGGGTCTCCGATGCCTCCTTTAGTGCGATAATACCCTTCGGGTATAGAAATGCTTTGTGATAATCATGATTAATTAGCAAAAATCAATTTTTTTTACAATCATCAACAATCGATTATTTCCAACAATCACACAGCCTTAATCCTAAGCCGTCAAGTGTGCATGCACAATGGTTTTTTTCTAACCCCTTTTTAAGGAGTACCCTCCATTAAAAATCTTTCCCAAAATCTCTTCTAAAATGAATATAATTCACAATTAGTTTAAATTACACTTATAAAAATAACAAAAATACGGTGTATATTTTATTTATTTTTTAAATAATGTTTGAACTAATTGTGAATTATATTCATTATTTAATTGAATTTTAGAAGAGATTTGAAACCAACCATAATAGATTTTGTGTGACACTGTATTACTAATTTTTTTTGTTTATTTTGATAGTTGATTTGGACTTTGTGGTTCTTTTAAGATAATATATGATAAAATGTCGGGTTTTATATGGCGTACTCAAAATGGCGAATTCTTCTAAAAATGCTTGAATTTCCTTGTAAATCGACAGTTTTTGGCGTCGCTAAATTTCAATGTGATGATGAAAAAAATGGATGGTACACAAGAAAGACCTGATTCGGGACAAAAAAATTGTATATCAGAATATATGTAATTTTAGAGCAACAGAATTCATCGAATTGAAAATTTTAAAAATCATTTTCCTTGCTTTTGAATTAAGCTGTTCACACATAATATTTAAATATAAATACGCCTAAATTACACAAGCAACCCATCAAGTAACAAAACTTCCCCCAAAAAAAAAAAAAAAAAAAGTAAAATGTTAACAAATTATGAAACAAAAAATCTCATCAAGCATGCAAAGGCGTATTGGGAATTTTTGACGCAGTTGAAAAAAGTTGGAAAAAAAAGGAAAAATTGAAGCTTGCAACAAAATAAAAAAGAAGGGAGGAAATGATGACAATAACAGCGGCACAGAACGCCTCGAGTAAAAATGAAAAATAAATAAATAATAATAAGCAATTTTTATGTAATGACTAGCTGGGTTGATGACATGACACGAAACGCTGAAAGCTGCAGTTAAGCATAATAAGTAGTCAAGCGCTCAAACGAAACGAAGACCAAGAAGCAAGAGGTTCAAGTCAAGGAGTTAAAGACGCATGCAACTAACCATCTAGCAACACCTTTGATAGTGTCATATAAGCTACCTATAAGATATGTAAAAGAAAACTTAAAAAAAAGGACTCAATGAAGTTGACTGCGCTGCGCTACTTTGCGTTGACTTACAAAGCCAAGCATAAGATTTTCTATGTCTTTCAACAAGCCACTCAGACACTTTGTGTTGATGATGACGACGACGACGTTGAAGACTATGCATGGATTATGCAGGTACCACACCACACCATACCAGACCAAATACTTAGAACACTTTCAAAAACGTTGTTGAACTAGAGTAAACCTCAATCTAGTAGAACAGCAACAACAACAACGATGTTGTAGACACTTTACCATTAATGTCTTCAACTTCCTGTTAGTGAATATTTCAATTATTAATGCCAACCAAGAAGATGAAGAAGACAGCAAGCAGCAACATGGATGAACAGAGAACTAAAATAAGAAAGCGTTTGTATTTGAGTGGGTTAAGCAGGCAGGAAGGCAGGCAAGCAGGACACAAAACGTCCACATGATGCGCTGTTGATGGGACTCTGTGCATTTTTCATAATTTTGCGCAATTGTAAGTAGGAAGTGCGAACACATTAAAGCTACTGGATCGTCGTATCCTTTGACAGAATATTGCAGCTTAGCGAAAAAAAAAAAATCAAAAAATGTAACCAAGAGTAAAAAAGCTAGAAAAATGCTGCTTTTGCTTGCTCAAGGGATGACATTAAATAGTGAGGCTGCTGCCTGCTACTAAACTACCAACTTCCTTTGCTGCTACTTCTTTGCTAATCCTACATTGCGGCTGATGTGCGAGACATTTTACGTTGTTAACTAATCCAATGGGATTGATGCCAATGTGACGACGTCGACCGTCCGACCGCAACAAACAGTGACTCTGCTGAAAGGACGAAAAGGACATTGTATATGGCAGTCATTCAGTCAGTCAGACGACAATGTCTGTCGTTGACATTTGTAGCATTTGTAAATGTTGTAGCAAAGCTTTTGATGCGTTCAAAATAAGTTATACTCTTGTTGTTGATTTTTTATATTCAATGCGTTCTTTTAGTTGTTGTTGTTGTTTGGCTTTGCCTTTATATTATCCTTGTTGTTGTTGTATATTGCATGCATGCTTAGCATTTTGTAGCAAAAGTAAAATGCAATTCCATTGCGGAAATGATTGTAAGTACAATAATGTTATATGCTATATAATCCTGATAATAGAAATGTTTCGCCATTTCTCCATTGGAAATTATGTAATGGAAAGTGTTGAAAAGTCATCGTCTAGATAAAGCGTTATTCTACGTCTAAAAAGTTTATTTGCTTCAGAAGTGCAACATTTATATTTAAAACTACGAAATGAATTTCATAAAGTTGTATCTTTTATAGCGCATATTTAGCTGTCATATTAAAGCGGAAATTTAGCTGATTACTTTGCAGTGTTGCTATAAGAATGCAGAAATTTATTTAGTCGTTCTCTTTTTTATTTGAGTACTTTAAATATCTTTTATTTGAGTACTATACTGTGTTGTTTAAACGTACGAGGTGTGTTCAAAAAGTATCTCATATTTTGTGTTTTTTTTTTAAATTATTTATTTATTCATGAATATCTATTTTGTCCCCTTTAAAGTAATCGCCTCCCCGATAAAATACACATATGCCAACGTTTTTCCAATCCTCGAAACATGCCGATTTCATCAGCAATGTCTCTCATAACATAGTTAATCGACGGTGTGCAAGCACTAATTCTTTTACTTTTTGGATGTGAGGTCGATAGTTGATCAGGGAGCTCTTCGTCTTCAACCTTCTTTCAACAATTAATACCAATCAAATGTTGTTGATTTTGGTAGAGCTCGGTCCCCATAAGTCTTCTTCAACATTTTTTATCCATTTATTCCATTCAGAAAAAAAACAAGAAAGAACGCTGAAGTCGAGTATGCTCGACTACAAGATACCCTGTACCCAATCTATATGTACCTTAAGTTAGGTTCTATTTTACTACCATACCTCATTGAATTGGATTTTCATAGAAAAACTTAAATAATCGGGTATATCTTTGATTGGGTATATACCTAAAATTTTTTTGGGCCTACCCATATTGGTCTATTTCATTGGGATTATCATAGACATAATTTATACTAAATTAAAATTTTCAAGAATAAAAGACAATGACGTTTTTTTGTAAAAACCCAAAATTTTGGGGTAAATTTGTATGGGGGCTATACCTAAAATTTTGTTGGTCCTACCCATGTTTAGATATTTTATTGGGACTATTATAGACATAATTTATACTAAATTCAAATTTTCTAGAATAAAAAACAATGACGTTTTTATGTAAAAACCCAAAATTTTGGGGTAAATTTGTATGGGGGATATACCTAAAATTTTGTTGGTCCTATCCATATAGGGATTTTTTATTGGGACTTTCATAGACATAATTTTTACTAAATTTGAACTTCCTAGAATAAAAAACAATGACATTTTTATGCAAAACCCCAAAATTTTGGGGTACATTTGTATGGGGGGTACCCCTTAAAATGGGTCTAGAGAAAAACCGTTTGTAAGTGCACACTTGACGGCCTAGGAGAGTCTAAGTTTCAATTTTGAAAGCTCTACCTCTTATAGTCTCCGAAATAATCGTTTTCATACGGCAGACAGCATGACAGACGGACGGACGGACGGACGGACGGACGGACAGACGGACAGACAGACAGACAAAGCTTGTTCGACTCCCCTTCCAATGCTGATCAAGAATATATATACTTTATAGGGTCTATCTTGCCTCTTTCTGTCTGTTACATACATTCGCACAAACTTAATATACCCTTTTACCCTTTGGGTACAGGGTATAAAAATTTGATACTGGTTCTTTGATCCATTTTTTTGAAAAGGTAAAAATCGAAGACTATCCAAAACACGTGCAAACAAAGCAGCTGTCAACAATTAAGTGAACATTCAAAATGGCCGAGCTTGTCGGCATAAGTGAGAGACATGAGTACCAACATAACGCCACAAAAAAATCGAAATTTGAATATACGTAACCCGCGAAAATTCAAAATTCGCGATAATGTTTGAACACATCTCGTATGGCTTAGGAAAGTAATTATTGTGAGGGATAGGTTATGAACATCTCGAAAATGGAAAATGTATGCTGCCTTCCACCATTTTATACCGTGCGGAAAAATTGTTCAAACCCGACAATAAAGTTTTTAACGCAATAAGAGAAGTCAGAGCTGGAGTCCCACAGGAAGTGCCCTGGGCCCGATGCTATACACAATGTGTACAGCAGATATGCCAACCATCAGCGACCCTAGAATGCTCACTGCCACTTATGCCGATGACACCGCCTTTTTAGCCAATGAAAAGTCCCCACTCGTGGCGTTCTGCATAATCCAAACTCAGCTGGACCGCCTAAATATATGGCTAAGACGGTGGAATATCGTTGTCAACCCAGACAAATCCACACACATTACTTTTGCCCTGAGAAGAGGAGATTGCCCTACCGTCAGTCTGGATGGCGTTGCCATACCCAGCAGCGTCACTGCAAAGTACTTAGGTCTGGTATTGGATAGGCGCTTAACCTGGAGTAGTAATCTCTCACAAAAACGTTCCCAGTTGAACGAGAGGTTGCGCGTGCATCTGTGGCTGCTAGATAGAAGGTCCACCATCAATCTAAGGGTCAAACTCCTCCTTTACAAAGCCATACTTAAACCTATGTGGACGTATGGCATAGCACTATGGGGCACTGCAAAGAGAAACAACAGGGAAAGACTCCAAGTCTTCCAAAACAAGGTTCTGCGCATTATTTCTGAGGCGCACCCATATCATACCAATGCAGAAATCCACCAGAAACTAGATGTCCCTCTCATAAGCCAGAAGGTGGCTAGGCTCACTAAGGCATATCTGGACAACCATGTCAACCCTCTGGCCATAAACCTGCTGGATAATAGTACAACGACTCGGCGACTGAAGAGGTTACACCCCCTGGATTTGCCACACACATAAACTTTTAAGTCCTCCTCCATCACTTGCCCACCCCTTTTTAAACCCCAATAACATCTCCCAAGTCATGGAATACTTTATAGAAAGTCACTGTTATGCAGTACAATTCGCTGATAGTCCCCTTAGGGACTGATTGCAAAAAAGAACACAGCATTAAAAAAAACATGCCGGCATTAGCGCTATTCAAGCCGATGACGACATTTTCATACAAATATCATGGATGTCATGCATGACATGTCTTGTGTGTTTGGGTGTACTAAAATATCGCGTAATTTTGCATAGAAAAGGTTTATATATGTCAATAGTTTTGTACTTAAAAAAAAAAAAAAAAATAATTAAATAAATAAAACTTTGATTTTGAAAAATAAGTTGTATAGCATGCATAAGTAATCTTGCGGGTCATAATAAATTGTTCATCAAGGTTTAAACGGATCTGCTTAACATTTTGTATTTAGATGTTTATGGGTTCGCTGAAAACAAATTTAAAGTCAGTTTTGAAAAATTCAAGATGGCAGTCGAATTATTTAAAAATAGTTTGATTCCGGTGTGACTTGGTTTTTATACTTGCTGATTACGATTCTAACTTTGGTTTTCAATAATTTTAAATGACGAATAAAAATATGGCAGCCGAATCAATTAATTACACAGCGCTGCAAATTTCCATTTTCGGATGCGAATAAAATGGGACCTAGTGTTTCCGAAGGGAATTTTCGTGCTGAACACGAATCTGGGCTCAATTTTTCATGAAGTCAGGTTTTCAAGAAAAAGAGGGCTTAAAACCCTAAAAATAGCGTTCTTGGCCATTTTTAAAAAATTGTAGAGTAGAACCCTGACGTGCTACGATCTCCGTTATTGTTTGTAATTGAAGGTTGAACTTTGCTCTTTGAAATGAGCCATATCCCAAATTATTCGCACGCACCCTTAGAGTAGAGGGTCCACTTATGCTAAGGGATGTTGGAAAAAAAGATCGTAGTAACTTATTTACACCCAAAGTTAAGAAATACTGGAAGAAGCAATGTTCCTAGGGATATTCAATGTCGCTGATTACAAATCTGCAGATAGATTTCAAAAATTCAAAATTCAAATTCATCTTCCTCATCCGATTCTCCATGACCAATGCTTCTGAGCCATACATCACTACCAACATTACCAGAGTTTAATTTTTGTTTCTCTGGACAGCACTCTACATCGCATCTGCTTACCGAGACCAAAATAGCTACGGTTAGCAAGAGTGATTCTTCGCTTAGTCTCCTGACTGATGCTATTGTCGCTGTTTACATCTGAGCCCAAATAGATGAATACAGTCGCAAAGCTGAAGTTTCCTGTACTCAAAGACCGTCTGCGCCGTACAGATTGTCTGCGAGTGGATTCCAAGTACTTCGTCTTGTTCTTATTGACCGTCAGTCACATTGGACGACATTCTTTTTCGATGTGTGAGAACGCCCCTAATTGCATCATGGAAAGAAACAAAATCAAAAAAAAAGAAAAAGAACGCTGAAGTCGAGTATGCTCGACTACAAGATACCCTGTACCCAATCTATATGTACCTTAAGTTAGGTTCTATTTGACTACCATACATCATTGAATTGGATTTTCATAGAAAAACTTAAAAAATCGGGTATATCTTTGATTGGGTTTATACCTAAAATTTTGTTGGGCCTACCCATATTGGTCTATTTCATTGGGACTATCATAGACATAATTTATACTAAATTCAAATTTTCTAGAATAAAAAGCAATGACGTTTTTATGTAAAAACCCAATATTTTGGGGTAAATTTGTATGGGGGCTATACCTAAAATTTTGTTGGTCCCAACCATATTGGGATATTTTATTGGGACTATCATAGACATAATTTTTTACTTAATTTGAACTTCCTAGAATAAAAAACAATGACGTTTTTATGCAAAAACCCAAAATTTTGGGGTACATTTGTATGGGGGTACCCCTTAAAATGGGTCTAGAGAAAAACCGTTTGTAAGTGCACACTTGACGGCCTAGGAGAGTTTAAGTTTCAATTTTGAAAGCTCTACCTCTTATAGTCTCCGAAATAACCGTTTTCATACGGCAGACAGCATGACAGACGGACGGACGGACGGACGGACAGACAGACAAAGCTAGTTCGACTCCCCTTCCAATGCTGATCAAGAATATATATACTTTATAGGGTCTATCTTGCCTCCTTCTGTCTGTTACATACATTCGCACAAACTTAATATACCCTTTACCCTTTGGGTACAGGGTATAAAAAAAAAGAAAACACAGTTTTTTTATCTTACTCACACTCGAGAAACGGAGTAAAAATTGAAATTAAGGTATCTCTTTCACACTTATATAAATCGGTAGGCATGGTACCATTGTTTCGCTTGATACCACCTTTATAATTCCAGCAAGCCCCGAAGTAGTGTCGAAACTTTGGTTGTGTTTTTCGGGCTAGAGTTAAAAGTTAAGAGGTTATTCACATGTGAACATGTTCGACGAACGTGTTGAGTTCGACAAATGTTCGAATGTGGATAGCTGTCTACGAAGGATTTTTTTAATACGGACACCGCTATAATTCTTCGAACACAACACATTCGTCGAACAAGTTCGCGTGTGGATAAACTGCTTCACTCTTGTATACGATTCTTGTCAGAATCGGTTTTCATATTGGTTGGATAATTAAATAACTAAAATTTCTATTAAATTTGCTAATTGAAAACTATTTTTCGTAAGTGTTAAATTTAAGTGAATTTTTTTGGTACTCTCTTTTTTTTTTTTGTTGCAAATATTAAAAAATTACAACATAAAATCCCTTCTGGAAATATCAAACTTTTACATTCAAAATATTCTTCATGCGCTCGTTCATTCGGTCGCTCGCTCGCTTGCTCGCTCATTATGATGCACTCAGGTGTTGTCACTTTAGTAAGCATACGCAATGTTGACTTGCATGAATATGATGGTGTGTGTGTGTGTTTGAGTTTTCGTTCCTTCAAGCAAAATACACATAAACATTCATACAAACTTATTTATGGCTATATGTGTGTGTGTGTATGTGTTTGTGTGTGCGCTAGTTATATAACTTCAGAAACGCGCATAAACTTCTTTGTTTGCTTGTCGCATACATTTATTTCAAAATTTCTTACGACAACAACAACTAAAATAAGAAAAACAACAACAACAATGGCAACAAAAACGACAACAACAAATAAAACTCATACACGTTAACGCTTTAAAAATTATTTGTTTTCGCTACAAGAAACTTTTACAAGATTAATGTGCGCTCTTTCAATGAAAAATAAAAATGAAAATAAAAAACAAATCCTGTAGGAAAGAAAACTTTCGCTGCAAAAAATTATTGCATACTTATGTGCGCAATATATTTTTTGTTTTGTGTTGTGTTGACTGATGTTTAAACACCCTTCACACACACACACACACACACACACAAAATGGAGTATTATTCATTTAAGTTTTAAGTTTTGTACCAGATGCAGTAGACTGGTGATGCTTAATATATGATGTCCTCAATGGTATAAGCTATGCTTTCGAGAATTTTTAAAGGAAATATTCTCTTAAATTCTTATTTAACTAGTCAAATTTTTATATCTTTATATACCCTGTACCCAATGGGTAAAATGGAATATTAAGTTTGTGCGAATGTGTGTTACATAAAGAAGGAGGAAAGATAGACCCTAGAAAATGTATATATTCTTAATCAGCATTGGAAGGAAAGTCGAACTAGCTATGTCTGTCCGTTCGTCTGTCTGTCTCTCCAGATAGGGCCACCATATTTGAAACTAAGACTCTCTTGAGCCGTCAAGTGTGCACTTGCGAACGGTTTTTCTCTAGATGCATTGTAAGAAGTACTCCCCATACATTGGGTTCTTGCATAAAAACGACATTGTTTCTTATTCGAGGAATTCTAAATTTGGTATAAATTATGTCTAATGATAGTCCTAATAAAATATAAAAATTGGGTACCTCATTTTTTTTATTTTTTTTTTTAAAGGAAAATCCAATATAATGAAGTATGGCAGTAAGATACGACTTAACTTAAGGTAAATAAATATTGAGTTCAGGGTATCTTGCAGTCGAGCATACTCGACTTCAGCGTTCTTTCTTGTTTACATATAAATTATATGCTGGACGCATGCTTCAAGGTAAATCTAGTTGCTTAAGCTTAAATGAGATAAGGATATGATAGAACATTTTTAATCCAAACCCATGGAGTTAGCTGGCCTTAATTCTTTGCTGATGTAGTAAAGGATTAGGTGATTCCATTCACGATTTCTGGAATCTCCTTTTCCTGAGTTTGGCTGTAGGAGTCACCTGGCCTCCCATTCTGCTATAGTGACGCAGGTTAGCACGAAGGAAGTGTGAAGGTAGTCGCATGTAACATTGACCAATGGGCAGATCTGTTTAAGATTGCGGTCGATATGGTAGGTGAAATGTAACCTGGAGCCAAATTGAAGGACAGTCCTTTAAATCAGAGAGCACTGGGCTGGATTCAAGGTTATGCCTTCAAACCCGGTGGAAATCGAGAGCATGATGACGGAGTTCAACAGTCACCTTCCAGCACACAACATGAATGTGGTTAAAGTTAAGCCATTCTACCGCGCTACATGTGGTAGTACTTCTTAACAAGGAGTTCGTCGTGTCCTTTGCAGTGAATGGAGTGAAAATTTATTATGCTTTTGCAAAGTGACTCTGAAAGTCTACAAGAGGAATGCCGATATCGGCAACTTCCTGAAGGTGGAATCGATAGAGTCACCTAGTGATGACGAGGCTATGGAGATTAAAATGCCCCTGTAGAAAATACAGACGACGACGGAGCATCGTTAATCTACTCCGAAGTGGGGCCATTTTTGATCAGATTCTTCTATAGCGAGGAGGAGGATATACTGCTGCAGTACGGGAGGATGCCGATGATACGCTGGTGAAGAAACGCTGCGATGAGGAAGGTACTACAGATCAATTTGCATCACAGTAAGCCAATATCAGCTGCGCTAATGCAATGCCTCTCAACGTGGCACGCAGATTTATTCCTCATTCTACAAACGTGTATTGTCTTGAATCTGCGGCCAGATGACATGTATGCATATACACGATTTTCTTGTTCCTTAGTAAACATGTTCAGTTATCATCGATTTTGTGCATCGCTCTTGCCGAACAGTGAAACTGCTCATTTATCAGTGAACGCCGAACCTGTACAAAGTCGATTGTACATACATATGTCAGTCACATGATTCGTCAAACCGTGCAATTCACTGAACGCGCGGTCTATTGTAACAATTGAATAGCAAAAGTACAATTGCAACAAAAATAGAAAAACAAATTGTTTTTTTTATACCAGCCACACATAGTGTGGAGGGTATTATCATTTTGTCAGAAAGTGTGTAACGCATTAAAGGAGACGTCGTAGACCCTATAAAGTATATATATTCTTGATCAGCACGACGAGACGAGTCGATCTAGCCATGTCCGTCTGTCTGTCCGTCTGCCCGTCCGTCTGTCCGTCTGTCTGTATGTATGCGATTCATTCGCTTAGTTTTTAAAGGTATTGACCTGAAACTCGGAACTTAAGCTTTTCTCAGTCCTAAGCAGTTCAAGTGTTAAAATCAAAGTGCCACGCCCATTTTAAGGTATAGCCCCCATACAAACTTACCGTTTTTTTCTAATTTTTTGCATAAAAATAGCTATTATTTATGAATGTAGTCACTCGAAGTTGGAAAAAAATACTTCTTATGTCATCCAATTTTAAATCAAAGCTGCCACGCCCATTTTTAAATGTAGCCCCCATACAAACTTACCCCCAATTTTCGAATTTTTGTTTAAAAATAGGTATTATTTATGAGAATATTCACTCAAATTTGGATGAAAACACTTCTAATGACATCCAATAACAGAACTAAGGTGCCACGCCCATTTTTAGATAAAGTCCCCATACACACTTACCGCCCATTTTCGAATTTTTGTTTTAAAATAGGTATTATTTATGAAACTCTTCACTTCAAAACCAAGGTGCCACCCCATTTTTAGCTATAGCACCCATACAAACTTATTGATTATTTTCGAACACTTATCCACTTATGATCACACATAAACTATTCAAAGATTCGTGTGACGGGTATTTTAGCTTCGGTTTCACCGAAGTTAACGTTTTTCCTTGTTTTTTATTTTTTTTTTAATGAATTAAATCAAAGTCGGTTTGTTGTTTTGGTGTAGCAAAATAGTTCAGTTAGCGGTCTGTTCAGTAATCGCTGATAGTTTTGCGCGAACTGCGATTTTATCACTGCATGCAGTCACTGTGATTTTCAACTCACAGTGCGACTCAAAAATCACCCATGGAGTTGAACATTTGGTAAAAAAACAAGACTTTGTACTCATATGCAATATAGTAAGGGTACTAATTGCAGAACTGAGGCTCCATAAAGTTTATGATCTCATTTGCAGATTTCTTTCTTTTACTGTTATTTTCATTTATGGAAAATGTTTAATTTTAAATTTATTATTTTTTTAATGTTTTAAATTTCCATATAACACTATTATTATTATTTTTTTCCATTCTAGCTACAAACTGCAATAAAATATTTTATTGCTGATTTTTGTGATATGCCTAAACTACAAAAAAAAAAAAAAAAGAAACAGATATAAGCAGTGCGGAATGGAGATGACACAAAGACGCAGATAAAACGTAACTGAACCAATTTATTTGCAACACTGATTGGCGTATTGTGTACTCTTAGTTCGCCGTAGTCGTAGTCGCACAATTTTTCCGCTTTTCACGTTTCATTTTGTTGCCAACGAATGACGAAGATTTTGTGTTTCCCTCTTTACACAATTTTGTTTTTGTTTTTTTTATTTTTCCAGTTTGCCATCAGTTAAGCCAGCCGACTAAGCCTCATTATTCCACATTCGCAAGTATTACGCTGCCAGTTAGAATTCAATCGCCTGAATGAACAAAACTGAAACAGAACACAGCACACAGCACAAGCGAACATTTGAACGAATGAACTTTGAAATAATGCCTGCCAACATACCATATAAACATCTATGGTATCTATGTATCTACCTATCTATACCTTTTGCGGCCGACCGGCCTCAAGCTGTCTAACTTCGCTCAACTGATTGCTAAATAGACAGTGGAATAGACAGCAAATAAAGTTTAGCTAAAACGAGATTTCAATAACATCGAAGAAGAATCGATTGAATGAATGCGAAAACTTGTTACGGTCAGATGAAAAGTCTTTAAACTTTTACGTTTTTTTTTCTTTCATTTTTGTTTTTTTTTTTCAGATACATTTTAGACAGTTGTTTTGGGTAACAACTACGCTCTGCACGGCTCTGCTATGCTGCTACCTGATTAATTAGGGCATTAATTTTGCTAAATTACTTCAATACATTAGGAGATCGAAGTCATTTGTCAAAATTAACCTGAGACAACGCGCGTAGGTTTGGCGTGAATTACAATTGTCCCTGCGCCGAAATGTGTTTTCTGTATTCTATATTTGAATTTTGTATGAAAATCGTATTGTAAATGAATTCAATATGTACGAGTATGTATGTAGTATAATGAAGTCTCGACGCTGAGTGATTGGAAATACATTGAACAATCAACTCAAACGGCATAAAGACTGACGCGACTACTGATTGACTGAATTGCCATTTTGAATGTTGAATGATTGCTGTACGATATTGTTTTTTTGGTTTGGTTTTTTTTTAAGTGTGGAGTAGCGTTCACGCTTTGTGTCTATTTATATGTACATATTTGATTGTTGTTTTCAGTTCTGTTTTTTTTATTGGTTTTTTGGTTTGATTTTTGTTGGGGAAAAATGTGTGGAATTCATGTTAAAAAATGGAGCTAAATTTTTGAATACACTGCACTGATGACTGACAAGTAGGTAAGGTTAGGTTAGGCCAAAAAGGCCCATTGTTATACCATATGATCTCTATTATCCTCCTACTCGAACCAGCTCGATTTTCTTATGAAGGCGGCTAAGGCACCAATCTTCACTGATGCAATCTCCGCCAGACTATCCAAAAACGGTCTACCAAGTATGGTAAACCTTATTCTCCCAAGTGCTGGGCAGTGGCAGAGAAAATGTTCTACTGTCTCCTCCTCTTCCTCGTTTCTACAGCTCCTACAGAAGTCATTTGATGCTACCCCTTGTCGGACGGCATGTCTTCCCACCAGGCAATGTCCCGTGAGAGCGCCCACCATCACGGATAAGGTCTGTCTATTATGGCACATTAGTTGGGCTGTTCGTTTAGTGCTATACTCTGGCCACGTAAGTTTCGACATATTACATTTGGGGTTTGTGGTCCATCTAGTCTCTGCTATTCTGATTATTTCCTCTTTCACCGCAGCTTCAGAGAGGCCATGGGAATTCCAGTCGAACTCCTCCCAGAAGGAATAACGGAATTGTTACCTTCTCTGGCAAATCTATCTGCTTTGTAATTACCTTGAATATCTTGTTGACCCGGAACAAATGTGAGGCAAATTTCCCAACGCTCCGCCATCTCGTTGAGAGATTTGTGGCACTGGGAGATAGTTTTGGATGTAATATTGTACGAGTCAAGTGCTTTTAAGACAGCCTGACTATTCGAAAAGATATGTACTTTTTGCCTACAACCTGTGTGGTGCCCCAGAAAATGCATAGCTTCATGCTGTTTCTTACTGAAAATTATTGGTAAGGTTAAGGAGGCCAAGTGAATACAAGTGTACCAAAACGTTTAAGTCAAAGACAGCCCATCGTGCTGACATAAGATCTTCTAAGAAGTATTTTCCCATATATTCGAATCTTTTCTATTTACAGCTGAACAGTTACAAAGCAGGTGTTCGACATTTTCATTCTCATCTAAATAAGTGTTCGCATAAAATACTAATTTTTGAGTCACAGTGTTATTAGCGACTGCGATTTTAAAATCGCAGTGACTGCAAACAGTGAATTAAACTCAGTTCGCGGAAAAAAAAACAAGCAGCGATTACTGAACAGGTTCAATGTTTGCGAAAAGGAAGCACAAAATTGGCAATGACTGAACATGTTCAGTCGCAGTGCGATATTGCAATTTTTAAATCACTGTGAAATAATCACCGAAAGTGATTTTATTGCCAAAATTAGCTCGAATGTGTTGACTTGACTACTTCAGTTTTAGTTGTATTTTCTTAGGGGTTATGTAAGTGTTGTTATATCTAAATCTCATACGTTTGAAGGTAGAGTCGAAGCTATATCTTCAGTGCAATACGGCGAGTTTGAATAGAACTGAATTCGGTTTCAGGGTTACAAACCAAACTCATCCTACAAACCTAACAAAACCTTAAAATGAGCATATTTTCATGTTCTGAAATTTAGGGTCTCAAGGCTGACCATGTCCTACATAAAAAAAATATTGGGACCTTGATTTAATAATGAACTTTTTTTTCTTTCTAATTTTACGAATTTATTGTGAAAGATTGGTAACAAATACATTGTCCATAGCTAGCTATGGACATTCTTTTGTCTTTTGAGGCATTCCATGAATCGTTCCATTTTTTCTATCTTAAAAATAAGAAAACCGCTGCTAGACAACACTCGGCCGTTAGAGGTGGTAATCCGAAGGGGCGATGTCTGGAGAATACGTTGGGTGGGTTAGAACCTCCTATTTTTGACCAGTTTAGCAACATGTGGCCGAGCGTTGCCATGCTGTAAAATTGTGTCGTGCCTTTTTCGTATTCCGGATTTAGTTTTGGCTTAAGTAGGCGGCTCAAACGCATGAGTACGATAGAGTTCCTCTATAATCAATTCATTCGGATTGGTAAGCAGGGCGGGTCTCATCAAATACAGAGCATAAGCTTCTTGCGATGAATACTCGGCTTTGCGAAGAATATCGGTGGCTTGCCGTACAAAACCTGTGAATTTTTACGCTTGGGGTTATCGCAATGGATCCGCTTTTTACCGCCAGACACAATACGATATAAAAACCCTTCCGACGAGCTGTTCACAAGCGAAAAATCACCAATTGATGTTGCGCGATTTCAACTCGTATGGCAGTTCAGCTCGTTTCCTTTGCGTTTGATGACTATCGACTCATCCACTCCCCAATGATTCAGACAACGCCTGAAGCGTTGGTTACTGGTCCATATACAGCAATGATTACAATTCTTCGTTTTCAAATTTCATTGTGTTGACCCGGTCGTTTCTTTTACCTTCGAGCTCAAAATCACTATTTTTGAAGCGACTAAACCATCTTCGACACAATTTTTTAGATAAAGCATATTCGCCGTAAACTTCAACTAATATTCAAAGACCCTCTGCCGCACTTTTGGTTATATTAAACTAATGAAGAGCTGCCCGCAAAAACACATTTTTTTGAACGAATTTCGACATATTCAAATTTTTATTGTTTATGTTTCAATCAAAAGACACAGGGTGCAAAATTTGTCATTCACAATAGGGATGAGCGGCTAAAACGAGTAGAATAAACGAATAGAATATTATATATCACACAAGTATGTAGCGTTTTGTAGCTTTAATTTGACTAAAATGTATAAATATTTGTTGTTGTTGTTGTTGTTTTTATTATTATATTCACATGAATGCCAGGGCGTCGGCCATCATTAAATCAAAATTATCGCAGTACATTTGATAGGCAACAACGAAAAATGTTATTGCTTAATTATGTCATTAATAATCACAATCGAGAAATCGGTAAGCGAGGTGAGTAGCAACGTTGGCGACAATAATAGCGTTCTAGACGACAGTGGTAAAATTCCATAGCACACTTTTAGGCGTTGTCTCAACGTTTGCCATCTTGTTTCATGTTATTTTGTGTCTTTTTTTCTTCTTCTTCTTCTGGCAACAGACATTTAGCAATTTCCGTTGAACGGAGATGCTTATGCTGATGATGCTCTGACTCTGACTCTGGCTCTATTCTGTTTGGTTGACGATGTTGTTCAATTTGCAGTTCAGCGCAAAAATTTTCAGTGAAAATAATTTAATTTGTGCGCCAAAGATTTTTGTTGTCTACTTTATTCTAAATTTGTATGTAGGCGACATGCAAAGAAGACGACGTTGAGTTTGTGTAAAAACCACAGCTGCGATTGGCTTGCGTTGTTAGGGTCGTTTGTCGCTTGGCTGGTTGGCTGGTTGGCTGGTTGACTGTCGGCTTTTTGGCTGCCACAAAATTGGCATATAAATGTTTAACATTGACAAAATGTTGGCTGCCAGACAACAGTAAGAAAAATTATAAAATAAAAAACGAAGATGAGAAAAAAAAAAAAACATCAAGCGTCATATCGATATCCTTGATCTAAATTGTGCACAACCGTAAGCGATCAATAAAAAAAAAAAGCACAACAATTTTTCCAAATAGCAATTTATGCCTTTGCCACTGTGCTTTGACTTCCACTGAAAAAACATAAAATTATTATTTTCAAATTTAAATGATAAATGTGTTTATTTAAAAAAAAATTAAATATGACAACAAATCGCTGGGGATGCATAATGTTGTAATTAGAGTTAGAAATGTGTTTGTGAACTTACACATAACAAGACTCTGTATGTAAATGTTTAAAAATTAAAGAGATTTTATATAAACAGTAAAATAAGTAAGTAAGTGGAACCGAAGCTCATTTACACGCCACACGAATCTTGGAATAGTTTTTTTATTATCATCAGTGGATTGGGAGAAGGGATGAAGTCAATAGTCTGATACAACAAAAGTTTAGACACAATAATGGGGTCAAACTTTAATCTAAGGAAAAAATTTAGAAAATGGGTGTTGACTTGTTTGAGTGGTATATGTTATAGTAGGCTGATCCTTATAATATCAAAAAGTATACATAGCATGATATTAGAAGTGTTTTTACCCCATTTGAAGTTAATACATTCATAAATAATAACAAATTTCACACAAAAAATGTAAAATAGGCTGCAATGCGTGTGAGACCTATACCAATAAATGGGCGTTGTATTGGTTTGGGCATGGGATGACCTAAGAAGTAATTCTACCCAATTTGGAGTCAATACATTCATAAATTGTAGCTAGATTTATACAAACAATCGAAAATAACGGTAAGTTTGCTTGGGGCTATATTTAAAAAATGGGCTAAGCACTTTGATTTTAGGACTGAGAAAAGTTTAAGTTTCGAATTTCAGGTCAATACTTTTAAAACTATGCGAATGAATGGCATAAATACAGACAGACGGACAGTCAGACAAACGGACATGGCTAGATCGACTCGTCTCGACGTGCTGATCAAGAATATATATACTTTATAGGGTCTTCGATATCTCCTTTAATGCGGTACAAACTTTCTGACAAAATGAAAGACCCTTCACACTATGTGTGGGGTCAAATTTTAAACTAAGGACAGATATAACAAATATTTTCTTGGAAAACAAGGAAAAACGTTTGTCTTGTTGGATCGTCGGTGGTTTAGATAAGACTTCGAAATGGAATTGTTGGGTATCAATGGACTGATACAACTCAAGTTGAAACACAATATTAGTATCAAATTTTTAGCTTACAATACAGATAAAACAATAATTTTCTTAAAAATATTAGCAAATAATAGGTAAGTTAGTATAGTGCTCTACGTTATAGTGGGCTGATCCTTATCATGTCGAATGATATAAGTTGTGTTGTTCCCAAAGTATTATTATTATGATTTTGACGGCATATAGTCAAAAATTGATGTTAGTAAAATCCAAAAATGTGTTTATTTTTGATAGTACATATATGCTTCAATTAGATAAAAAACAATTTTATTTTGTCCGGGTGACAATTTTTCTTTGATTGAAAAAACTGGCATCAAAATTTTATTGTATTTTCAACTCTTTACCAATTTAAAATAAAAATTAAACCAGTCTAATCCGAAATACAAGGCACAAGGCATGTTTGTGATGTTGTTCTTGTCCAGTGTTGTGGCAGGTTGTTTTTTTAACTAAAATTTAACAAATTTATTTGTGTTCCGTGGACTATAACTAAAAACGGCAAGTTATATATTAAAGTGTCTAAAATATAATTATATTACTCCCTTTTGCTCGAATTTGCTCCACTTTAAATAATTCACTGTCAAAGTGACATTCGAGTGGTCGACGTTTTGATAATACCAAAGAAGTCTCGGAAGATTTAAAATTTTATAAGGAGAAAGTTTCGTAATTATAATGAGGACAGCAGTACAACATCAACACCATAACGTATCCATAAGGTATTGGTTCAAAGACTTAAAAAATTGGTGCTAACTTCCAGTATAATATCTAAATGAAAATGCGTCTGAATCACGTAATAAATTGTATAAAATGGACAGAATAAGTAATCTTTCTGAACTTTTTCGTTGACATAATCGATCCTTTGATATCAAGAACGGAAGAATGAAATGTAATATAATATAGTTCCCTATCAGTAGTAGTTGAAAGTATATTTGAGTTGCCAACTTTCTTTGATATTCCTAATGACAGCGATTCGGACTCAGAAAGTGATTCTGATTACGATTAAAAGCAAATTATTTTATTTTTTAGAGAAGAGTTTTTATTTTAATGCTTAACTAAAATTAAAATTAATTTAACTAAAAAAATAATTTTTATTAATTTTTGAGCTTTGTTTAAAATAAATAATTTAGTTTTGTTATAATTTAATTTAATTCATTTGAGTCTTTCTCCAACCGTTGTAGATAGCCATAAGGGGCCGGAAGTGAAAGAGTGGCTTAATTGTCAAAAATTTTTTTCGAAATTAAAGTCCAAATTAAGTTGTATGTAAAAAATAAAAATAACTGTGCAAAATAAATCACCTCGCTAAAGACAGACAGGCAGGCAGTCGGACAAGACTAGATCGAGTCGATTCATCGAGCTGAACAAGAATATCAGGGGTGTCTGGGAAATCTCTACCAACCGTAAACCAACCAAATTCCAACCAAAAAAGCTTTCAAGGTGTCGCACAAATCTCTTTGGGTCGTTTTCAAATGTTTTAAGTTTTTATAAGAGACTAGAAGGTACCCGCGGCTTTGCTCGCGTTTTTTTTTTTTTTGCTTCTCTTTGGTGGCTAAATATAAATTGTTAAAAAATGTGGGTTCCAATTTTGGAAATCCCATAAACACGACTAACCATCATTTAAATACGCCCAGTTTCAAGTCTCTACGTTTATTCAATCCAAATGTATGACTTTTTTTCCAAGGCTCTCATTAGGCCCCGGTTCAAAAATTTCTAAAATCCCGTCTAGGTGCTCACCTGTAATAAAAATAAAAGAAATTGGTCAAAAAATCTATATTGCGTCCCAGGTCCAAATTCCGGGAAATCCCTTGAACACCTTGAACGCTAAAAATGTTTTTTAACCATCTTTTAAATCAGCCCTGTTTCAAGTCTCTACGTCTATTCACTCCAAAGATATGGCTTTTCCGGTATCAAGGCCCCCATTAGGCCCAGGGTCAAAATTACATTTTACAATTATTTTTTGTTCTAAACCATCCTTGTGTGAATACGAACAAACATGCAAAATGTCGTGAAAATCCGACCAGTAGTTTTCGCGTCCATCGATCACCAACAGAACTTGGGACTTATTTTTATATATATATCTGGTCTTCCATTTCGGGCTTCCGAAAGTATGCAGCCCTGCGCTGACAACCGTTTGACATAGCTGTAAAAATACATTCTAAAGTGTTAGTTGAATATCTGCCATTTTACAATATGGATCGTTTTAGCATCGCACAACGTGTTAATTTTGTTAAATTATATTATATAAATGATGAAAAACCGGTAAATGTTCTTCGAGCATTACGAACGGATTTTGGTCGTCATGGACGGCTATGTGAACACCCAAAATTTCCGTATATGGGGCTCAGAAAATCCACACGTGATTGTTGAGAGGCCATTGCATCCTCAAAAGTCACTGTTTGGTGCGCATTATGGTCTGGTGGAGTCATCGCCCCATATGTGCCGAAAAGTCATCGAAAATTACCTGTTCGGATCAAGGTGTGCGAGGAAGCCCTAGCTGAACATTTGAATGATGTTGTATTTCATACATAATGGCATACACCAAACTTTAATTTGAAATAAAAGTTTCAAAAGTGTATTTTATTTTAATTTACTTTCAGAATTTAAAGTTGGAAAACCCTATAGATATGATAAACTTTTAGTAAAACACACCAATAAAAAAAACGTTTTAATGATACAAGTTATATTAGCAAAAACTTTATTCTTTTTTTGAATTAACTGCACCATTACAATCCAAAATTACATTGGTACAATTGTTTTAATTAGCATTTTACCAAATCTCTAGTAAATTAAATGCAAATTATTTTTTAAGCAAAACCAACTGAATAAAAAGAATGCCAACTTGCTCGAAATGGACTTTTATATTTTTCGAAGATTAGTTTTTGTATTTTGCTTTATAATTGAAGTATAGAATTTTTACTTCAACTATAAATATTTTTTTTTTTTAATGTAATAAAAACCCGAATTAAATGTTCATATATGAAAAGTATTTGAGTAAAATATTATTGGTCTGAGTTGGCAGGTTAACTCATTTATTTTCACTAGTATCATAGATAATTTGCCCGCTCTAGCATGGATGTGCATATGTAAGAATGTGTGTATGTACAACAATACACTTAGCAGAGTTGTCATGCAACTTGATTTATTTTACGGGAAAAACTATTTTAAATTTTCTTTGTTTTAATTTAAAAAGTAAGATCAAAAATTCGAGATTAATTTATTTCTCGTTTAACTTAAATTAAACTTTAGTAGGTTGGGTCATATAAAATCTGAATAAAATATAAAAATGAAATGTCTACAAAATTATTTAGCTGTGATGGCAACCCCTTACAGATATTGGCAAAACTATCTTCGAACAATAAAATTTTTCGAAGTTCTGTGACACTGAGATTTTATTTTAGAGATTTACAAAGCAACCGAAGGCAGATTTAATAGAGATTTTTCTGACACCCCAGCTAGAGATAATTGCAATTTTCTGAATTTTCTAGTTTACGTTTTTAGTGTGAGCTACTTTATATTTCGATTCAGCAGAAAATTTTACATAAGAAACGAATGCCGCAGGACAATTATTGCAAAATTAGAAATAAGTTTATTAAAATATAGCATTAGAAATAATTTCAAATGAAACTTTTATTAAAAAAAAAAGATTGTTAAAACCGCCACAACATAAAAAGGACAATTATCACGAAAACCACGAAATAAAAAGAAACATCAGCAAAATTCTTTTTCTGGCAAATTCGCACGCTCATTTTGCACGACATTTTCAAAAGAACTGAATAGTTTCTATAACTAAAAATATAGTAAGCAAATAAGCAGCATGTCAACATAGAACATCACTATACATGCACATAAAACTGCAGAACTAGCAAATGGTGTATGTGTGTGTGTGTGTCTGTCAAAGTGCTTATCTGGCATATTTTGTACAATTAAATATTTAATGAGGCAACATCATAGTGAAGCGAGCGAGCGACCGAGTCAGCGTTAACAACGACGACAGACAGCAACGGAAGAACAACGACAACGACGACATTCATTATAACGCCTGAAAGCAGCATTTAAACTATGCTGAGGCTGCTGCATTTATACTAAATAATTACAAAGAAACATTACGTTACGTTACGTATACGTAGTCGTCATACGTTGATAATAAGTTCATTATCAACAGCAAGAACAACATCATCATTATCATTAATGATAATTATAGTCAACATTCGTTCGTTCATGTTTATGCATTTTTTAGTTTGCGTGTAAAATAGTTTTTGTACTTCCATTTTACAATTTCAATTTTTTTTTTTTTTTTTGGTCCCAAACGTCATGCTTGTCACATCTGGCACGCCATTTTATAAAACAAAAAAAAAAAATTATACATTATTCCTTGGTAAACAAAATGTCAGCAATGAATGTTATAAATTATAAAATAACAATGCGAACGATGCTATGCAATGACTAACTCTCCAGAGTTCAAATTAGCGTGCGTCAAGCCACAGAACAACACACTACGTATGCGCAATTTTTCGAATTATTATTTCAACTTTCTGAGTGTACACATACACATATGCATTTGTAATTGAGTTGTAAATAAGTAAATTGCGACTTTTTGCAGACAATAATAATCGATTAAAAAAAAAAAAAAAAGAAAAAAATTGAAAATTTTTTAAACTTCAAGTAAGTTTGTAATTAACAAAATTGATAGACAAGAGAAAAAGAGAGCGAGCGAGTGCGAGTGAGTAACTCGTAAAGCTTTAATGAATTGCTATCGAAGCATGCTTAATCAGGCTGCGGAATAAACGAACGGCACAATTGCTGCAAGGATTTGTGTCGATGATGATGAAGGACAGCAGTAAAGGCACGCAGGCAGGCAGGCAGGCAAGTGCACTAAACAACAACAACAGAAAATCAATGTGAAATGTTGCGGAAATGCAGTGTGCTGCATGTGACTTTGATGGCGTTTAAAACGGACGAACATAGAACATAGATGCTAGCGAGCGAGAGACCGGAAGTGAAGTAATAACAAAATGGCGCAAATGAAAGAAAAAAAAAAAAGATAGCATGTTACTGAAAATTAGTTTGAATTGGCTAGCACAAGTGGTAGTATTAATAAGTAATTTATTGCTTTTGTTTTGATAAAGGTCCTTTGGGTATGCATACAGACTGTATAGCATAGTACATTATGTACTTGTATTTGTAGTTTTAGCTTATAATAGCGAAACATTTGAGAAATAATTTCAACTTTTATAGCATTATAAATTTTTTTTATTTTATGAAAATATAAAAGGTTGCAAAGGTGCAGCTATGTGCTAACATTGTATTAGATAGCGTGTTACGTACAATAAATAATACTTTATATATAATATGGCTGTGCAAAAATGGCAGCAATGTGACCTTTAGTTAAACTTGAAAAGAAGTTATGTATGTATAGTAAGTGTTGAAAGTTGTTGTTAATATTTTTGGCTAACAGAATTTTGCATGGAAAAGATCTGATAAAATGTTTTAATGTGATATATAATTATGTTGCTTCTCTAAAAATATAGTCCGATTTCAACGTGGCACAGCATATGCTGTTGTATGATTTGTTGGTTTGGCCAAAAATAAAAAAAAATCTGAAACTTGGCGCTGTATATCTCAAAACAATTTCTTAAAAGCACAATAACACAAGAAAGAACGCTGAAGTCGAGTATGCTCGACTGCGAGATACCCTGTACCCAATCTATATGTACCTTAAGTTATGTTCTATTTTACTACCATACTTTATTGAATTGGATTTTCATAGAAAAACTTAAAAAATCGGGTATATCTTTGTATGGGGTAATACCAAAAATTTTGTTGGGCCTACCCATATTGGTCTATTTCATTGGGACTACCATAGACATAATTTGTACTAAATTTGAACTTCCTAGAATAAAAAGCAATGACTTTTTATGTAAAAACCCAATATTTTGGGGTAAATTTGTATGGGGGCTATACCTAAAATTTTGTTGGGCCTACCCATATTGGTCTATTTCATTGGGACTGCCATAGACATAATTTGTACTAAATTTGAACTTCCTAGAATAAAAACAATGACGTTTTTATATAAAAACCCAATATTTTGGGGTAAATTTGTATGGGGCCTATACCTAAAATTTTGTTGGTCCTACCCATATTGGGATATTTTATAGGGACTATCATAGACATAATTTATACTAAATTTGAACTTCCTAGAATAAAAAACAATGATATTTTTATGCAAAACCCTAAAATTTTGGGGTACATTTGTATGGGAGGTACTCCTTAAAATGGGTCTAGAGAAAAACCAAGTGCACACTTGACGGCCTAGGAGAGTCTAAGTTTCAATTTTGAAAGCTCTACCTCTTATAGTCTCCGAAATAATCGTTTTCTTATGGCAGACAGCATGACAGACGGACAGACGGACGGACAGACAAACATAGCTAGTTCGACTCCCCTTCCAATGCTGATCAAGAATATATATATACTTTATAGGGTCTATCTTGCCTCCTTCTGTCTGTTACATAAATTCGCACAAACTTAATATACCCTTTTACCCGTCGGGTACAGGGTATAACAAACGGTAAATTCATTTTTGCTCTATCCCATTCGTACGCGCGACAAATAGCGAAAGAAGAGAGATACTAAAAACACGCGGACTGTGAAGTGAACGAAGTATTAACTTTATCCCTCCAAAAAAAATTAAATTTTCATATTAAATCGTGTTTAATCGCCGATAATTGTAATGAATGTTAAAAAAAAGGTAAAGACTTTATGAAAGACCAATTTTTATGTAATAATGTGTAGAACTATTGTTTTAAAAATATTGTTTTACCAGTGACCTGTTGAGTGGTGTATTTTTCTTTATATTTTGATTTAAGTTAGAGAAAAGTTCGTGATCCTCGTCTCGCCCTCAAATGAAACATGTCAAAATTAGTTAATGTTTTCTAAATCTATATTTTTAATTTCAGCTGCTAGCTTTTGCCCCTCTCTGTGTTATTCGTGTTATTCCTCCAAGCATTTTTTGTGTTGTCTTGCTTATACGTACATACGTGTACGTACTTGGTTACGTGTGACATTTCTGCTAGCCTTATCATCAGTGTATAAAAAAATGTAGAAAAAATTTTCGGTAGGAGGTTTAAAAAGTTAAATCCATCAAATCGCTACTTTTTAGTTGAAAACCGATTTTTTAATTGACGATTAATTGGAACGATTAAATCGAGGTATTTTCGAGAAAGACGAATTGCATTTCGTTTCGCATATTAGGCGCACAATCAACGAAATCAAGCAACATTACATCTTTTGTGTCACATTTCGTCCAACTGTCAAAATCTTTTTACATTTATGTTAAGGTGTTCAGTTCACTGCAAAGTGATTCCCCATTTTAAAGAGAATGCACTGAAAATTTCGATATACCTTTTCTAAACGGTCTTATTTAATCATTTCTCTGATACATGATGTGACACATAATATGAGATTTTTCTGTGTTTAGACAATCCCATATCGAAAATGTGTCACAAATATAAGATCATGTAAGCCAGGCATAAGTAAATATTTTTTTATTTACATAGAGATGAGGAACTTTTTTTGCTCTTTACTTTAAAACTGTTACAAATCGATTAATCGGGAAAAATATTCTTATTTTTGGAGAATCGATTTAAATCGATGTTTTCTAATAATCGCAAAAGGCTACTTGTTAAAAGATCCGTCTCAGACCAGTTATGATTTAGGCTGTAAGTTGCTTCGAGAGTTTTGCTGCAGCTAGGCTTTGGTCAAGTCTATTTTGGCTCTACTCCTAAAGCTCTCTAGATTTACCATCAGTTTGTGGCCAAATTTTCAAAAAAGATTTTTAATGACATAGATTCTAACGCTCAGGTTGCCATTGCAGAACCCTTAGAGACGAACAGCATTTTCGTTACCGAAGCCCACTGAGTAAACTCCAGGACCCATAGCGTTTTGATATCTAAATATTGGGACGTAACCCAGATTCAATGTGCCATCATTTCAAACACTGCGTAGTGCTCTTGTGCAATCCGTAATTCTGCTACTATTCTGGTTCCCAAAGCTTAGACTCTAACTGAAACATATGGAACACAAAATTATTTCCGAAGAGTTAGATGAAACTCTTAACGCAATAAAATGATTCGATAAGCAATTGAGGAGATCTGACTACATACTAACAAGCAGTATAAAAACGTAGGTCTCACCGAAAAAAAACGCAGTCCAATGAGAAGTATGACATAAGAATTGTAACTAGGGAAATGTGCGCCAAGCTTATTTTGAGCTGAGGTATTTTCAGAGAGGTTTTGAAGACGCTAGTACAGGCTATAAGTGGCTGGTCAATATAACAAATATAACATATAAGAGCATACTGACGCTACATGAATGGTAGACCCAGAGCTGAAGTCTGCCTCAAACTGTGTGATATAAGCTAAACGAATGTGAATGTGCGTTGTAAAGACAAAAAATCACTTTGTAAACTGTCTCAAAAATGTAACAATTTATTTTTATACCCGCCACACAAAGTGTGGCCCTATGAAGTAGTCTTTATCAGCACGACGAGACGAGTCGATCTAGTCATGACCGTCTGCCTATCCGACTGTCTGTATTTTTGCATTTCATGCGCTTAGTGTTAAAGATATGGACCTGAAATTCGAGACTTAAGCTTTTCTCAGTTCTTAGCAGTTCAAGTGTCAAAATTAAACTGCTACGTCAATTTTAAGGTATAGCCCCCATACAAACTTATCGTTTCTTCGATTTTGTTGTATGAAAATAACTTTTATTTATTAATATATTCACTCCAAATTGGGTAAAAATACTTCTAATGTCATCCAATGCTTAAGGGGCTATATACAGTTAGGAGGTCGAAAAAAGGCATTTTTTCAAGAATTTTTTCTAAGCAAACTATTTGGTTTATTGATTTGAAACTTGGCAGGTATATTATGAAAACCTTTAACTATATTCACATATGTTTTATTGCCAAAAATAATTATAGGGAACGTTGATATTGCCAATTTTGCAGAGGTCCGCAAAAAAAAGGCCTTTTGCGGTGTGCACGATATCTCTGGACTGGATCATCCAAAATTCAAAAACCAAATAGATTTCATTAATATAATAAATAATCTAGTGATTAATCGAAGGAATTAGCAAAAAAATTTATTGACAAAATGGCGGCTACTCAAAGCAAAAAGGTTCGATTTTTCAACCAAAATTTGGCTCTTTAATTGTTTTTAAAAATAAGAAATTTTCATCGGATGGGGAAATCCTTCGATTAATTACTAAAAATATAGTTAAGAAGCTTGTGTAAAATTTCAGACCGATTGGTTCAGCCGTTTCTGAAAAATCTTGCTTACCGACTTTGAAAACACCATTTCGAGAAAACTCGTTTAAAGTTTTGAAAGCACTTTACGTGTACTATACTTTACTGCGAGATCTTACGGCGCGCCTTCACTAATGTGTCTATAACTTCGAAAATATTCGTCGGGTCGACTTGAAATTTTGTGTGTATATACTCAGATATATATATATTAAGAAAATGCAAAAAAAAAATCGATTTTTTGAAAATCCTAACTGTATACAACCCCCTTAAGCCAAGGTACCACACCTATTTTTATTTATAGCCTCCATACGAATATTCCGCCCATTTTCTAATTTTTTTATGAATCTATTTACTCCAAATGGCTATAAAAACATTTCTAATGTCATCCTATGTATTCACTACTGATAAACATATAGGTCCCATTAGAGATAAGGGTCGGGACGGGAATGACATGGGTAAGAAATTTCAGTTTTGTACTTCAGTTTTGTAGTTTAAAGTTAGACCCAGCGGGACCCACCGAGACCCACGGGTAACCCATCTTCTAATTTTTATTCAAAAAAATGCTTATAATTCTGTCTTTAGTTTATAATTTGACCCCAATATTGTGTCTAAACTTTGATTGTATTGAACTATTGACTCCAAGCCATCACTTCTTTAAATTTTACCGAAAAAACCGATGATCATAAGTAAACCAATCCAAGATATGGCGAGAATTAGAGTTTCGGTTCCGAAGTTAGTTTTTCTTGTTTTTTTTATTCATTTAATTGTGTTTTAAAAAATTTAAATTAAAATGTTTTAATAATTCGCAACAAGTTTAAACAAGTGCAACGTTTATCGAACGACTCAATAACATTCACGTTCATTTACTTTTTTTCTTCTTTTTGTTTTAGCAAATCAGATTTGTGATTCTTTTAATTTTATTCCTTCCCTTAATCCTCTTTTTTCCCCGTCCCTCTCCCTTCCCTTTTGGTTTTTAAGGAATTTTTCTCTCTATACGATAAAAGTAGTAAGAAAAAAAAATAAAAAAATAAAAAAAAAAACAAACGTTTATCACAAAAGCAGTTTATTTAATAAAATAGAGAAAAATTAAGGTAACAACATCTCCTAGACAACCCAGATAAGCAAAGCTGGAGGGAAAAAAAAAACAATAAGGATAAACTCTTTATGCAAAAGATCTGCATTTATGTCACTATTTTTAGCTCTTTTTTTTTTTTTTTTGTACTCATTTATGCTGAATGTTATTTATATTTTAAATAATTTTTTCCTGTTTTATTTTAAATGCGGGACAACTCTTGTAAACAGTGTTAATGAAGTCGCATTAATTTGAGGGGTTCCACGTAATACGAAAAAAAAAATGAAAGAAAAATATAAACAAACGAGTAGCATATACAAAAAGCACACAAAGGACTCAGCTCTACACCCGTGTAAAAAGGGAGCGAAAAAAAAAAAATAAAACAATAACAGAGTATTCTTTATAAGAGAATAATACAAACCCAACGTAAACCCCTTTCATCTGTATAAAGGCAAAATGAAATAAACATTACCTACTACTTCTATACTTACATACAAAACATAATCAACTAAAACCTTCGCGCGTGAAATAATGGGAGCACAGTCAGCTGCTTTTACAAGAAGCCTTTGCTTTACTTTGGCATTGGTGGCGGACGTGGTCCTCATGGAGTTTGGGTTTAGCAGCATAAAATGAAAACGCTGGGCGAGACATGAGAATCTTGTCATATTTTTTTTGTTTACGGTCACCACCTTGGTATTGAGGACCCATTATGTTAATTATGATGAAGTAAACAGGACACAGTTGTTATTTATTATTACTATCCCCGCCACGAAAAGTGTTAGCGCGCAAGAAAATGTGGTGCGTTTCTTTTATTTTGGGGTTTTTATTATTTTTTTGTTTTGTTTTGATTCTTGTGTGATTTGTAGTGTTAAGAATTGTTTGTTGTCCTTTGTGGCTCTTTTTTTTTTTTGAATTGAATAACAAACGAAGAAAATGTCGATATATTTTGATTACTTTTTGACTCAAATAAAGAAAATTTTATGGAAACAAAATATAGTATCCAACTAAATCCGTCTTGACCGTTTTTCATGTCCACTTACCATTATAATACAGAGGTAGTCAAAAGTATTTACACTTCGAACTTTTTTTTTTTGCACATACAACAGAATATCTTGGTCTCTATTGAGATAGCTACGAAATCATATAGTGTAGGTTGTAGGTCTCGTCGAGTAGAAGAAAACGGTATACTTAGAATTTCCGGGGACCCTTAAAATCTGAATCTAGGGTCAAAAACAAATGTTCCCTATTTTTTCACTTAAAGAGCAATATCTCTGTAAATAACAAACCGATTCTAATTTTTTAACATGTTTTAGAACGAAAAACTTTACCCTTTTGAGGGCAATGACATTTTTACGATATTGTTGATCGTACCTCTGTGTATTTTCAAGACAAACGCAATTTTTCCCATTTATTTCCAAACCTCTTAAGGTTGTCGTAGTTTGGTTACACTTTTTTTTGAAAGCTACCTTTATGACAAAGGTTTCCTTAGAGTACGCTCCTTAGAGAATCCGACAATAATTGACCAAGTTATTTAACTCTGTTCGTATATGCAAAAAAAGTTCGAAGTGTAAATACTTTTGACTAACTCTGTATATAAAAAAAAATTGATACTCAAAAGTGTCATGCATTGGTCCAAAACGTTGTTTAAAAATCACAGTATTCTCCTATAGCTCAGACACCGCAGAATTCAAGCTTTGGGGAAGTAGTTGATAAATTTTCCATTTAAGCAAAATAACACTAATGAAAAAAAAAAAAAAAACAAGGAAAAACGTTAACTTCGGTGGAACCGAAGTTGAAATACCCGTTACATGGGCGTGGCGTCTTGGTTTTGACCCTGGATGACAAAAGAAATGTTTTTACCCAATTGGGAGCGAGTACATTCATAAATAATTACTATTTAAAAAAAAAATCGAAAAAAAATCGATAAGTTTGTATGGGGGCTATACCTAAAAATGGGCGTGGCACTCTCATTTTCGAACTTAACCCAGTCGTTGCCGAGAAAAAAGCTTAAGATTAAAATTTCAGACCAATATCTTTATATCTTCATCGAATAAATCGCATAGCAACAAACAGAGAGGGACAGAGGGACACACACACACACAGAGGGAGAGGGGGACAGACAGACAGACAGACTCGCACAACGACGGACAGAGGGAGAGCCAGACAGGGTCTCATCGAGCTGATCAAGAATATATACTACTTATTGGGGTCTCGGAGGCCCCTTCCAATGCGTTACAAACTTTTGGACAAACTGAATATACCCGTTTACACTATGTGTAAAAACGGGTATAAACAGTTAAAGCGACAAATGTTTTTTATGTCCCAATTAAAATTTCCAGTGAAAGTATTGCAGTTGCAAGAGGATTCTAATATTTGAAAACATCGATTTATATCGATTCTCCAAAAAAATTCGTTATTTTCGATTCATCGATTTTTCCGATTAATCTTTATTTTGCGATCAATCATTTTTCCAGATAAATCGATACTTTTCTGATAAAAAACTTTTTCTGGTTGTACGATTTTTTCCGATTAATCGATTATTCCGTTTTATCTCTATTTTCCAACAAATCGATTTTTATAATTAATCTATATTTTCCCATCAATCAATCTGTATCGGATTTGACAATGTTTCTTCAATAAATTTATTTTTCCGATTAATTGATTCTAATCGATTAATCGATTTTATTTCAAGGAGAAGAGCAAACAAAAAAAAGATACACCAAATCATAATAAGTTTCAAAATGAAGAGCAAAACAACATTTAAAAAAATATATATTTTTTTAGTTATAACGGATAAATTTACTTGCAAACTATCTTTAAATGTAATCAGCAAGTTGTTAGGGTAAAAGAAACAGTTGACAATACGTTGGTGGAGCCATTATGGATAAGGAATAAGGAATGGGGGGTTGGGAAAAGGAAAAAAATAAAAAATAAAATTATTGTCGAGTTAGCTGTTGGCGAGGGTATGCATGTCGAGCCGATTTATAAAAGAGGTACTTAATCTTGTAATTTCCTAGTATACCCAAAGTACCCCCGAGTTCCTCGTGTATCTCTTTGTTGGTGTGGAACACGAGCGTCTAAGATAATCCTCAGCTCCTTTTGAAATATTTGAATAATAGTACAGTTACTCCTGCTGGCAGTGCCCCAAATTGGGATTCCGTAGGTTCGTACCGGCATTATTATTGCTCTTTATACTGTGAGCCTCTCCTCAGCTTTAGAGTTTTTGTAACATTTCATTGAACTGTGCCAAGATAACGTTCTGTCAAGGCCCAAGCCCAGATACTTGGCTGTAGCGCTTCATGGGATTGTTGCTCCGTCGAGATGAACTTGGGGACAGTCTCCTCTTCTTTTAGAAAATGTCATTTGAGTGGACTTCTCAGGGTTCACTACAATGTTCCACCTCTTGAGCCAAGTAGAGAAGATGTCGAGTTGCCTTTGATGGATACCAGAAGCAACCTGTGGGGAAACGTCGAGTGCCAAGAAAACGGTGTCGTCTGCATTCGTAGCGATCAGTAATTTGTCTTCCTCTTTAATCATCCAGTCGGACTGGTGCTAGAACACTTCCATGTTGAACTAAGGCTCATACTTCTTTTATTTGTGAACTTTTTCCCCCATAAAAATCTTTAGATAATATCGATTTTTAAAATATCGATAATTTTCGATTAATCTACGATTTTCCGTTAATACTTGACTGATTAAGGAGTTCGGTCTGCTCTGTTTCATGACTTTTTTGTGCTGAGTCCCATGAGCTGAAGAGAAATACTACAATTTGGATAAAACTGGTAAGTACTGACAATTCTGTCACTTGCCAAACTTTATTTTAGCGATTTAGCTAGTATTTGTATACCAGGGCACTACCTGGTTAACTTTCGGCACTGGTTGAATATCACCATCACTTCTGCTCTGTTATGGCATTAATCCATTCATCTTAAAATTACGAAATTTTCAATCGTATTTCTCAATTATTTGAAGCGTTCGTTATAAAACAAAGCACAAATAATTCATAATACATAACAAGCATGATTTTCTTTTCTTTGTATTTATATTCTTTTTATTTAGTTTCTTTTTTTTGGCTCTATTTACTTACATTATAAATATTGTATATAAACAAAACCGTAACAAATACAACAATAGTAAAAATGAAATCAAAAAGTAAATATTTAAACTTATTATTTGTTCAATAAATGTTTGTTAGCTGTTGAATTATAATAGATGTAAAATAAAAAGAGTTATAACTCTACACCAAAAACGTTGTTCGACTTATTATTCGACTAAAAGGCAAAATCGGAAACGCAAATGATAAATAGACAAAGGCGCTTTTGTTCATTTGTTTGTTTATTTGTTTACTTAGTTCGGTTCATTTTGTGTATGGCGCGTAATAGCATTTCATATAAAAAGAAATATAAAGCTTTTGGCTTTACAAAATTATTGTTTAAAATATTTTCTTTTTTGTTGCTGTTGTTGCATTGTATTTTGCGTAAAAAAAAAAAAATGCACTTAAGTTGTTATAATATTTTATTGTTATATACCACAATGGCATTAATTAGTAACTTTTCAGACATGCAGCAGTACTGTGTGTGCAACAGCAACATATTAAATGTTGAGAAATAATGTCATTGTCCATTTGTTTTGATATGTGTGCATATATATATGCAATACGTTTATATACTATACTATTGTGTCTGTATGTGGTCAGAAATATACAGGGAAAAATTCATAACACTTTGCACACTTTTTAATAATAAATAAATAATAAAAAATGAAAAAAAAAAGAGGAAACGGAAAAGTAAGAATGGCATTTCATTGCATGGCGCTGTTACATTGAGTGGCAGTATTAAAAAAAAAAAAAAAAAGAATATATATAAATAAAAATAAAAATTGTGGCCAACATTGTTAAGGAATATAGGGAAATATTTTTAAATATATAAATTTAAGTTCGACTTAAGCGAAGTTGTAACACTCTTTATGAAGATTGCAAATATTAAGTTAAACTAGAAGAAACGTTGTTGGGATTAATTTTGTACCAAAGTTTTGAAAAAAAAAAAAAAAAATCCGCAAAAGTGATAATACCCGTTTTACACTATGTATGACTGGTATAAAAAATTAAATCTATTTAAAAACTATGTGATTTTTGGGTTGTGGTGCATTCTTTTTCAACACTTCCAGGGAATGGTTTGCACAATGTAATCATGGAATGCTAACTTCACGTAATCCCAGTAATCTAAGGATCATTCAAAAAATAAGGACTTCGGGTGAAGTTTCCATCAGTTAGACTGTTTTGAAGCGCTGTCTGACAAATGGCGTTATAAATTAATAAAGAAAAATGTTGAATAAACCTCGTATTCACTCCTAGTTTTATTTGTAAAGTGAGGCCCATTAAAGCCTCAATAAAGAGAATTTTTTTATTAAAGTCAAAATATGCCGGTTACTGAGTCGAAACTTGATGCAATATAACAAAATATTAAAGCATTCCGACCACTCATACCCTTACCGCCCATATAAGGCTACAATGTGAATGCGTTATATGCCCTGTACACGAATGTTATAGTGTACCTAGCAGTACTACAGACCAAATCATACAGTAGAAGAAAATATGACATTCGCCAAAAAATAAACATTCTTCAGCAGCATCAGCTGAGTCGATCCATAATATCCATACGTCTGTCCTGCTTGCTGCTGTATTTGATAACCGATCTGTGAGATTTTATGAGATAGATTCACCAATTTGGAAACTTAGATTCTTAGATTCTCCCTTCGTAAGATATTTCTTGTATCAAATAATTTTCTTAAACCATTTAAGGCAGTTTGCCCCATACAAACTGTTCACAAGTTTTAATTGTGTGCGAAATTCCAAGTTACTTGACCCAGGACCACCCGTTTCGTTATGAATGAGATGCTTATGATAGTCCTATTAGAAAATCATAATTAGGTTCAAATGGAAAATTTTTGAATGCCCAAAAAAAAAACCCCCATTTTATCTAAGTCGAACAATTTTGAAAAACATTTCTTTTATCAAATGCTGATATCTTTGAATTCTGTTGTTCGGATCGTCATGATTAAATTCGAAGATAACAGCGTCATTTTAATCTCTATCATCTTTAAACGCTGATAATGATGGAGTGCGCACTGGTCCAAATGACTAAAATTTTGGCAGAAACACAATTTTTATACCCGCCACACATAGTGTGGAGGGTATTATCATTTGTCAGAAAGTTTGTAACGCATTAAAGGAGACGTCGTAGACCTATAAAGTATATATATTCTTGATCAGCACGACGAGACGAGTCGATCTAGCCATGTCCGTCTGTCTGTCCGTCTGCCCGTCCGTCTGTCCGTCTGTCTGTATTTATGCGATTCATTCGCTCAGTTTTAAAGATATTGACCTGAAACTCGGAACTTAAGCTTTTCTCAGTCCTAAGCAGTTCAAGTGTTAAAATCAAAGTGCCACGCCCATTTTAAGGTATAGCCCCCCATACAAACTTACCGTTTTTTTCTAATTTTTGCATGAAAATAGCTATTATTTATGAATGTAGTCACTCGAAGTTGGAAAGAAATACTTCTTATGCCATCCAATATCAAATCCAAGCTGCCACGCCCATTTTTAGATATAGCCCCAATACAAACTTACCGCCCATTCTCGAATTTTTTGTATTAAAATAGGTATTATTTATGAAACTATTCACTCAAATTTGGGTAAAAACACTTCTAATGACATCCAATATCAAAACCAAGGTGCCACGCCCATTTTTAGCCATAGTCCCCATACAAACTTATAGATTTTTTTCGAACAAATATATGAAAAAGTAATTATTTTCGAATATATATTTATAAATGTATTTAAGCCACTGATGATTACACATAAACTATTCAAAGATTCGTGTGACGGGTATTTAAGCTTCGGTTCCACCGAAGTTAACGTTTTTCCTTGTTTTTTTTTAAGTTATGCAAAAACAATAATTTATTCAAATATATTATTTGGGACAGTTGAAAATCCTTGTGGTACAGTTGATTTCGAAGCATTGCGAATTTACGCAGGCTTGGAAGTGAGCTTAGCGTTTACTCAAAACTTTGACTAGTTCGGCTTGCAAATAAAAGCTTATTTAAAAATAATTCAAATCTCAAACTTGTCACGCTTTTTAGATTTCATAAATATTATTAAAGTTTCTTAAGTGAAATGCTCAACATAAATAAATAATTAAAAAAAAAAAACCTTGATGTGTTCCTTAAAATAAAAGTATATTTGATTTACGTGGATTGTTGTAACATTTAACGCAGTGTTAGTCGTCAATATGTATATAATGTGATGGTATTAATCTTTTTTGCCCGTTCTTGCTAATTTTTCTAAAAATCGACTTTGTACAGACAGATTTGAGCCATGCAAAAATGCTGGAATTTTGCTTTGCCTTGTGATCGCCAAATCGTAAGCTTTGCTAATTTTGTGCTGCATAGAAGTCGCAGAAAAGTAGACCTCAAGAAATATCTATCACGTAGTCGTCTAAATAACATGTCGGACGTTTTTGTGAGAGTACTAGATTCATTGGATTCTCAGGTTTCCAGAGTTTTTATAAAACAAAGACAACTGTAAAATAAGAAACCAGCAGTTATCCAGTAGAGTTTACCTATTAAGACCACCGAATGTAAATTTATTAAATATTTTTGTAAACGCCGATGCTGATGATGATAGTAAAAATGACTTAGACAAAGTTTAATGTATTGATTTAAACGTGGAAAAGGATTAAATTAATAATTAAAGTAAATGAATAAAATATATTAAAATTATTGCCTCAATGAATGAATTAAAATGTATATAAACTGATGATGAATACATTATGTTTTTAAGAATATAGTCTCATTTGGGGCGATGAAGAAGGCTTGGTTCGATCGGTCTAAAATTTTTCTCAGACTTTATATACATTTTCACCGTAAAGTGTCCCAGTGTGTTACAGGTCTGTATAAGAGAGGAAATGTTTCGCTTACATTTTTCTGGATTTTGCTGTAAATATAATAGTTTTGAAATATGAAAAATGAAAGGATTTGATTAAGTCTTACTGATAAATAAGATTGCTTTTTAAAATATTTGCATATAATATGGATCAAATCAGTACCAGAGAGCTGCAAAACTCACACTTTCCTTGAGTGAGCTCAGACGCAAAAATCTTACTCAATTCCAGTAACTAAGCGAAACACAGCGTCGAAAGAAAATCAGCTCGTGATGACGAACACGTCAATCGTTGTTTGCTCGCTCTGCGAAGCTTAAGCTTGGACAACCTCGGCCTTTTCTCTGGAACAACGCCACCCGGTTTTTTTTTTTTGACCTACATGTTCAGCCTTGAGCCGAAAGAGAAGCTCAAAACGCAGAGAAAAAACAACAATTTCAAAGATTTTAAATAAAAAAAAAAAAAACAAACGTAGAGCCGAAATGGGTGGATTATTCGGCTATTGTTCGTGTATGAAAGTTTTTTCGCTCAACGGGAGCCGTTCCTTGATCAGTGCGTTATCACTAGATAATGGAAACATTTGTAATGCCAGAAGTTAAAATTAGTGTTGGAAAAAAGAGTGATTTTCGCAGGTGACTAGCGACTGCGACTTGAAAATCAAAATGACTGCAAACAGTAATAAAATCGCAGTTCGCAAAAAACAATCAGAATTACTGAACAGTTTCACTGATCACGAAGAGTGATACACTGAACATGTTCAACTAGGAACAAGAAAAACTGCAACTTACTACTTTCAGTCACAGTACGACATTTTGATTTTTAGATCACTGTGAAAAATCACCAAAAGCGATTTTGTTGCCAACACTTGTTAAAACGCAGGCATATGAGAAGCATTTCATTATACTTTATGGATCTTATACAATTCGTTTTAAAATAGAATCTCGTTTTTATTAACGGAGCTTTCCAATCGAACATTCGGGTCAATCTGAATGCCAGCTTGTGTCATGTATAAGCCGCTGATCTAAAGTTTAAGTCAACAAGCTACTAACTAAAAAAACAAAAATCATTTATGGACATCCCATTTGTAGTGTTACAAACCTAAATAAAAAAACTCAATATACTATATACAATTTTTTAAATAATAGAAATTTTTTACTGAAATGTAATACACACTTTTGCAACGCTGCATGAGCGAATATTGCTGTGAATGAATATATCAGTGTGCATGCATGCTGAGCGTTGTTGTTTTTGTACTAAATGTGGGTGTATATGTGCATATATATTTCTATGCATACGAAAGACACACACACACACATAGACAACAACAAATGCATGCCAAGAGAATATATTTTTTTATTTTTTTTTTTTTACATATTTTATTACATTTTTCTGCTCAATGTACTAAAGTAAAAGCATATCAAATGCGGGGGTGGCGGTGCTAGCGGTTAAATGCATATTATTAATACTAGTACGAGAATAGTAGTGGCGACTAATGTCCTGCAGGCACATTTGAAAGCGAAACAAAGCTGTAAAATATATATATACGTACCAGTTACATACACTTACAATGACAATAAATGTTTATCTTTTATTGGTGTATTCTATAGTATATTGTGTATTTTGTTTGTTTGTTTATTATTTGTGCGTACATTGAGCATTTTGTTGTATAGAAGTATGAGGAAGTAAAAAAATTAAAAAAAATAAAATAAACAAGCCATACGCCATAAATTAACTTTGCAATTTCAAGAATGTAAACAGGAAATGTTTTTTTTTTTTTTTTTTTTTTACGTCTTCTCTCTTTTTTTTCATTACTCCATTTTTCGTTTGTTTTGTTTTACTTTTATTTTAGTTTTTTTTTTCTTCCACATTTATACTATTTTATGTTTTCGTTCATTACACGATTTTATTTTTTTATTATTTTTCAGCTTTATACGCATTTGCCTGCTGCAGTCATGCGGTTGCTGCCATTTGCAAAATCTTCTTTTAGCGCGGTGACCCCGACGCAATGTTCAAAGTCATTTACTTTCTATATGGCAAGTAAGTAAATATAAATTTTAAAATATTACTTTTTTGCATGCTGCACTTACTTTTTCATTTTGTTGATTATTTTTAATATTTTTTTTTTTTTTTTATAAATATTAAAATAAAATAGTTGCAATTCGAATATTTTTTTATGTTTGGAACATGCATTGTAATTTGGCGTTTGAAACATTAGTTTTTAAAAAAAAATAAAACAAAATATTTGATGAGTTAATAATAACATTTTCAATTTTATATTTATATTTAACTTAAACGAGATTGCCAATTTTCATTTGATAGCAAAACAACCGAAGAAATTGCATTTAGTTGAATTTCAATATTCAGTTGTAAATCAATGAAATTGTAAATTGTAATAAAAAATACTTTAATAGTAGCAACAGTCCAATGATGTAAGTATTACAAATTTAGTTACATATATTCGGTATATCGAATGTTGCACATCTCTAGAAAACTAATTAGTTGTGTATATGAGAAATGTACAATCGTTTGAGTATAAAAAAAGATTATTGATTATTGGACTTAAAGTTTTTTTTTTATTAATATTCATTTTACTTTTAGTTTTATAAACGCTCATTTGACTTTTTGTTCTACCTCAGTCCCTACCCTCGTAAAAGTCTTTCCAGAAACAGCATTTCTTGGCAGTTAGTAAAAATATTTAAATATTACTCCGATCATCAAAATGGCGATTACAGAGAAAAGGGACCCGGAATGCTTTTGTATTATTATTATTATTTTTTTTTTTGATAGGCCGTCTATTGGAGTGCTTCGTAAATTTCTTCAAATGAATTCTGAACTGGAATAAGGACATATTTTTTTATTACAAGAAAATCGTTGTTCTCTTATTTGGGATGCCATTGAAATCTCTAGATTTTATTTGTAGTTACTTCGTAATTCTTTAAGAAAACAATCTCATCTCTAGTGTTGACTTTTTTAAGTGGAATAAGTTTGCTTTTGATTAAAATTAACATTCGAAAATGGTATAGTTACATTTGATTCATGTTGCCTGAGATAAAACTTAGAATTTATTCAGAAGAGATTTACTAGATATTTCGTTTAATTTAAATGTTTTATGTGTTGTTTTTATTCCTAAAGCAGGGAAATGCCGTCAGGTGCAGCCAAAGGACTATAGGCCCATCTCACCCAGTTCTTGCTGAGAACACTAGAGAGCCTCAATATGCCAAACAACATGCGTATTCAAGGGAAATCTGTGGGGACTACACTCCCAAGTATATACTATAGAAGAAGCTCTGCTTAATAATGGGGAATCTTAGAGCAACCACAAACCCACACGGTCATAAACTCCCGAATAGAAAACCGAAATGAGGAACCAAAACCATAACAAAAAGAGGCACACCGTAAGGTGGATTCTGTCACCTCTATTATGGAATCATGTGGTAAACGATCCACTGATGAGCATAATCATTATGGGTAAATGTGTATCGACTCTCAGCTCTATCATGGGTAAAAGATATACCAAAGTGGGCCACTGAAGCCGGGTGTTGGTATCAATGCGGATAAGATGGACCTCATTCTATTTACCAAGAGACGAAAGTACCGCAATGAAACCCGCCTAAAATAAACAATATACTACCCATACTAAGAGCAATGTAAGACATCTTGGAGTAAA